>VKOC01000005.1:41247180-41258951 GCA_009364415.1 Spea multiplicata
CCGGGCTCATTTTTCGTTTTCTACACTGTGGGACCGAGGCTGTTTTGACACTTTTGTGGTGCTTGTGTTCAGGTGTAATTTTCTCCTCACCCATTTAGTGTACCCACATAAGTTATATATTGTTTTTTTCAGGACAAGATGGGCTTTCTTCAGATACCATTATTTTGATCATATCATCTTATTTACTATAAAAAAAATAAAAAAAACATGGTGAAAAATTGAAAAAAAACACATTTTATGACTTTTATTTGAAAAATCTTTTACTCACCTAAAAAAGCAAGTAAAAAAACTAGCTAAATAGATTCTACTACTTGTCCTGAGTTTAGAGATACCCAATGTTTTTTTGCTGTTTTTTGTACGTTATAGGGCAATAAGTACAAGCAGCGTTTTATGATTTCCAAATCTTTTTTAACAAATCTGGTCATTCTGCCTCCATCTCCTCTTTGGAACATCTTTGAAGCCGGTTAACTCAATTTAACCCATTCAAACCATATATTTTTGAAAACTAGACACCCCAGGGTATTCCAAATGCTGTTATTTTAACCCTTTCCATGCACCACTTATACAACTATACTTTGTCAAACTTTGTAATAGTAATTTTTTTTATTTTTTTTTCCACACAAATTGTACTTTAGTTATAGATATACAGGTTCTGGTATATGTCACTATCAAACAACACCCCAATATGTGTTCAGGAACATCTCCTGAGTACAGCGATACCCCACATGCATGGGTTTGTCAGATTGTTTGGCTGGTAAAAGGCTACTTTTGGGGCATGCGTAATTCAGGTGGTCATTTGGTCATTGTGCCTCCATCTCCTGTTTGGAACATCTTTGAAGCCGGTTAACTCAATTTAACCCATTCAAACTATATATTTTTGAAAACTAGACACCCCAGGGTATTCCAAATGCTGTTATTTTAACCCTTTCCATGCACCAATTATACAACTACACTTTGTCAAACTTTGTAATAGTAATTTTTTCCACACAAATTGTACTTTAGTTATAGATATACAGGTCCTGGTATATGTCACTGTCAAACAACACGCCAATGTGTGTTCAGGAACATCTCCTGAGTGCAGTGATACCCGACATGCATGGGTTTGTCGGGTTGTTTCAGGTTTAAAATGCCACATTTGGGAAGTGCGCTTTTTTTCTCCATTTTGGTCAGTCTGTACCTATGCCCTATCTAGGCCACTCCAATTTACCCCATCAGCCATTTTTTTTTATATTAGACACCCCTTGGGTATTTGAAGTGCTTTTATTTTAACTCTTTGTTGAGATTTTTGAGAAATTTTAGCACTTGCTCAAAATAATAAACTTTATTTTTTATATTTGTTTTATTTTTTTAATACTTTTTTTATATATTTTTTACACATTTTGCTGGTACTGGATGGTTCATCTAGTGACATCACTGCATAATTATTTTTAAATGTTAGCACATTTTTTTTTATTTTTTTTTCCATTTTTTTTATTTTTTTTTAATATTTTACTAATCACATAGTGATTAGAAAGCTGGGCTCCATTGACTTGCATGGTTGAATGCAGTACCTGTATTCAACCAGCAAGTGGAGCCAGTTCTCTAGAGGGTCTGGAGACCATCTAGCGAACTTTTAAAACTTGTTTCCTTTACAGTGCGGCGGCCAGCTTTATTGATGGCGAAGATCACCGGCAGCTGCGGCTGTGACCGCTCTCCGGAGCGGTCACAGCCCACCTAAAGGTAAGTGTTTGGTGTCGCTGGATGCCTCCTGATCGAGGCATTCCAGCGACACCATTTAAGTTTAGGAGGCGATCGTTGATCGCCTCCTAAACGCTTTTAAAACGGGCGTCCGCCGCCATACAATGTATGGCGGCTGTTGACGCCCCGGGGAGGGGCCAGACATGGCCCCCGATGCCGATCTCGGCCTTGCTGAATGCCTCGACATCGAGGCATTGCAGCAAGGCCGTTTAAGCGAAGAAAGTGATCCTTGATCACTTTCTAAGCTTATTTAATTTTTTGACGGTTCAGGACCGTCAAAGGTCATTTAGTGACCTTCTTGTTATGACGGTCCTGAACCGGCAAAGGTCGTGAAGGGGTTAAGAGACTATTCCATTAATCTACTACCCTCTGAGTAAAGTAGAACTTCCTTACGTTACATCCAAGCCTCTGACTTGTTTGAACGTTGCTCCTTCTTTCAAATAAGCGCTCCCCCTGTACCTTGTTAAATCCCTTTAAGTATTTAAATGTTTCTATTGCATCCCCCTTCTCTTTCCTCCAAGCCGTATATATCAAGATCCTTCAATCTTTCCTGATTTCTTCCTGCAAACCGCTTACCTTTTTATTGTTGCCCTCTCCAATGAGACCTGACCAGAGATCTGTAACGTGACAGAACCACCTCCCTCTTCCGCTATGCAACCCAGCACCCTGCGTGCTATTTGAGCTGATTTATTGCATAGTCCCTCTCTTCTGTTGTCATGGACGGTGCTATCAATGCTATATTCTGCCTTGGGATTTTTTACTTCCCAAGTGCATTAATCTACATTTATCAACATTAAACTGCAACTGCACCACTCTCTCAACCATTCTTCTGACTTAAATCATTTGCCATTTGAGTTGTTCCACCCAAATACCTTACCATTAAGACCTTCTGTAATAATAAAAATATTAAAGTACGGACCCCTGGGGTACCCCACTGGTAAGTCCTTCCTCTGAATATACCCTATTTACTGGCCTATAGTTGACCAAGTTTTCCTGACTACTTTTTTTGTGCAGTGGTACTACAGTTGCCAACTTCTGAAACTACTCCTGTCATTAGGTCTGCCAGTGGTTTTGCCAGGACATGTCGAGGCGCTTGGTAATTTTGGGTGTATCCCGTCAGGTGTCCTAGACTCTGCTGTTTTTACTTTGGAGAGTTCAAGTAGAACTTTTTCCTCAGAACATGGCTTTCTCTCCTTTTCCTTCAACTTCCTCTGTAACAGAACAGAAGTATTTATTTAGGTAATCGGCTAGGTTTTTATCCTCATTTATAAAGTTCCCTTCATTTATCTGATTTATTATTCCTTGTTTCGTGTTTCTGCTTAGCCTTATGTCTGTTCCGTGTTCCTCGTCCTGAGTGCGTTTTATATTTCTTAAAAGCTTCTTCTCATTCAAATTAGTCGATGAAAACCATAAAGGAAAAATAAAAAAATGAGCATTCCACTTTTTGTGTATTTGTACACCATGGCTGGTCACATATACTACAATGCAAAACCAAATAGGAAGCAAACGTGAGGTTCTTGTGTTTACGTGTTAAAGCATCATGCTGGGTCCTGTAGCTCCAGTCTAATGATTGGAAACCAGTGGATTGCATGTTCATGGTGGTGAAAGGCAGATTGTGTTACTGAAGTGTAAACTCTTCCCTCTAGCGTTACTGGAGGCTCGTGGTCTTCCTCCTCACCTCTTCGGCCCACTCGGACCTCGTATGTCTCAGCTGTTCCACAGGACCATCGGTAGTGGCGCAAGTAAGTCTTTCAGATATTTGACATTAATGATTTTGATTTTCGCTGTCGATTTTACATTACTATATAGTAACTCCAGGATTGCTCAGTTCATTTTGTGAAAACATGCGAGTGTGCTTTAAATGTATTAATTGTCACTTCTTCAGGCTCCAAGGCACAGCAGCTGCTTCAGGGTCTCCAGGCCACCGACGAGAGTCAGCAGCTCCAGTCGGTCATTGAGATGTGCCAGCTGCTGGTCATGGGAAACGAGGAGACTTTGGGAGGATTCCCAGTGAAAAGCGTAGTGCCTGCACTGGTGAGCCACGCTTTCTTTACGAGGGGTTCTCCAATTACAAAACATTGGTGTGACTGAAGTGCTACATAATGTATAGATAAAATGCAACAATAATGTACATTAACAAACTGCACAATCTCTTTACAGATAACACTGTTGCAGATGGAGCACAATTTTGACATTGTAAGTGCCAATTCTCCTGAACCTCCTGTTTGTTTAGTATGATTGCACCAGGGACTCCTAATGACATAAAGCTAAGCTTGTGTGATTTGCACAATTAGGTTTTCATGGTGGCTTTTACAGATTGAATTTATTTCACTAACATGAAATGGCTCTTGTATGTTAGGATGTGAGATTTGCCTAAACTCTGTATCCCTGCATCTGAGTAAAACTCGCCACACGCTGGATCTGTTGCTTTGCCTTGAACCTGGTATATTTGATTATTGGTATTTCTCGAGTGGATGTTGAGAAGGTCTTTCTGATCCAGTGTTTGCTGTTCTGTACAGATGAACCATGCATGTCGAGCCTTAACGTACATGATGGAAGCACTTCCTCGCTCCTCTGCTGTGGTTGTAGATGCCATACCTGTCTTTCTAGAGAAGGTAAGTAGTAGTTCTGGGGCAGCATCTGGTGGGATGTGGAGGCAAAGTTTGTTGACATGTTTGTATGTTTTCCTCCAGCTGCAGGTCATTCAATGCATTGATGTGGCTGAACAGGCTCTCACTGCTCTTGAAATGCTGTCTCGTCGGCACAGCAAAGCCATTCTGCAGGCTGTAAGTCTTGGTGTTTTACGTCATATACAATGGGCCTGATGATCTTAACTTCAGGGAATTGGTCTAATACTCAAACCGGATAATCCATGTATTGGTGGGGCAGGACAATGTGTATTCTATTTGGGTAGCCCGTATAACATACGATTCACATGCTTTCACAGGGAGGACTTGCTGATTGTTTATTGTACCTGGAGTTCTTCAGCATTAATGCACAGAGGAACGCTTTAGCCATAGCAGCCAACTGCTGCCAGAGCATCAGTCCAGATGAATTCCACTTTGTTGCTGATTCTCTGCCGTTGCTGACCCAGAGATTAACCCATCAGGTGAGATATTGCCTTAGCTCCATGTCAACTGGGTGCTGTATTTGTGGTGCCAGTTTTGCAATTACCGTATTTGCTCGATTAGAAGATGACCCTCCCCTAAAATTTCAATATTAATTTAGAAAAAAACCTGGAATATTAGACTACCCTATGGTACCCTTTATGCGACCCCTCTATTCCCCCCCAATACCTCCCTGTTGTCAAGTGGGAGCAGCCGGTGGACGTCTGCACGCAACCAGTGCTGCTTCATAGAAGCCCCGGCAGCAGTGGAGGCTGTCTATGCACATTGTGCAGACATTCCCTGGCTGCCAGGTCTCCTGCAGCGCTGAGAGGAATCTGGATCTTAGTCTTGTAGTCAGACCTCTATTTGAGGTCTGATGTATAAGATGATCTTGAATATAAGACAAGGGCGTTTGCTCTGGGAAAAAAACTTGTCTTATAATGAAGCAAATACGGTAATTGAGATTGCTATAATGAAAGCCGTGCTGAATCATATTTACACCATATTCTTTTTATTTCCCCTTTTTAGGATAAGAAATCAGTGGAAAGCACTTGCCTCTGTTTTGCACGACTAGTTGATAATTTTCAGCACGAAGAGGTAAGCATAATGAGACTTATGTTTTCACCTTAAAAAAAAAAATGCTCAGTCTTGTTAATCAGAGCAATTATGATACAAGTATCAATTGACTAATAACTTGGAAACTTGCCAGTACTGAAGGGGTGTTTTTTCTACTTTTTATGGAGCCGTTTTCCGTAGTCGAGTTGCTGCAAAGTGCTGTTTATCGGTAAAAGCTTAGTAATGTTGTACATAATTTGCTGAGTTTTTAGAAATAAAGGGATCCTGAAGTTTAACATGAAAGAAGGAGCCCAAATCAGCCCCTTATTCTTTTTTGTTTGTTTCCTATTAACAATAGTCTGAGACCTCAAATGGCTCGGTGTAGTGGAATACGTCAATAGTCGTGACGTAAACTTTGCAGACTTTAATCTAAAAGGCATGCAATAGAATAGATCCGTTTCTCTCACCTGCCTGCTTCTACGTGCCTGTGTTATGTTGAACGCCTGTTATAATTTGCATATTGCGCGTTGAGACGCAGCCAATTGCATGCCTGCTAGCTGAAAGTTCAGCGAATGTGATTGGCTGCTCCTCGAGTGGCAAGTCTGTGAGCTGGACTCGCGAAATCCCTTCAACTTCCTTTGTCTAGTTAGCAGCTAGTTACGATTTGCTGCTTTCCATCATGTCTGTGATCTCTCCTGTGTACAGAACCTCCTGCAGCAGGTGGCTTCCCGGGACCTGCTCACAAACATCCAGCAGCTTCTGGTAGTGACGCCGCCGATCCTGAGCTCGGGCATGTTCATCATGGTGGTCCGCATGTTCTCTTTGATGTGTTCCAACTGCCCCACGCTGGCTGTGCAGCTCATGAAGCAGAGTAGGTTTTGAAATCTGTTCTCAATGCCTTTCGTATCGCTCCAATGTAACTATTCGTACAGTTATTATATTAAGCACTAGAACTGCAGTTTTATGGTCTTGGGATTAGCGGCTTTCATATGTGTTTTTTAATTCTGTGCACATCGACAAATATAATAATTGGCCACTGAGACTCTAACTGAAGAACGCGTGCTTCATTGTGCTTGCAATGAAAGGCACCCAAATGTAGTGTAAAAACCAGGAGCTAGACTGTCCTGTTTCCATGTTATATCACCAATAAAGTCAAAGGGACATAGTCCTTTAGGGAGCCTTGGCTATGCTGCTGTGGCGAGAACCCGCTCACGGAAGTCAATATACTGTTGGATACTCGCTTCACATTCAGGATCTCGTCACGTGTGGACACTGCCGGCGGCACATTTACCGCAAAACGGCTCTTCCCGCAGAGCCAAGGCACCTTACAGCGGCAAAGCTGGGTTTCTTTCCCCCTTTTAATTTTTATTGAATGGAATTGGGAAATACATATAAAAATGTTAATATAATGGAGGGTTTGTTAAAGTTCTCATTGATATATATATAAAAAAATACCCTTAGTGCGTCTTTAAGCCAGGCATAAGATAATTGAATATATTTTCTACATATTGAAAAAAAGTTACTCTCTTAACCCGTTGGCTGCTAAACCATTTCCCACCCTGGTGCTAAGCTGGCTTTCGGCATTTTGGTGCATCTCACGTTTAGAAGTAAATTTCTTGGGAATAAACTATACAAACCATATATTGTTTTTTTCCAGCACACCCAGCAGATTCCAAATATACCATTTTATATGTGTATGTCTCATTAGGTCTTGCAAAATAAAGCAAAAATTAGGAAATAGTGTAATTTTTTCACTATCGGATCAATAAAATAGTTTCTAATATTTTTTAAACTCACATATATAAACCTGTGTTTCTAAATAAACAGAAATTGAGAACAGTAGACTGTGTTTTTCTAATATTTTATTGCTAAAAGTTCAATTTACTAGACTATCACAAAATTCATCTTTAAATTTAATGCGTGGCCGCCTTCAATTAAACAGCTCTAGCTGCGTGGGATGTTAACAAAACTATATATTTTTTAGAAACTACATCCCCAGCTGCAGCAAATGAGGTCTTATTTGTATTTGTATCACAAATCTGACATGCACGACAAATAAGTGAATATCACTTTAAAAAAATGTAAAAAATAAATGAACTTGTCGCTCTTAATTTGTCTTGCGCAGTCCAGTTTTGTGCTACATATACATGCAGCCCCTCACTTGATGCGCCAAGGGGTGTAGTTTCTGAAAATGTAAACTTTATGTACCATAATTTAACTTTCCAGCTGTCTAGAGCTGTCTAATTGCAGGCATCACCCCTAAATGTTTTAAGACAATTTTTAACAAGATTTTCAAATCTGCCATATCTGAAGTTAAAGTGGTCTAAACATCTGGGAGGTTAAATTATGGTACATAAAGTACACATTTCAAGAAACTACACCCCTTGGAGCTTCAAATGAGGGGTTACATGTATTTCTAGGACAAACGTTGAGTGCACAAATAATGATGGAATATGTCGCTTTGGCTAGTAAAAGTTTTTTCTAACCATAGCGACATGTTCATTTGTCTTGCGCACTCCAGGTTTGTACTAGAAACATATGCAGCCCCTCATTTGATGTGCTAAGGGGTGTAGCTTTTAAAAGTGTGTACTTTATGCCATAATTTAACTTCCTAGGTGAGCAGTAATGCCACGTCAAGGCTTCAATCCTAATTACTGACCATTCACACGCCTTTCATATCTCCATTCACTCGCACAAGTACACACCATACTTTCCATACATTCACTCACAGAAGCACACACCATTCTTTCCCCTTACAATCCCAAAGAAATTATGGTAAAGGGAGAAAAAAAACTTTTACAGCAAAAATTCAAGGAGCTCCAGGGATGAGATGGTTACTCACGTTCCACACAGGCTAAATGGCTGATTTTAATAATATTTGCAGTTAATTTACAGTTCATCAGGATTTAAAAAATTGCCTCCCTCTACCATTGGCTATTAACCCATGATCAAAGGGATTTTTATATTTTAAGATTTTAGTGGTCGGCATTTTTAAAAAGGGATGTGAATTTTCATAGCTTATGAACTGTGGCTACCACAGTGATCATTTAGCTAGAATACTTAAACTTTTTAAAGTTAAACTAGTTTGTTAATTTAATTTGGGGGTTTCTAGGCAATTTTGATCTTTATCTGCCTTTAGAGACCCCCAAATCTTTTTTTTTTAACTTAATATTTTTTATCCTTTCGATTACCTTTCGAACGGTATATGTTGGGGGTCTGGTGCTTGGAAGCATGAGATACAGGCATCTAAGCAGCATGCCCCCATCCCTCTCTAACTGGCAATTGTCAATTTTCAATAAAGTTGCGCGGTGGTGTCATCGCGTCATTGCGCGTAACGTCACCGGGCAAATCGGGTGGCCCCGGTGATGCCATTCAATGTGAGGGGCAGATCGCCGGGGTAGGTGGTGGTGGAGGTCCACAGACCTCCATCAAGGTATGGTAGTGCTAGCGACGGCATGGTGCCGTCGTTGGCACCTGACTGGGACTGCTAGCGGCGACACCCTGCCGTTGTTAGCAGTCAAGGGTTGAAACTCCAAATTAGCCAGACATATACAATACTTTAATCTCTTTATACTGACATGACTAATATTATGAACCAAACGGCGTCTCCTACCTCGGTTTTCAGAGGCGTTGCAAACCCCGGTTAGAAGGGATTCTGGGTATATAGAACAATTATCAGAATCTGACCCCATCTGGTAAACTTTTCTCTGAATAAGCGTTTTTACTTTAGTTTGAGACATGTTAAAACTGTACTATGTTCTTGTTTTAAGATATTGCCGAGACCTTGCATTTTCTTTTGTGTGGCGCCTCAAACGGTATCTGCCTGGAACAAATTGACCTGGTCCCTAGAAGTCCCCAGGAGCTGTACGAACTCACCTCTCTTATCTGGTAAGAGCCAAAGACGATTGATATGCTCAGGACACCATGGCCTAGAATGTAATCGTCACCGGATCAGTCCATTTTATGCTTTCTTGGGGAATCTCATTGTTTGTGTCTTTTCAGCGAGCTGATGCCTTGCTTACCGAAGGAAGGTATATTTGCCGTTGATACGATGCTTAAGAAAGGAAATGCCCAGAATACAGACGGAGCGATCTGGCAGTGGAGGGATGACCGTGGCCTCTGGCACCCATACAGCCGGATAGACAGCCGCATTATCGAGGTACAGTCGTGGTCTTTTGTCCTCTTGTGCCTGTCTTTTTTTTACTTGTGTGTATGTATGTGATTATACAGATATGATCTGTTACGTGCATCTGTATAATGTGACGTTTATCCATGAGGTGCTTTTCTCTGTGGATAATGGCGTGTGTTGAATGAACAGCTATGCCTGCAGCTGACGTGTTTCCGCTGTGTGAGCATGACATTTTATTTCTTTTGACCTGCATAATACGTAGTATTGTACTCCAGTCCTGCACTTTTGTAGTTTGTCTATTTACTCTGTTGGAAGATGCATGATGTGATAAGATTGGCGGTGTAAACTTAGTTACTTTTAAGTGTGATCTGTTAGGGTTAACGGTGTTTAAGGTCCAACCTTCCTTCACCAAGTACTTCTCCCGTGTAACACGTCAGACCCCTTCCTCCATGTTCCTCTACCTGTCGGCTGTCTAGAATTGTTTGGACCCAGCATACGTGGTCCGCTTAGTAGACAGCTTATGTACAGAATGTACTTTCTATGAGCAATGTATAGATATTTAGCTTTTCTTATAACATTTTAGCCAATGTGTTGTCCTCTGTGGGTGCTAATTACCAGATCCTAGCGAACGTCTAATCCTGTCCACCAGCTTCAACCCCGCGGCTGGCACTTACTATTTCTTCCCTTCACACACTAGATTCCAAAGTAAGTGGTGAATATTAGTATTTCCTAATGAAATTACTTTTCCTGTTGGGATTGTGCATCCTTGCACATGACTGAACTCAATAAAAGGGTTCCTAGGCAGCGTAGGTAATGTTTTTTTAAAATACTTGATTCACCACCAACCAGGCTTACTGACTATTTACTATTTTTGTGACTTCTAATTAATATCAAAAACACATGAAATCATCATTTTTACAGTACTGCTTTTTCATTATTTTAGGGCAGATCAGACTGGTATATAGTTTACCACCAACGCCAGGTGAAAGTCGAGCACACGAGTATATTTCAGGTTTTTAGCGTAAATTTAAAGCTTTTCCTGAGTGCCGCAAATCCACATGGGCTGTGAGATTAGAGTCCACCGATCGTATCTATGACCCTCGGTTGGAACTTGCTCATTCTGAGTGACGGAGCCCCCATTCTGATGTTTAGCATCTCCGTCCCAAAATGTAGTCTTAGTTCTGGTAACCCAGAGAGGACAAGACACCGTGATACTGCGTGACAAAGTCTTTGTGTTTCTATTCAAGGATTATCTCTCTGTTTTATATCTGTGTTCTCAGGCAGCCCATCAGGTTGGTGAGGATGAAATAAGTTTGTCTACACTGGGGCGTGTTTATACTATTGATTTTAATTCTATGCAGCAAATCAACGAGGACACCGGAACTGCACGTGCTATTCAGCGAAAACCTAACCCTTTAGCCAATGCTAACACTAGTAAGTATTCAGGTCGCCTATAAAACCTACTTTATTTTACAAGCCATTGGGGGGGAGACATTGCCAGCTTGCATGATTGCATGTATTGCGTGTAAGTTATAATACATCCAGATATTAGTAGGAATAAAGAGTACAAACCAGCTTTATAAGCACAAGATTCAGTGTTTTAATGGAACTTGAAGCAGTTTCTTGTCTTACAGATGATGATGTAGTAAAGTGAACCTCAATATATTAGTCACACGCTATATACACAAACGAGTTGGATGACAGACCTAAAATCTATATGTATAAGACGGCTCCGGACTGTGGGGTTGTTTCTTAAACAAGCACGATGCTAAAATATTTGAAATCCTGTCCTTTACATTTGGCCGTTTGCCACTCTTGTCATTGTTTCTTGCCCTCTTCATGAACCATTATACCCGTTCCAATTATGGATACATTGTTCTGCTAGAGTATTAATGTTAGTTTATGCCCCCTCAAAAAGTGTACCCTAAAGTATTGCATCTTACAAACAGTATATTTGTTTGTTAAACCTGCACGTTTTGCTCCCACAGTTTTTAGTAAAAGCTAATATATGCACCAAAATGTCTTCCTATAGATCAGTGACGTCGTCTCTTTAAAGGGAAACTCCCAGCGTATTCAATTTTTTGTTAACGCTAATATCTTTTGCAAAAGTTTAAAAAATGTTTGCAGAAAGTTTTCATACATTACAAGGCAGTATAGCTAAGTTATCAGTCCAGTCTGCTAGGCACATGCAATGACTCTTTATCACGATGCCCTGAAGAATTGCTCAGTCCTAATTACCCATA
>VKOC01000005.1:41266970-41288686 GCA_009364415.1 Spea multiplicata
GCATTTGTTGGAAAAGCATTTTTTGGTTTCTGTCTATCTGGATGACATGTCACATTGGTGTTCTTACTACTAACATCCAACCTTTTCTAAATGACCTGCTCCTCTGATATATACAAAGCTGCTTTTTAGGGGGGCTCTAAATCACTGTGCAAGGTGTTTGGGACAGTGATACACCTATTTGAGGTCGTTCACCTTTCTACAATCCCCCCGGGGGCCGGCATATATCTCCGCTTCTAGGCCTGGAGTGAATCTTGCAGAGGCCTACTCGTGTTTTCACCTCAGCCTACGATCTAACAAGTGGGGACTTACCAGCCATAACCTCAATTGGCACAGCTAGCTAGGGAGATACCAAGGTCTTCCGGCCTACTCCATGCTAGCCCCGCCGTGGAAGTTGAGGTATATTGAAACAAGCCCTAGGGCTGAGAATCCGCCATGCCCACACAATGAGCCATACAGTGACCATCACTGGCCTACTGGAAGTAACCACACAATGGAATAGCCAGAAAGGGTGAAAGGGTGAAAGAGTGACATCCATAAAACATATTCCCTTTGTGCTACCACAACCTGCTGGTTGGCAACCTACAAAAGAGTATATAGATGCCCAGGCACTCTGCAGTAAAGACCGACACCACCCGTTATACATCTCTTGCTTAATTTATGCTTTGGGTAACCATACCATCTACATATGACCCTGGAGACTGAGGCTGCTAGGGGTTAATGTGGACTGTGGTCTGCCCACGTGTGTAACCAATGATAATTCAAGACATCAATGCAATATCTCTGTTGCTGGTCTCCAAGCTGGAAAAACGAGCAAACTCCATTGATAGCACATTGGCCAAATTATCAACACAAGTCAAGTTATCAAGTTAGCGTATCGAAACCCTGGAGGATTGAATATCTGACACTGAAGGCAACCACATCGTTCTTAAGTGCATGGATCCCCAACAGAAAGGCACCATTGCCATGCCGCAAGACTGCATAGAGGACCTGGAGAACAAGAGCACACGCAACAATCTGTGCATCATGGGGCTTCCTGAGTTTGTCCAGAATACATTAAGAAGATAGTCCCAGACTTGAACATCTCTCCTCTGTAGAACAAGGTGACAACCAGAAAGCCCAGAATCGACTTTGATTATTATAGGGATGCCGCTCAGTTATTAGATGCTGCTAGACAGACAAGTTAAGATGGGTCAAACATAACATGGGCTGTGTCCTCTACTCTTGTAGGTAATATTTACTGATAACTGCAAATATATCACCATGTGTAACAATCAAAGCATTGCAAAAAGCAAAGGGCAATGGTATGTTCTGTGAAACATGACTGTGTGTTGTTAAACGTTGCTTGGGCGTAGAACATACTTTCTAAGTGCATACCATCCATTCCTGTACTTTCTTGAGATATCTATTGTTTGGTATCATTTACTCCAAAATAATAATAATAATAATAATAATAAAAGTATAAAAACTAATAGAAAACAGGATTTCATGTTACCAGGACCAATTTTTATCAAAATAGGTCTTGGTGTGCACATTCCACAAAAACCCCTTAATTTTACATATGAAAGAGCTGCTTTTTGATCAGATGTGCCGGGATCTTTTCCTACCAGGTACTAGGATATGGCCTGTTCACAGTCATTTTTCTGTCAATATATTGTGTATTCGTTCTCTGCTCAATGCATCTAAGTGACAGAGCTCTGGATCCCATGTTTCCATAACAACCACTGTTGCCTTCCCCACATATCTTCTATATATCTAAGGCAAGTTCTGTTTAAATGATCAGGGCCTTTTGAATTCATATTTGATGCCTTTTTAATTGACATTATGATTCCATGTAGTATGTTGTTGGCGGTCTTACATGAAACATGTAACGTATTCATATAAATATGAAGAGGATGTATATGCTTGTACACATGAAGCCTACTGTTGATTTTTGAATTATTATTATATATATATATGCACCTTCCAAAAAAAGGGGTCTTTTTATTGGGGTCTATTCACTAAGGAAGGTATTTGGATTTGAATCTTACATCACCAGCCGATCCAACTTCTTACAACTTTCATGTAAGAAAGTTTTACATTACAGAGAGGGTGGAAGATAAATGAGGCAGAGGCTAATACAATGAGGAGATGTAAATATAGGGTGGACATGGGATTATGTTGAATCTAAGACAAGACCAAGGACAGAACAACGTCTAACTCTACATCAGGAAAAACAGGGCAGACTAGATGGGCCGAATGGTTATCTGCCGTAAAATTCAATGTATCTAAGTCATGGATTGTAAAATAGTTCTAACCCACTTTCTTCCTGTAGCATGGATCTTGTCTGCAGACATCCCAGTCCGGGTTCTGTTCCTTCTACTCACCTTGCAATGTTGTATCATCTACAAAGTCAACGTGCGACTCTTTAAGTTCTCCGGGTTTAGTGTTACGGAATTCACTTCTCAGAGATATTTTCCACCACCTCAAGATAACCTGCAGACAGAGGAAATGGTGGTGAGACAGAACATACCTCTCCCAAATGGAGCGACAAAAGCTACTCAAGTAAATATCTTGTAGGTTCATTATTATCACTGTACAGACGAAGAACGTAAGTTCGAGAAACCAGGTGATGAAAACCGCTGGCTACTGTGTACATCTCATTGCGGTTTGCTGTGGAAATCAAAGCTACTGCAATAAGTTATTTGTGGTCACTCAAAAAGAAAATGGCATCTTCTTGGCTTAAAGTGGGCCTGTCATGCGTGTGCACTACTGCCTTCCATGCTAAGTACATACCATGAGAGGTGCCGGGTGGGCTGATGGAGTAGAGACATGTCCACAATCCATGCATGTCATATTGCGCAGAAGATTGTGAATGTATAGCCCAGTTAGTAGGTTATATATCGGAGAACTTCTGGCTCCTTTTTTATTTCAATGTTTTATTGGATTTGTTGTAAAACCAACAGAGGAACAGAATCCACTGAAGCAGGAAAAAAAAAGCTTAGAGTGTATATTTTGTATCTTAATGACAAATAAATGCAGTTATGGGATTCATGCAGAGAATTTGTTGGTTTTTTTTCAGTGAAAGCACCAGTTTCAATCCAAACCTTTGATTACAAATCACAATTTTTCACTCTTAAGTTATCATTAATCAATGTTTATATCGCAATCATTTTCCACAGTGCGGTACAACAGGTAAACAAGCAGTGAATCGCATAGCTATTTGGACTTAGAAGACCAAAAGGTAAGGATCAAACAAGCTTTGGAACCAGAAGGAGGAGATGCACTTTTAAATATATTCTAGGGAGGTTTTCCCAACACATGGTTAATGTAATTGCATTCGCTGTATTATAGCTCTCCTGGCTCTATTCACTAAAAGAGGAGTTGACAGGAGACAGGATGCCTTGACTACATGATACTTTATGAAGGTACAGCTCATGTGGACTTCTGTTGCAGGAGGTCGGCTGGCCCTGTAGAGTGTATGGTTAAATCTCTTTACCCACAGGCATAGGACAGGGCCAGCTCACCCCTTCTTGCTGGAGCAATTGTCAGCATTTGTCCATCATAATGAATAGTGAAGTGAGGGAGTTGAAACCACAACTTTCCATTTAGTGACCTCAACGTTTAGTAGATGAGCCCAATACCACTATTATTTATTGTTTATATAGCGTCATCAGTTTCCGCAGTGCTGTACAAAAGGTAGGCAGGACATAACAATTAGTATAAAAAATAACAAGATGACTTACAGAAGCAATGGTTGAGGAGGGCCCTGCTAAATTAAGCTTACAATCTAGACCCAAATCTTCCAATTTATTGCACCTTTTCTTATTTACAACCTCGTAAATGTAAATAATTTTTCCTCCCTCACCTCGTTTCGCGTAAGAAGAAGCTGATAAAAGTCTTTGTTGGGGGCAGGTGCTTGTGCGGTGGTCTCCAACAGAACCTCTGGCAAGAGAGTCGCCATCTTAAGACGCTGTTACTGGTAACCATGGAACCGAGGGCGGATAACCCATTCTCCACAGAGATCGCTCCGCGAAGAGGCGGAGAATCGATCTAAGGATCCCTGCGCTCCACATACATTCCGAACAATAAGCAGCAGACTCTGCACTAAGAGCGTCTACGTAGCGACACCCGTGTAAAAACATCCCACCGCCGGGCAACCGGGCAGGAACTGTCAGAGCTCAGCCCGTGGAGAGTTGCTGTGTTGGAACGTAACTGTCTGAAGCACCTTTGTAAAAGAATCCAACGAAATTAACGATTTCCTGCGGTTTACGGCAGGTGACCCTGCATTTTTCGAGCAGTCGCAAAAGCGTTTGTCGTCAATCACGGAGCGAGAGAAGGGGCGTTTTTTTTCCTTCACAAAGTTGTTGAAGGGTTACAACAGTCCCATTCGTGGGCTCTGGGACCCTTTTGTAAAGTAGTTCACGGATGGATACGTAGCTTGACAGGACTGTAAGGGCCTATGAAGTAGTTCCGCCGCTTTGGCGGAGAATTTCTCATTTGTAAAATAGTGCGCGGAGGGATCTGGGCCGCGCGGCCTCAGCTGATCGGCGAGAAGGTGCCGGAGAGAAGCGGAGACACTGGGGGGAGCGTGGCGGAGACAGAGGTATTGGGGCTTCGGGCTGTTATTTATCTCCTGGGCAGCCCTGGGGGCAATAACCAGTACTCTGGGGGTATTGTTAAGAACATGGTGTATTTATATAGGTTTTAATGGCTGTAAGTATGTGGGATTGCGCCCCGGGCGAAAATGGGGCATAATACACAGCCAGCTGATTCTAGGTATGCCCATGGGTCTGGGCCTATTATAAACTTAATGAGTCGTGAGGGGGCAAGTGGAGCCCTAGATCATATACAGCCGGGGCCCTTATATAAGGCTGCTCTACCGGTATGGCCGTGAAACGTATACAGTATTATGTAGCGTATCTAATATGGTAGGATTGTTGGGGGGGGGGAAATGTTGGCCCTGCTGCCAGGAAGCCTGCGGTCCTAATCTAACTCTCCACGCAGACTCTGGTGTGCGGCTGTCGGTTGAGATACGTGTTAGTTTTGATGGCATGCGCGGGATTGAGATTTACTGAGGGATTACATGTTATGGGGTGGGTTATCTCCTATGGCCCGGTGTATACTGAAGGGATTCGTCGCGCAATTTAGTGCTGCATAGAAGTAGCAGATGCCTTCCTTCCAGGCCTTAATGTAACTGTATTGTCTGTGGTGTCGTTTAGAGGGTAGCCGGGGCATCAGTGGGTATTCAGTATATAATGTAAGGGCCTATAGCTTTGTTACCCGGGCCCCTGGCTCACTCTCGTCAATGACCCCTGCGTATATAGGCTTACCTCTATAGGGGTAACTTTATAGAGGGTCCCTTTATTTTATCCCCCTTATTAGTGACCCTGTCTCTCCAATGCGGGGTTATATTGTATCCATTGACCTGTTATGAAAAAAAGGTCAGCCTCCTGTCTTTGCCATTTGGTCAGCCATTTTCAGTTGCCCCCTTAACCCTTTGTTACCCGGATTGCTGTCTGTTTTTTGAGGGGTGAAGTAAGCCTATAAATAGCTAATAAATATAACCTTAAGATGGCTTTAGAGCAGGGCCTTCTTTGTGTTGTCACATCCAGCTTCCTGTTATTGTTCTTGCTGTGGGATTTGGCCTAGTGACGTTATATGGTTGTTGGTGTTTTACCTCATGTGTTCCTCCCCATGATGAAGCCCTTCTAGTGGAATATGGCAGGATGTGTGGGGTTGTCGGAGCGTACCTATACCGCGGCGTTGTGCTTTTAGGTGTGACGCCGGTTACGGTGGGCTGTGAGTGGCATTGCGGTGGCTGGAGGTGAGCGTGTGATGACGTCTGGGGGTTAGCATGGCTCTGACATATGTGAGGCATGTATCCGGGAGAGGAGACGCGTCCGGGGTCACCGGGCGCTTTGACTGTTGGGCTCTGATGATGGAGTTCATGGGGCAGGGAACGCTGTGGCTTTATGATCCGTGGGACCTTTGAGGGGGCATTGCCCTCGCATGTTCTGGTACCCCTGGGGTATGCGAGGCGGTACTCGTTAGCTCGTGTTTAGGACTATGGCTTCACATACTGCGGGTCACTCGGGCTTTAGATCGCCGATGTAGTAAAGGATCAGGCCCTTGGCATGTTTTCCCCGGTTAGGGCTGTCCTTGCCAGGCAGGAGGAGGAGGGAGGCCTGCAGTGTCGCACTTACACCGGGGCCTGGAGTTCCGCGCCTGCCCGATGAAAGCAGCCGGCTGTGGAGACGGATGGGGGCAGATGGACAGACGACCTTCTCTCAGCTAGAGTGCAGACTGGGGAGGGTGTTATTGATACGGGGTGTCTGGTATATCACACGCACACTCGGTTACACACAACGGGAAAGCGGCTCCCATAAAGAGACGGGGGGGGGCACTCACGTGACACCGAGCTTGGCAGACACACGGAGTGCCGGCATGGAGCATCTGCTCTCACCCCGGGCACCGTCTGCGCTTTAATTCATAGGCTAGCTGCCCCTCAGGACTTTCGTGTTGTCGATCTGTGAGATGCATGGAGGGGGTTATTCACAGCCCGCCCCCCTCCGTGCAGGAGATGCGTTCCCCCGAATGCTGCTCCCTGCCAGTCACACCGAGCTAAGTGCTTTATTTTTGTTTGTGAAGAGCGCACCCTGAGGACTTTCATCTGGATTCTTCTCCAGCGGGGCTGTCAGGACAGTAACGTGTTAATAGGAAGTGTGACGACACCGCGATACGCTCGCCCTGAACGGTTAGATTGGATGTTGGCTGACCGAGAGCAGCCTGGGTTGATGCAGAGTTAGTGGGTTGGAAAACATATCTTTATTCACAGAGTGATGATGAATTGCGTGTCGTGCTGCGGTGCTCAGCCGTGTGTCGTCACACAGACGTGTAGATCCTTCCATGACGCTGCGCTGCTGTCTGAATGACTCTCAATGACTCAGCCGCAAAGCATTTCTTTACAGATGGGTAAATCCCGGGACTCCCAGGACTATTCTTCCGTATGAAGACACAGGGCCGGCTTCCATGTTTCTGTAATAATTTTAGCACTCTTGTGTTTTTTCTTCAGCTTTAATATTTAGGTTACCCACACGCAGGAAACCTAGAAACGTACATTCGGCCTGGCTAGTCGGCCCGTTTCTCCTGAAACCTTAATCAGTCCTTGCCTTCTTTTCAGGAGAGTGCTATGTTTGCCCCACACATATTTAAATTCCCGTACTCTGCTAGCCTCTACCACTTCTGCTGGGAGGCTGTTCCGCAGCATCCATAGACTTTATTAAAAGGTGTCGGGATATGTCGTCACGTCCCGACACTCCATTTCTGCAGCGCCTGCAGCCCTTTTTGTTGTGCCAGAGATGGCGGATGTGGACCTTAGAGAGTCTTGCGGGTAAATACGTCTCTGCCGGCAGGGATAGAACATCGCTTCCTGACACTGAGACGCAATGGAAATGGTGGATATGGTTAAAAAAAAAAAAAACTATTTTCTCTCACCTGCGATATCATTGCTTTGGAATTGTTCCATAAGATGTATAAACAAACGTAAAAAATAATGTCCAGAAGTACAGTAATATCCCTCGTGTCCGAGTTGTGTTTTTTTCGCGCTGGGGGCGGGCAGGTGTTATCTACTCATTTTCTCTCTGGTAACAGAACTCACAGCCCCTTTATATATATTTCCCCTCTGATCTCCTTTCCTGATGATCACAGACCCTGAGCCCTGATTGCTATCTCCAAGGACGCTCATCATCGTGCATGAATTGTTAGGCTGGTGCTTCACTCTTCTCAATCCGCGGCAGGCTTATTTTCTAACGATGCCTTTTTTTTTTTTTAAGGTTTTCTAGCGACCCTCACAGGGTCTGTGAGGAGGCTACTAATCTCAGACATTATCTCTAAGCTGTCAGAGCTGGCATCTCGGATGGGGAAACGTATGTTTGGGCGTTTAAATCACCTACTACCTGATATTGCTTTGTGTGACACGGTTACATTGTTTCTGTCGGTGATGAATTCTTCTTTATAGGCGAGCGCTGGCTGCCGTCAGACCGAGCCGGGCTCCAAAGCATTGGTAGAGACTGAAGTAGAAGCGCGGGTGGGGGGGTGCGCGCTCCCGCTCTGAGGTCTTCCGGTGGTCTGATGAGATCCCCTTTGCCCGTGATCTAGTGGAGCCAGAAGTCAGGATGACACGCGATGGAGTTTCTAGAGAACGGGTTCCTTGGGAATTGGTCTGCTTTTAAATACGGGGTTGGGGAGGCTGAACACAAATGTAGCGCTGCCGGCCAGGAAGATCCCTCATGTCTTTTAATTGTAAAAGTGGATACTTATGTAAGATTTTTTTGTCTTGCATTCGCTTGTCTCTTTAACCCAACAAACGTATGAAGTGCTTGTTGCTCGCTGTTCTATTTATAACTGAGATCTGCATTGAATGTTTTATGCCCCACGCGTGACCTTAGTGCACATCTATATTGATGTATTGGACGTTTTAATTTGCTGGGTCGGGTTACTTTGTGTTAACCACTTTGCTTCCGTAACGGCCTGAATCCCCCGTTTCAATTGAAGTCAAACACGTTAACTTGATCACAAATTAAATAACAAGCAAGACGTTTTGGAACAAGTGGTCAAAATGTAAAAATGGGACACGGCGAGGAAGGGGTTAACTGTTACCAGAATTATTCCATTAACGTAGAAAAACTTACGTGCGTTGTGTGTAAATACGTGTAGTAATATGTATCGTTGGTGTACCAACTTATAGCCGGATTTAGCCGCAGTAATAGCTGTTGCCATGGAATACATAAGCTTTAGCTGGTATAGTGCCCAGTGTTTGGCACCAGTTTCAGGAAAGTTGCCCCATTCAAACAAATTGGAACACTTTCAGAGGGGCAGGGGCACGTGCATATAGAGGGGGCCCAGTTCAGCTCTGCATACATTTTGTTCCCGTGTCACACAGACTTTGCAGGAAACTGAGAACATTTGCAACTAGAATATGTATTTTGTTACACGGTAACAGTTTTCTGATTACCCCCCATCCCCCAATTTTAGCTGGTAACTCCTCTAAAGCCTCTGGATTGTAAGCCTGTAAACATCGATTTGAGGTAGTCTGTGTACTCTAGTTATGTTATACTGTTTATGTGTATTCACTCTGTTATATACCGTATTTACTCTGAAATGCTCTGAAAATACTCCTCGTCTTATATTTGAGATAGTCTTGTAGTTAGACCTCTATTTGAGGTCCGATTATAAGACAAAGATCCAGATCCCCCACAGCTCTGCAGGGGACCTGGATCCTCCTCTCTGGCAGCCGGTGGACATCTGTGTGATGTGCGCAGACAACCTCCGCTGCTGCCGGCACTTTCTCTGGGGCTTCTATGGCGGCGTGCCGGCATCACATGACCTTACGGTGCTCATTCATAGAAGCCCCAGCTGAAAAGGGTCGGCAGCAGGGGAGGTTGCCTGTGCGCATCCTGCGAACGTTCACCGGGTGCCAGAGATGGAGGATCCCCCGCAGTGCTGCAGGAGACCTGGATCCTCCTCTCTGACAACCTCCGCTGCTGCCGACACTTCAGCCGGGGCTTCTATGAATGAGCGTCGGCATGACATGACCTTCCGGTGTTGCGTCATAGAAGCCATGGTGGAAGTACCAGCCAGCAGTAGCGGTGGTTGTCTGCGCGGATCGCCCCAGCCAGACACCAAGGAGTCTGAAGCACGGGGGACAAGTCTAGGGACGCATCGGTAAGTCGGGGGGGTAAGAGTGCCACATAGGGGGTATAAGGCATATCTGGGCAAATAAAAGGAAATAAATACAAAAAAATGCATTTTTCTCAATCATAGTTTTTTATTAAATATAAAAAAGTTAACATGAATTAATATTTACTGGTAAAACTTTTTTTCGTATAGGGTAGTCTTATATTCAGGCTTGTTTTTTGTTTTTTTTTCTTCAATTAATATTCAAATTTTGGGGAGTATTCTAATCGAGCAAATACGGTAATTCATGTATACAGTGCTACGCTTTAAGGCAAGGACAGGTGTTTTCTTAATCCTTGAGGGCAAAAAAAAATCTTAAATATTTTCTGTCTCTTAATTTCTAAATGTCTTATTGCTCATTTGCCCAATAGTGTAGTTTCTAACACAATAATTCCCCCTGGTTTTCCATCTGTGTATCAGACATTAGGAATGGAAAAGTAAAATGTGCTCCAGTATCTGAAACACTGACGATATTTCCTCAATAGTGGCGCACTAATGAATAGTCCTAACGTGATAAATTATCTTTTTAACTCATCTCAGAAAAACTGCTAAATGGTGGTCATTGATGTTTCCGAGGGGCTTCATATAACCCAGAATAGAAGATTCTCGGCTAAAACTGCAAACTCCCGGAATGCCTTCAGCCGCTGTCAGCGCTATGTATAGAGACCTAAAGCCACAACCTCATTCCCACCGGGTGAAATGCGGCTTTGTGTAATTGCACATTTCTTTCTGGCGTTGAAAAGCTTTTATGCATTTTATACTTTGCCCATTTATATATATATATATATATATACATACATACATACATACATAGTAACCCGCTGCAGACCCATTCTTTGTGCTGTTGCTCGCGCAGCGTGTGGCAGCTGGTAGGAGAAGCGACATCGCTTTGTGGCAGGGAGCTCCGTGTGACGTGGGTCAGGTTGTGAAAGTAAAACGGTGTCGTTCTCCTTGCTCGGCATCGCAGGCTCAGCCCCTTTCCTCTGAGCAACAACTTCCTGCTAATAGACTCATCGCCGGGCCCTTCGCAGAAGGACTGCTCCCTTTCCTCGTTTCCATCGTAATACTCGCGGTGAGGTTACTGGCTGCTGGCTGATCGTCGCTGTCTGTAATGGGTTGTTTCACGGCGTAGCTGTGGGCTTCCTGGCTGGCAGTTGCTTTATTAACATGAATAACAGCAGCTGGGAAGGGACTCTGTGCATAGGGGACCGTTGTGCATAGGGGACCATTGCTTCCCAGTTATCTGTGTGCCCGCAGGGTATGCTGTGTGTTATTTCTACTGATGATCCAGCTTGGGGGGGGGGGGGGAGCTCATAATTCTGTGATTACCCCCTAAAGTCCCAGCTTTCACGGGAGTTGCAGTTTTAGCTCTATAATTTGAGGGCCAACCTTGGCGAGTTTCCTCTGTGTGAGGTGCTGCGGTACGATAATGCCCGGCTCGAGGCAGTAAGGGCCAGAAGTCTTACTCGTTTTAATTACTGTGGGGCCAAGCAAAACGCTGCTTGGCGGCCAAACCTCGTGTTTTATCGGGTAAGGTGTGCGTGTGGACAGTGTTTAAGGTGATTGCATGGCGGAATAGTTCAAGTGATCGGTTACAGATCTGCTGTTTGGCACGACTGGTTCCCAATACCTGGCTGTCCTTTTCATAGGAACCCAATGATTACGTGGGATAATTTGTAAATGTTCCGTGCCGGAATTGTCTGGTTATCCATTCTTTTCCATTATATACTATTGGCCAAGTTGGTACATCCTAATTTTAATGATTAACACAGCCCTGTTTGCTTTTTTGGACTACTAGAATGTTTTCGTGTTTCTTGGTGTGAGATCTTATCTCCTGATATTGTAGAGTTCTCTCAATTTATTGAAATTACTGCATAGAATAAACAACAACAAAAAAAATCTTCTAACCTGGACAGTTTGGTTTAATCTGGTATTTTCCAAGCGTATCTTTCATTTTTTACATGTTTCCCGATCCCCTGGTTTCAAGCTGTATTAATCCCTTATACTGTGGACTAGCATAAATATCATCTGGTTTTCTCATGTGGGGGGGGGGGTTCATGAAAGCTGTGCGATAGCAAACATTTAATATCCAAAACTGTGACATGTGAAATAGGCTACAGTAACGTGGTGATATTCGTTTAGGAACAAGCCGCTAAATACTTGAGACCAATGTGTGGTTTGAGGGACACTCCTCATTCTTCCTTATTTATGTTTTGCAGTGAATGGTAGTATCTAGAAAGGGTATGTCCCTTCAGGAGAGAGGTGCCAATGTCCAGCCGGCTTAATAACAATCCAGGGGGGTCACTGCGACGTTCACAGAGGAACACTGCTGGGACCCAGCCGCAAGAGGACACCGCAGGAGGAAGGTGAGGAGTTCATTCATTCACTCACTGTGGGGCATACCATAAAGTCTCACGCATTATGTGCATGATTTATTTAAAAATAAAGCGGCTGGGAAATGCTACGTATGTCATGTTTTGTATTTGAGTCCCTTCACATAGAAGAAGAAAATATTGTACGGTAAAAGTGAAGAATGGAGTATTTGGATTTATTGCCCTTCAGACTCTTGTGGATTAACCAATGTCCAAAGTAGTTGGATTTTTGCTTCATGGGTATCTTCTGCATTTCCTTTGCTAGATTTAAACACCGCCTGCCGCAGGATACGTATTCCTGTGTCTTGTAAGTCCCAAAAATTGGGGAAAAGAGATGTTAATAATGTATGTTCTCTGATATCCCAATGAATTTAATGCAAAGATGTTATGAGATTTATAAATACAGGCCGGTAGGTTTGCTTCATTTTGAAAACAGTATTTTATTTACAAAAGATAAATTACACAAATATATAAAATGTTTTTATATGTGGACAAAACCATTGGGACAAACCTTAATTATTTAGTTTTAATCCATTGTCGCAAGTGCATAACATAAAGTCCCTGAAAAAAATGGGCCCTTCTGATGAGCTTGGTGAAATCATGCGTGGTACTGTGATGTGACGCCAACTTTGCAATAAGTCGGTTTGTGAAGTTTCATCCTTGATAGATATTCCACGGTAAGGGGTATTATAGGAAAGTGGAAGCGTTTCGGAACAGCAGCAACTCAGAACACGTGAAGTCACGGCGCGGGGTGCTGAGGCGCATGGTGTAAAAGTCGCCAACGCTCTGCTGATTCCATAGCTGAATCATTTCAAACTTCCACAAAGACTGTGCGGCGGGAACTTCATGGAATGGGGTTTCTATGGCCGGACAGCCGCACACAAGCCTCACATCACCGGTACAAAGCCAAGCGTCGGCTCGAGTGATGTAAAGCACACCACTGGACCCTGGAGCAGTGGAAGCGTGTTCTGTGGAGTGACAGATCATGTTTACCTTGCCGTGTGATGTGAGTCTGGGTTTGGCGAACGCCAGTAGGATGTTACCTGCCTGACTGTGTTGTGCCAACTGTAAAGTTTGGTGGAGGAGGAATAATGGTTTGGGGCTGTTTTTCAGGAGTTGGCCTCCTTCCATTGAATGGAAATATTTTGGGATGGGCTGGAACATAGATTGTGAGCCAGGCCTTCTCGTCCAACATCAGTGCCTGACCTCACAAATGTTCTACTGGATGAATGGGCAAAATTCCCACAAACATCCCAAAATCTTGTGGAAAGGCCCCCCAGAAGAGCGGAAGCCGCTATATCTGCAGAGAGGGGACCAACTACATATTAATGTCTATGTATTTAGAATGTGATGTCGTAAAAGTCCCTATTGGTGTAATGGTCAGGTGTCCCAATACTTTTGTCCATATATTATATTATATATTTTTGTGCAGTATATACATGAAACATAATTGTGTGGGTAAACCGACACACCCTACGCGTGTATTATGTTTGAATTGTTGCTGGTAATGGTTCAAGTTTTAGTTCATACTTGTATGCATTTATAAGCACGCTTGGCTGGTGTGAATACTTTCACTCTAAACCCGGTTTGTCTGGGAGAGGCATACATTTCAGGAATTTCGCCTTTAATTACAATGCATTCTGTATTTCTCCCCCTTTTCTTAGGTTCTTTCCTCATAACACTTATAGTATGTTATTTGTTGCCGAACACGTCGAGGTGGTTTACTGTAGTCGTGTTTTCCAAGTGGTTGTCCTTGGATAGTTGTGAGAATCACTAAGTATTTATGTTTGACTGCTTGTATTTTGCAAAGAGGCATCTGTGTTTTCTAGAATGTCCTGATGCGGTTCTTTCTTGGTTTTTCAGCAACAGGTCTCAGTTAGATCAGGCAGAACATAAGACCCCTAACCTTCCTGAGAGCAGAAAATCTCTTTCTAAGACCCCCAAAGTGCAGTCTAGCACAGCTTCTGGTCAGCCCAGGGCATACAGCTCTAAAAGGTAACTTTTACTAACCACTCTTTGTATTCTACCCTACCCATCAGCCGCATCAGTGCATTGCCGGTCCCAAGCCATCGCCCGGTTACCGGAGAAGTCTAGTAGATACACAAAGCTTAACACTGAGACTATACATGCGATTTGTAACATATATTTATATAGAATTGTTATGGAAATGAAAGAACTGCTGGTTCTTCTGCGGTTTATTACTAACCCACTTTCCTAACCTTTTCACACTTGTAACCTGCAGAAAAAAGCACTAACAAACATTAACTTGGGAGTATTTCACTTCACACTTTGTGAAACCGAAGGGCTATTAAACTACAAATAAAACCATAGCGACATGTTTTTGCCTTTTTGTTGTGTATACATGCAGTAATTAAAGGCTTTCATGCTGATCTCCTCCACACCGTTGAAATGATTTAAAGCCCCGTACACGTGATTTAAACCAAAAAAAAATGTGAGTTATGTATTTTGAATAGTCAGAGGTTCCATAAGCAAATACAACTATAACTCAACTTAACTTTACTTAACAAAAGTGATGTAAAGTCTCCTTTGTCTGCTTTAAGAAAATTTCTTTCCTGGCTCTCAAAAATGTTTCATAAATTGCTAAATGCAGTAAGAATATTGAACCTTTCAAAAAGTTTGGATCGCATTTCCAGTGTACATAGAAGAACAAGACAGCCGAAGATCTTTGTTCATGCTCTGATTCTTTACACATGTTGGTTTATAAGATGGTGCAATTCTGAATTTTCTATAGGTCATTGCTTTAAGAACATACATGTCATCAGGTCCCCAGCTTCCACATGGCACATGTCACAAAGGATTATCACATCGACCGAGACATCCTGGGGTATCGTGCAGAGAACGGGGCAGTTGGCTTCCTGATTTCATCCAGTGGTGCTTGTCAGGAGATTCTCGGGGCCTTTAACATTATATTTTGCATCTATGTAGAAGCACCCCAGGGAGGAGGTAAAATTATATGCTTTCAGCAAGCAATGGTTGACCCGTTCTCTGCAGGGGAACGATGTGGGTTTAACAGTCATCAGGATCAGTCATTAGATGCCTACCTGCTTAAAACTGCACAAGTGCAATAGCTAGGCAGCAAAATGATGACAGCAATAGAGCTTTATGTGGAGTTCTAGCACCCTTCTAAACAGTCCCATCAGAACCTAAATGCACTTCTGTTCTACTCATTAAAAAGGACCATGATCAGCTTTAAGAATGTATTTTGCTTGAGCAACAGCTTACACAATTTTCTTTTTTTTTTTCAGGGGCTGTAGCTCATCTTCTGTTTTAATACCACAGCCAGAAGATTCTGAAGGGATCAGCATCTCAGAGAGTCAGAGACTTAAAAAAGACAATTCACGTGGTGTGAAACGCAGCGCCAGCCCTGATTATAGCCGTACTAACTCCCCTAGCTCTGTGAAGAAACCCAAAGCACTTCAGCACGCCGAGTCCTCTGCAGGGACGAGGCGACCAAATAACAAACCTAAGAAGAGACCGGTTGGCCAGGAGCAGCCAACACCACTCGCACCATTGCCATCTACAAGCAAAGCCCAAGGCAGGAAGGGTGGAGTCCCCGGCACTTCCCCGCTCCACAAAAGGAAAAAGACAGATAACTCATCTGGTGTGAAAATCACTGAAGCCGTTATATCGACTGGTGCAGAAGACAGGCCTCCTAAACCTAGCAAGCTGGCTTCAAAATCGGCCACCTCAGCCAAAGCTGGGTGTAGCACCATCACCGATTCTTCTTCTTCTGCCTCCACTTCTTCTTCCTCTTCCTCCACTGTCGCCTCTGTCTCTTCTGCTTTACCTGCAGGTGCCCGAGTGAAACAAGGAAAGGACCAGAGTAAAGCCAGACGCTCCCGCTCTGCTTCCAGCCCAAGTCCACGTAGAAGCAGCCGGGAGAAGGAGCAGGCAAAAGCCAGCAGCTCTTCTAAATTTGACTGGGCGGCTCGATTCAGCCCTAAAGTTAGCCTCCCAAAAACAAAACTTTCCCTACCTGGGTCTTCCAAGGCTGAAACGTCGAAACCTGGACCCTCAGGATTACAGGCTAAACTAGCAAGTAAGTTACGTCATGCAAAGCTTTCTAGCTGCTCATGGGTTTATTTGTTCTATAAATTGTTGCTAAAAATGACCTCCTGTGAAGAAACCTGTGTAGGCTTAACATCGCGTTTTCAGTATGACTACCCTGGGATATAAATAAGGTATCTGACAGGAGCGCGCTTCGTGTCAGGCTTGGTGGCCTATGAATCATTTAGGACATCTGTGTTGGCTAGCCGTTGGGAGGAAACTAGAAGGCATTTTTTGGTGAAATAACCATGTAAGGGCATATTTTTAATTAAAAGTGCAGTTTATTAATTGAGTGAACTCCTGGTGTAGCAGAGATGCAAATTTAATTCTAACTGATCGTACTCGCACCCATCATGAAGAGTACTCGTCTCCCAAGAATAATGCTCACGCTCTGTTTTGAATCAAGAAGAAACAAAGTAAACAAAATGTAAGGGATAGTTCAGTCCCTTTTTGTTACATTTCTGTAGACTACAAGTGAATTTTATTGTCTATTTTATATATATATATATATATATATAATATATGAATGGATTCTATCGCTGTTTCTACGGTGTGTTTAACCCCTTAATGACAAAGCCCATATATATGCACGGGGTCTTCAATGGGTTTAGGGAACACCCATTGTCCTTAAGGGGTTGAATACGCTATTTCTGTATAATTGTACAGCACTACGGAATTTGATGGCGCTATATAAAACAATAAATAATACTCTATAGTGGCTGTTGGCGCAACTACTTCCATACATTGTGTGTTTGGTTTAGCAGCCGTCGCTCAGAACACTTTTCCTTTGAGCTCCTGTTGAAGCCCTTTAAAACGTTCTTCTAATTGGTCCCTTCAAAATTGTTACCTTGCGTTAATTTAAATTGTTTTATTTCTTGAGCGCCAGCCAGATTCCTTCATTTTATTACAATATGGGGAGATAAAAAATTAATACGTTAAAATTGGCAAATATTGGCCATTACTGTTTTCGTTTTTTCGTCTTGTACTAGTGGCATAAAATAAAAAATCAAATAACATCAAACTTGGAAATGAGAGGAAAAATACAAGAGCCAGATATTATCAGTTTAGTACTAATCTGATATTCATGTACCTCCTTTCAAGCAGAATTCTGAAGGGCGGAAAACCTGCGTTATGTTTTTATTCACTGACAGTATAATTTGTTTTTGGAGAAATTGGTTTGCACATGAGTGACTAGTGGAGTTCGGTGGCTTTTGTTTGCAAACTCTGCCTAGCCATCACTTCTCCTGTCTCCGTGTCACTAGCTTATAAGAATGTTGGAGAACAATGGAAGACTGGGAAGCTGAGATGCCATGGAAATATACACTATATGGACAAAAGTATTGGGACACGCCTCTTAATGGTGTTTCAATCAGATCCATTCCCACGAGTGTATAAAACGAAGCACCTAGGCATGCTGCATTTACAAACATTTGTGAAGCAAATGGGAATTCAAGCGTGGGACCGTGATGGGATGCCACCTGTGCTATAAGTCCGTTCGTGAAATGTCATCCCTGTAAGTGGTATTATTGGAAAGGGGAAGTGTTTAGGAACAGCAACAACTTAGCCACAAAGAGAGAGACCACGTAAAGCTGATTTCATAGCTAAAGGAGTTCCACGTGTCCACTGGCATTAATATCGGCAAAACCTGTGCGGCGGGAGCTTCATGGAATGGGGATTCTATGGCCGAGCAGCTGCATGCAAGCCGCGCATCACCAAGCACAATGCCAAGAGTCGGATCGAGTGATGTAAAGCACACCACTGACCCTGGAGCAGTGGAAACGTGGAAGACATGGTTGGATGAGATGGTGTGGAACTTGACTGGCCTGCGTAGAGACCTAACCTCAACCCCATTTGGGATGGAAATTGCAAGCCAGACCTTCTCGCTGTGGAAGACCTTCCCAGAAGAGTGGAAGCTGTTATAGCTGCAAAGCGGGGACCGACTATATGTATTTGTATTTAGGATGCAATGTCATGAAAGTCCCTGCTTGTGTAATGGTCGTGTCCCAAAATACTTTAAATGTGCATGTATAATTATCTCAAATGGCAGGGGAGTCTTTGTCCTTTGTCTTCCATTTTATTTTTTCCAGTTATTCATTTATTTATGACTGGCTTATTTATTACTCTTCTCCCATATTGCACCGAGAGCTACGTCGCCTCTGTGTTTGCTGGTGACATCCTTCTCTGTAGGCAACGCAAGTGGCAAACCAAGTTTAATACAGACCAATGTAAAGTTTTTTTATGGGGAAAATAACAATGCATTGTATACTTTAAATGTTATCTCCCTGAAAAAAAACTAAGAAGGATTTAGGAATAATTGTTGACGATAGACTTCGCACCCGTGCACAATGCCAGTCAGCAGCAGCAAAGGCCGTCAGGGTATTGTCATTCATAAAACGGGGTATTGAGTCACGGGAGGAGGCTATCACCTGCCTCTTTATAAGTCAATGGTAAGTCCTTCCCTTGAATATGTGCTGCGATTCTTGGCACGGTCCTCAAAAAGCACATTATAGAACTAGGAAAGGAGGGTCACAAAATTAGTAAGGGGTTTGGAATATCTTTTTTTTTTTTTGTCATATCTATATATACTAGAAAACCATCATCTTAGAGGGGATATTATACCTTTGTATAGAAATATGCAGCGCCAATATAAAGAGACAGACCTGTTCTTGGCAAAATCCCTTATTGTTTTGTTCTTGAGGTATAGCAGAAACCATTTGTCAGTTAAGCTTTCGGATGCAGTAGTCCCACATTAGGGTACAGGCGTGTAAATAACCTACGTTTATTATGATGGTGAGCAGAATCGGCAACATCATTGCTGAAATACACCAAAGCAGGTAGCGTGGTATAATGAACCCTTACGGTCAATGGCGATATAACCTCTCTGCTGCTCGCATTGAATCATATAAAAAAAACAAAAAAAAAAAAAAAACGATTCACGGTTTAAAGTAAGAAAGAGAACAAACCTGAAACACTGAGACAAAAATAATAAATTACAATGAAGTCTGATGTGCTTACATCTACCCTTCACCTATATATCTACTACTTCTCGAAGCCTTCCTCAAACAGTGTGTGTTTCTAACACCGTTCCAAAAATAGATTTGCCTTAAAATCGCGATCCCTGTGGTTTTGTGCTGATTGATTGCGAGCCGCGTAAGAGAAAATAGGTGTCCGGGCGATTGTATTTTTTTGATCCGGTAGCCGCTGCGATATACTTCTGTGATGAGGAAGTGTTCTGTAGTACGGGGTTTTGCTTTTCATATTAAGAAACTTTCTGTGTTGCAATAATATTCTCTAGTACTTGGAATTTCCAAGATGTTTATCTAGTCATTACTAAGAAAAACAGTTCAACTTCAAAAACAATCTACACAAGTTTTTCTTCACTTGGAATTTTTATTATTTTTTTTTTGTGCGTCTGACGGGGGTTTTCTGATGAATGCATGCATGGTACATAACATTGCTTTTTATTCACAGAACACAGTTTACTTTTTTTGTTTTGCTTTTCTAGTTTAAGTCCAAAATAACGAAGCCGTTTCTTCTTTGTAGAAATGGTTTTAACTCTAATTCTCAGTTTTCCATTTTGTTCCAGATTTAAGGAAATCCACGAAAAAGCGCAGCGAGTCTCCACCTGCTGAGCTCCCCAGCCTGCGGCGGAGCACACGCCAAAAGACCACGGGCTCCTGCGCTAGTACCAGGTATGGCGGCGGAAGAATTTATTAATGTCTTGTCTACAGTCATACTGTGCAAAAACATTACAATCCCAATATTTTTTATTTATTTATATATTTTTTTGCATCTTTGTCTGAAAGCTGGGTATTTAGTGAGGGCGCCTGGTGGGGAGAAGTTATTTAATACAGCTTTCCATGATGGCCATGCACTAAAGCTCGTTTTTTTCCCTCCGTTCAGTCGGCGAGGCTCTGGCCTGGGCAAGCGAGCAGCAGCTGAAGCTCGCCGACAAGAGAAAATGGCCGATCCCGATAACCAAGAGGGGGCAAATTCTTCTGCTGCTCGCACGGATGAGACTGCTCAGGGAGCAGCAGGTAAATTCTGAGTAATGTCAGGCAGTTTCATGATCCATCGATTTCCTTGTAGGTGAATCAAAGGCTGCTTTTGTGTTGGTGTTGAAGCTGGACTACAGCATACACAGCAGTAGCACACTTTTTTTTTTTTTTAGTGGAAAATGCACAAAAATATTTTTATATTAAGTATTCAACAACTTTAAGTTATGAAGGATGACATGTAGCTAAAAGTAACCCTTTCATTGCCACCTTAACACGGATATCATCTCAAGGATCCCTAGAAAGCAGTTTTAGTCCTTACAGACTTTGAAGCCCTCGCCCCATTACAGAAACACAAGCATATGCTGATACTTCTTATAAAGTTGGATAACAGTATCTTTTTAAAAATGTATTCCCTTAACTGCATTTAAAAAAATCCCTACTGCAAAACTTGGTTTAACATTTTCTTTACACAGTGTCACTTTTGAACACATTTTATCTTCAAATACTCTTCCTCAAATGTGTTTGTTTTTTTCTTTTTTCCATGCTATTTGCTATAATAAAGGTATTTTTTATGATATTCTAGCTAGATAATTCTTAACCTGGGTGTGTAGTGCCAATATAAGGGCACTAAACAGTCATATTTAATAGCTTTACAAAACCGCTTGCTTCCTAAAAGCTTAAAAAAAATGTTAACTAATGAAAACTTGGTGACCTGTTATGGGCTCGATCCTTGTCTTGTGTCAGTTTGCTCTGCTGATTGTGAGCCGTGAACACGTTACATTATGGACTGACTCGCCTAGCAATAACCCCTGTGATTGTTAAAATGCCTACTTTTATAGGGTATCTAATGTAATTATAATAGTAAGAGCTGTCGCATTTAGAACTGATCGAAAACGCCCCCTTTGCCCTTTCAGCTTCTAGCTCCGTGGCAGGTGCTGTGGGGATGACCACGTCGGGAGAAAGCGAGAGCGATGACTCTGAAATGGGACGTCTTCAAGGTAACAGTACGTGTGCTGTATAAATGTTTTGTTTCCTGTTTGTTTTTTTTTGGTGTCTTTATATTTCAGTGAGCATAATGCGTTTCCCTGGCTTTCACCACTGCATTTTATTTATATAGGGACGTCTTCAAGGTAACAGTACGTGTGCTGTATAAATGTTTTGTTTCCTGTTTGTTTTTTTTTGGTGTCTTTATATTTCAGTGAAGCATAATGCGTTTCCCTGGCTTTCACCACTGCATTTTATTTATATAGCCAAATAAAACCCATTTACCTGCTATTTTTTTAATCTGTTGATACAATAAATCGTTGAAAAATCTGCCAAAAGGTGGTTCTTAAATGCCATATACCTTTTTATATCATACTTTTTCTTTAATTCATTAAATATGCATCTTCTTCACTGACACTATTTAACTGGGGGAAAAGTTCTGGGCATAAAAACTTTAACACCAAAAACCAGTGGAGCTAGCAAAATATATATGTGTATTCTGCCTATAGTAAAAGCCTTAAACTGTAAAAAAGCGAAACCGTAAGCATTGTTATTGCTTATTGGCAACAATCAGATACCC
>VKOC01000005.1:41301667-41321942 GCA_009364415.1 Spea multiplicata
AATTAGATAATATGATCAAAACAATGGTATCTGAAGAAAGCCCTTCTTGTCCTGAAAAAAACAACATATAATTTGTGTGGGTTCACTAAATGAGTGAGGAGAAAATTACATCTAAACACGAACACCGCAAAAGTGTTAAAACAGCCTCGGTCCCAATGGTACAAAAGGTAAAACACAGCCTGGTCCTTAAGGGGTTAAATCAGGATCTAAAAAATATTATAATGTGTCTCATACCCTTTATTCCCATTTTTAAACGTCTTATTTCTCAGGATTTAGCAGAGCTTATCATATAGGTACCAAAGAAATCATTTTATATTAATGGTAAGGTCCCTCTATGCATAATGAATAATTGGGAGTATAATAAAGTAAAGGGACTCTATGTTTATTGAGTGTATATATATATATATATATAACACAAACACTGATTAAATTGAAATCTAAAAATGTATCTATAAAGCAGAGTATATAAAAATAAGTATAATGCTTGCCAATAAAGATAATAATTTGCAACATACCCGTGGGATACAGTCTATCAGTAAGCGCAGTATTCCGCCCGCCTCAAACTCGCTATTTCGCTGTCTTATATACAGTTTGTCTTAACCAAAAGTCGGCATCGCCACACGGTATGACCTTGACAATGTCACTCAAATTTGTTTACTACAAATGGACATCGGCAAGACCTTGAACATCTCACTCAAAGTTGTTAACTACAAAACTTACCTGTAAGATCGTAAGATTGCGAGCAGGGCTCTCTCCACCTAATGTATCAGTTTGTCAGTTAACAGTTAATTTGGACAGTTAACTATTGTATGTTATAGCTGTTTGATATCTACTAATATACTTACAATATCATAAATTAAAGGGTGACTAAATGGTACACTAAATCTTAATAGATAATTATATTTTGCATTAATTATAAGCTATATTATCATAAGCCTAAAACAAAATTATTTTGAAAATAATAGTGGCGAGGCTGCACATCATATTACAAAAAATAATGTCCCCATACTAATTGGGCTTCATTAATAAGAGACACCTCACTCAAAAAATTAGGTGTGTAATTGCTGCCGGTCCAAGCAAGTCAAGCACAAAAAAAATCCATTATTGTGAGTTGCGATGCAGACAAGGCTTTTTCACCAAATCTTGAGGGAATACTTGATAAACCTCTTTAAATTCCAACACTTCTGTCTACCGTTTAGCCATGTTATCTGCATTGTTTTTAGACCTGGCAAGGGAGCCCCTGATTCATTTCCTAGAGTGCTCCCCTAATATTCATAGTGTTAGGGGTGCTCAAAATGGCAGTTTCCCCAAATGGCCTGCTTCTGTTCTTGGTCGATCCATCTCCGTCTCTGATAGAAGCCCTGAAATTATTTCGAGGGGCCTCTGGATTTATCATGAACGCACAAAAGATAAATTTCTCTAGCAGCACAGAGAAAGAGCAGGCCCCTTTATGTAGGTACACCGGATGAGTCAACTAAAACATACCTGCATATTGCCTTCCGGGCCACGGGGTGATTCTCTCTGCAGTTGCTACAAGGCAGTCCCTGGAGTCAGGGAAATGCACACCTTAGGGCGTTTGTTAATAGGTGCTGGGTCACGTAAACTAGCTATAGATGCTGCTCTGTGTCTGCGAGGTGTTGATATCAGTGTTATAGACACAGAGTGGCGAGACAGCTTTTATATACATATAAGAATTCAGCATATGTTTTTACTAGCACGTTACTTAGTACATCTTTTTGTGATGGCTTATGTCGTCACACAATGATTTCTCACATGCTTAGCTGTTATATTGGATACCTGCTAGACACTTATTCATTCTAGTTGCGGTATGATCAACCCTGACTTGTAATATTGTCTCCTATTTTTATATACATAATCGTGTGCCTCAATGACTAATATTTTCCTGCCCATGAACCACCTCTATTTACGATCATACTTCTTCTGCAGCATGGGCAATGAAGGATCATATCTGAGACCTTAAAATGCTGCTACCCACCCAATACAAACTTTTATATTATATATCATTTTATATTACAACGCCCCCAGGAAGACACCTCCAATGATTTAATAAAGGGTGTGGCACGTCCAAGCCAATACAAGACTACGGTATACACCACAAACTCAAGCTGATTTGTGACCTTTCCTATTTTGCTCTCTGTCTAAATTTGACTCTGGTATTATTTACCATTCTTGCAAAGCAAAGAGACCTCATTGTTGTAAGGATACACTCTTAGTATACCAAATATTGTATTTATTGGGCTCCTATGGACTGGCAGGTGAAAACGGACCTATGCTCCTTGTGATTTGTAAAATTATATTTATACAGATTATTTTCCTGGGTGTTACTGTGTGTTATCGTCGGCACATGTAGGCAGTAGGCTCAATTTTTAGTGACAGCATAATTACATTAGTTTGTGGATACATCTGCACCCGACTGCACTTTTTAAGTCTATATACAGTATTTCCCCATGTTTTTTAGAAAAGTTTGGGGTCTAAAAATTGGGTGCGTCTTATACAGTGGTACAAGGCACATGGTACAAAATAGTTGGTATTTTACCCAAATTAATCTGCACAAGGCTCATGTATTGTACATAAAACTTGTTACAGGTTCTAATTTTTTTATGCCGCACCTTACCCTGAAAATATACTATTAGCATGTCCTGAGGCTTGATAGCGGGTATTTTCCTGGCCAAAGATTCCACCTATTACCTCCAAAAGGAATCCCCAGAAGCAGTGCTGAGAGTGAACACAAAAAAAGAGTGTCAGGAAAGATTCCAGTTACAACTAAACTTGCACATTAATTTTCGTCCAAATAACCAACAAACAAATGCAACATTGGACCAATGAAACAAAAAATGAATGTGCACAATACAAAAATCAGCATTTTGTCTGTACTAAGAGGAGGGACACTGAGTGAGCAGATCTTCGTTTGTCCAATCAGCTCACTCCTGTGACATCATGCTAAGGTAGGCGTGTCCAAGTTTTTTCTGCTGTGGGCCACTTAATGAGAAATGTATGTGTGCGTGGGCCCCATTCAATTTTTACTGAGAGAAAATGGCCTTTTAGCTTTATAATGCATATTAATACAGGGTTAATTTGGCAAAAAAAGCAGTGGACAGTTTTTTGATCAACTTTTGATCAATTACTTAAACAAAGTCAGTCCACAAACCATTTAAAATAGCCAAATAAAACTGCACAAGGCTGGAGTGCACTGTGGGTACAAGATGGATTTACGCTGGCTGAAGCACAATGGAGGCAGGGCCAGATTAAGAGCATCACGGGCCTGGTGCTGAGGATTTTTGTGGCCATGGAAATAAATAAAATCTTAACTCCTCGGCATCCATGTGTAGTGGATAAAGAGAATATCAGTGATCGGCAGATAATGCAAGACAGAATCTTATGTGATGGGATAGGGAGTAATCAGTACACTAAAAAAGTCATCATACACAGGACCCCTGAAACCACAATTTAGTGCCACTGATCCTCTTTAATAAAATATGCTTGAAACATTGAAACAGAGTAAATAACACAAAACCTTTACTTTTCCTCTCACTCATATCTGGACCTAGAAAGTTTTGTCCTAGAAGGAACTACAAATTCAGGAGGGCGTTTTATCTCCAGATAAGTAAAAATTAACTAGTTCAATTTATCCCTACAGTAAGTAAAGTGCCTGGAAACAGATGACCAAATAAACACCAGGGCAGGTTCTGCCACACCGACACACCAAACACACACACCAGGACAGGCTCTGCCACACCGACACACCAAATACACACACACCAGGACAGGCTCTGCCACACCGACACCCAAACACACACATCAGGACAGGCTATAAGGCACTACGAAGTATAAAAAAAAATGTATTTTCTACAATGCTTTGGAGTGCTTGGATTCCTTTTCTTTGTTCGTTGGCTCTGCCACACAGGCACACAAACACCCAAACACACACATCAGGACAGGCTCTGTCACACCGACACCCAAACACACATCAGGACAGGCTATAAGGCACTACGAAGTATAAAAAAATGTATTTTCTACAATGCTTTGTCATTAACCCCCCCTTTTATATTTTCCCCCTTTTGTAATGCCCCAACCATGCCCTCCTTTAGTATTGATTAATGTGCCCCCCACAACCTTGTGTATTGCTCACCTTTGTGCATTTATGACACCACATTTATGTGATGCCCAACCACCCTCTTGCCTATTGATGCCCCCACTGCCATGTGTATTACCCCCAGCCACACACACACCCGTTTATATTGATTTTGTAATTTCAAAACCCAGCCATCCTCCTTTTGTATATAGGTCAACTTTCCTCAAACCCCTAACAATTTTTTTTTAAATACTTAAATTTTGGCTTTTCATTCTTTCCTGCTCTCGTCCGACGTGACGATCCTCTCCCCGCCCCCTTGAGCGTCACTTCTTGAAAGGGGTGGCAAAGAGCCTCACTGAGGCACTGCCACTCAGCAGCACGGTGTATGCAAGCCGGCTGCCATATAAAATGAAAGCAGTCAGCGTTCACACACGGCAGTCTTGCCATCTCACCTCGCGGCCGCACCACGTGAACACTGGTCTGCTGGCCCACGGACCGGCTCACGTGGGCCCCACCATGAAATCCGGCGGGCCACATTTGATAATTTAACCAGATCACTGCTATCCTTAACCCTATAACTCTAACCTAATTTTGCCCCTCCCCCCCCATCCATTTCTTGTTTCCATGGCAACCGGACGAATGAATGGGATTTGCAAAAAACAAAATCCCCCCCCCGAACATGAACTTTTCTCTAGCGCCCAAGTCTAGTTACAACTGCCCTTCCTGCCCCCTCTCTGCCAGGATTGTGCACATAAATCTGGAGATGCAAGTAAACATCATCTGGGCAGTCTGCTTTCAATAAATATATACATTTGAGGTGGTTGGCTGCAAAGCCACAGGCCATAGGCACGACAACAAAACAAAAAACCCTAAAAATGTAAAATTAAGAGCCTGTAATGGGCATGCTGTGATGTGTGGCCTGTATAGTCCAAATAATGCATAAAAATGCATATGGGGTACTTCTGTAACCTGGAGACATAGGTGAACACGTTTTGGTGAATTTCTTTGAAAGAAATTCTTCGGAACACAGAAGCATTTGTGAAAAAAGTGCAGAAAATGTATATTACGGCAAATTTGGGCAGAAATTGGTGGCAAAATGGTTGCATAACAAGTGTCCAAATACTCCGAGTGAAATATCCCGGGTTGTCTGCAAACAAAACGTTTCAGATACTCATTATTAATGGTTAGAAACCCAGCATACTATAGGTGCAAAACAAAATGTACACTCACTACTATTAACCCTGTAATTGCCAGAATGTGAATTGTATGCACATAAGCTATTTACAAAATCAAGACACTGTAAAAAAAATGTAAAAATACATTTTGTCAACGTAACTATTTTAGTGGAAATGTACCTAGGTAAAACTTTGATAATTATGTTGGGAGTTTTGATTTTTTTTTAACAGTATATATTTTTTAACAATATATAATTTGTGTGGGTGCATTAAACATGGTAAAACAGAACAACTGGGGAGGGGGGGCAAACCTGTCAGGAAGGGGTTAATTTGTATACATTAACCTTATTGGTGATCCCAGATAGAACTTGAGGTAGCACATCTTACAGCATATGGGCACTGCATTGTGACATAAGGAACACGATAACCACCCTAACCAAACCATTTGCTGGAGATTCCTCACTCCTGTAAGCAGGGGTCTAATAGCCCACGTCACATTAACACGGTAGACAGGTACATGCTCAGCAACAATGTTGTTTACAGATACAAAATTATTTATTTATTATTATCCCAGAGCCTCCATAAGCCAATTATTCTGCTTTTGCAAGATTATTAAATAAACTAACAAAACCGAAACAGGAATTTGTGATTTACGAAAAAAAAAACCTCTTGCTCCTAATACTGCATTTTTGCAAAATTAATTAAAAACCTAAATCTTACCTCCGTGCAGAAACATGTGTTTACGAGAACACAGACATGAAGCCTCTTCCATGCCCACTAGGTGGCGCTCAAGTAATTGAAGAATTAACGGAGCTGCAGGCAGTGACCACTCCCCGCTTCATTATGACCTAATATCACCGACTGAGGGGAATTCTGGGAATCTGGCGGCGCTAGCTCTGTGACGGGTCTGTTCGCGATTGTTTTAATAATTTACGGTATTGAACCGAATATATTGCCTTTGTAACAAAAGAAAAACATTTTAATATAAGAAGACATGAGGAACGCAATCTATATATATCTATACGTTTGTGTGCACACTAATGTTTGCAATTTGAAAATACGTCATTTCAAATCAATTCCGTCCAAATCTCTGAAATGCTTCCAGAGCAAATGCTAACTATGGAGTATTTATTGGGGTGAATACACCACTAATGAAGTGGTGACCTCAGCTCCCAAAATCTAATTATTATATTGTATTTATAGAGTACCAATAATTTATGCACCGCTGCTTATAATACACATATCCAAGGCCTATGACAAAACTAGAATTGACAGACTACTACAAACCAAAACATTAGGTTGGATGAAACAAAGATGCCTATGGGAAACTGGGGACAGAGTTAATTAATGGTAATTAAAAGTATGCACTGGTGCTTTTTAGTGTGGGCAAAGTGTGAGTGTAGGGCAAAAAAAAATCCTGAAGTCCTCCTAACTTTTTTAGCTGGCTCCTGGATTTAAAAAATTGTGTCAAGCCCAGAGGCAAAGAGAGGGCCCTAATGGGGTTACATTAGTGACAGATAAGTACTAGCTGAAAAGATTGTAACGCTTCTCTGAAGAGGTGGGCATTGAGGTGGAATTTAGTTTCTGAGGTATGGGGCAGCACGAGTGAGGCTTACGAGTTTTGTAGGCAGGAAAAAGAAGAGGTGATAAGGAGGAAAGCTTTAACCCAATGAAGAAGATCAAGTTGGGGAGTATTTTCTTATGATGGCTGCATTGTATGGGGGAGCATTACTATGGAGGGCTTCATATGTTAGGAGATTGATTTTAAATGTAATTCTTGAGGTGTAGGGCTTCACGGAGGAGGGAGGCAGAAGAAGAATGCTGTGAAAGGAAGGCTAGCAGCAGCATTTTGGATACATTGCAGAGGGGAGACAGGAATGCCAACCGTTAGAGCGTTGCAATAGTCTAGACCAGAGATCTCCAAACTCGGCCCTCCAGCTGCTGCAGGACTACATCTCCCATACTCCTCAGCCAGCCCCTTAGCTGAAGGAGCATTATGGGAGATGTAGTCCTGCAGCAGCTGGAGGGCCGAGTTTGGGGATCCCTGGTCTAGACGGTAGATAATAAGGGAATGAACTAGGGCTTTTGTGGCTTCTTGGATGAGAAATGGACTTATGTAATGCTACATCTATTTATGTGTAAGCGCGATAAACAGCATCAACTTTAAAGACTAATTTTCTGCTGGGCTAATACAGCTAGGTTTTTATCAAATATCATATGTAAAATATAGATATAATATACAAACTAAAGCAATAGGTATGTGATGTTTGACTCCTCAGGGTATCTGTGCTGCAGAGCATTTGGGAAACACTCTAAGGTGCCAGAGGAACTAACTAGTAATACCTGACTTCAGTTCTGGGTCCAGCCATTAGAGAACAATGGATATGGTGCCCATCCATGCTACCAGACTGACAAGCATAGTTAGCTGCTTAGAAAGTAAAAGAGCAGCTTTGGCTATCCTGATCCCAAAATAAATAAGGTGGTGGTTCCTGTGTGAAGTTGAAATGAATCACAAGGGTGCATTTCATATTGAAGTTCAAAATTTTCAAAACTCCAAGTTTTCTATTTTTATTGAAATACTTAATTGCCCAATACTGCAAATTTCATTTGTTTAATATATTGTACTTAATCCATTATGAGTTATCTGCTTGCTTTAGACGAGATGAGTGACTTGGCTTCAGTTCAAAATATTTGCATCGTCTCTGCAGAATCCCGCAGGCCCGCTTCCTGCACAACATTTCTCAGAACAGTGCGGTATGTTTTTACTGTGGTTAATAAGTGCAGCAATATAACGTTATAGGGGTTGATATTAAAAAAAATGTTGTGAACAATCTAAGTTAAAGAATCCAGAAACTGCCATACTGTGTATCTATATAATGTATTCTGGTTGGTTGAATCAGTACTAAAGCTTAGGTAAGGTAAAGCTCATAAAGTCCCAATTTATAAATGCACATACTTTGTCCACTGAATCTGAGGCCTGTTATTACCCTTTGGATAATATTTAGAACTTTATTAGAAAATGAAGATATGCTTATTTGTGTCACTTGTGTTTATATATGTATGTAACCCATAGCATAGTAGTAATTAGGTTGCCTAGTGGGAGGCTCAAGTATCACAAACTGTGTCTACAATATATAAGTGTGAACAAGTTTGTCCAGCCACCATGGAACCTTGAAATTAAGAGAAACATCCAGCATTACATCGTGGTACCTCCCGGGTATGGACTGTTATGCAGTGCTACATTTCTCCAAATGGCTTGGCTATCTGTCATCAAACCTTATATGACTATTTTACTCAAAGGAACATTGGCCTAACGGTATCACATACTTTTTTGGATGCTAAGAGGGAAGCAAATTGGCATAGTCCTTTCGAAACTTGGATGGATGGTGCATTGAAATGAAATGCAGTTTTGTAACTATTACTAAAATGCTTGGCATGAATCCCTAGCCTCCTTACAGTAGATATAAAACATGTTAACAGTCCAGCAGAATTTAATGCCTGTTGTTACTTATTTGCATGGAGATAATATGCTTAATTTATGATGTTTAGAGTCTAAGGTGGTAAGGGAGACTGTTGGAGCACAACTGCAATAGTTAGACAGTAAGAAGTGGCCATTATTTTCTTTATGTTATTGTTCTTATTACTGTAGTATGTCAGTACTTTAAAAGCAACGTCAAGTAGAGCCAGGTTAGTATACTCTTCTGCCATAGGTACATATATTACATCACTGTTGGCCCACATCTCTCTTGTGGTGTCAGATACCTAGGGTGTCATTTAGTGAATTCCTGAGACCTAGACCTGATGGTGATTCTTAAAGGGGAAAGGTGTTATTTTGCTGCTGAGAGTGATGTGTATTCATATATATATATGTATGTATTGTGACAGCAAGACTGGTACAGCAGTGGGTGGGCTGTATATACTTTGGCTACTTCTGTTTGCCCTTACAAGTTAAATTGAAGCCACAGGGAAATGTAAGCACAATAAATAAATAAAAGTGTGAGACTTATAACTTGTGGGATGGAGTATCCAGAAGAGCTGGGTGGGCTGGTGCTCCAACAGCCTTATAAAATCCAGACCAGGATTTACAGGTGACCAACTACAGCTCACCTGGTCTAATTAGGAGGGTTTAAAAAGACCAGCTTGGTGCAATTCATCTCCTTTTCTTATTCCAGCCAAGAAATCCGCTGAGCAAAAAACCCTGCTGGTATTATTTTGTTTGGTTGGAGTGTTTTTGGTGGGAAGCCACTCCAACCTAAAGTGAAAAAACCTTTTATTTTGTTTATATCATGTATTGGTTTTGCTGCTGTTTGAAGAAAATCAATTTTAACTAGATCTGGATTGGCTTTCACATACCCTAGAAAACAAGTGGTTCTTAATTAATCTCTGACAAACTCCTTGTGCATTAAAGGATGTTAGTATATAATATATATATATATATATATATATATAATATATATATATATATATATATATATGTGTGTATTACACAAGACAAGTTCCATTTAAAGTCATCATGTCTCCCTTGGATCTCTTGGCTTAAATTCTCCTGTTTGCTTCCTGCCATAATATTTTTAGACTGTAAATGGTCTTGGATTTTTAATTTCCTGTTTGGAACTGTGTTTGGTAAGTTTATCCATATAAGTGGGTTCCAACTACATAATATCACATGCTGATTTTGGGCCTTTGACTCATTAACAAGGGTTCTTTGCAGAAAGAAAAATAGCTGGGTGATAGGTGGGTTTCAAATGTAATGAAAACATCAACTGAATAATTTATCCAGGTAGAAGAACACCCCAAGGCTCCCACAGCGAAAAAGGAGCATGATGGCTCTTTGAACTGTTTTATAATTTTACGCCTTTAGAAGATTCTAGAACCAGCCTTCTGGCTTATTGGCATTTTCAAAGTGCAAATATCTGTATTCCAGTATACATAGATCAATAGCGGATTGCAATAATTCCGTTTACAAATGTAGTTAACTAAAAGAAGACAGTGCGACAATAATAATACACTACCCCCAATAGTAGGCCACTGGCCAGATTTCTGATTTGCAGGAACTGCTGGCTACTGTGTATACGTAAAAAAAAGGAAATCACAGGGCCCCAAAGCCAGCCCTGCAACGTTGACAGACCTGTATGTAACATCCGAGTTGGTGCTTTAGTTACTGACATTCTGTAGTTTAAATCTCTTCCTCTATACAGGTGATCTACTTCAGAATGTCCTTGTGAGCCTTTTTTCTTTTACCATCACAATTTACTACAACAGAATAATTGTGCTTAAATAGGGAAGAGTTAGTATTTGAAGCCAATGTCCGCTTGGCACAATGACCGCTTGTTCAGAAAGTTCTATCTATATTAGCGCCACTGCAAAAGAGCAACAAATAGTATGCACTGGATATAGATCCAACCTGGGAGGATATGCATGTGACGGCTAAAAAAATATCCATATACTTAACATTTGGTGGACTAGAATCCCTTTTACCCTGACTGCTAACAACTGCTGTTTGGTCAAGTTTTGTAATATGTGACTAAGAATATGCATGGCCCCCCTAATCAGAAATCTTCAGTTCTAGAAAAGAGATTGTTTTAGAATAGCATCCGTGATTAGGAAAAAATAAATACATCCTGAAATGTGTTTTCCCATCCAGGAAATCACAAAGCTTTATAATACATTATGTATTTTGCTTCATGAATCATGAAAAATATAAAGCTCTGTGTCAGGTTATTCACATACAAAATATACATTCTGGCTTAGCAGGGAACACGGAGGCCGAAACACTTCTGGTCTATATGCCATAATGCGGTATTTAAGATAATGTCCTTACATCTATCTAATGAGCAAGTAATTTGTAGAAAACATGTAATATGTATTTTTAGATTTCATAATATATAACAAAAAAGTATTTTAAAAAGTAAAAGTCAAAACAGGCCAATTAAAAATTAGTAACAAAACAGAGTTAATTTAAGGCCCTTGACAAAATGTAGAATTACAGTTTAACATCTAAATCTTTGTTATTTCTAGTGATTTAGAGCTCCGTACTAATGATGCTCAATCCATCCAAAGCACAGAAAGTGCTACGCCATTCCGTTCAAGATTCAGGAAACCATTTTGCAGCATGTGCAGAGAAATCAAAATGGCCACTGCAGATCATTGCCTCGCCCCTAGCTCAGCATGTACGACAAAAGAATGAATGTCGGGGATATGTAAAATACTGTGAATGAGCCTTTACTGCCACAAATATCTGCTCATCTCTGTCGCCTGCTGTCTTGGAGAAACCAAACAGAAATCTTACTAAAAAACTGATCATCTGTGAACGTAACGCAGTAAATGGACACCACCCATCTACTTACAGAGATTCCGAATGTTATCGACACGCAATAATATTTAAGTTGTGTGTCGTGCAACTAATTTGACGGCAGAATTTCTCCAGTATAATTGTTATCTGGAGCCCAATGGGTTAATATCCATTGATTGCTCTGCCTGCTGAAAAGAGCAACATACATATATGTAGCTGTACATTAGAAATACATCGAATGCTATTCCAGAGAGCTTAGCATACAGTACATGTAACATGTGCTAAATCATCTCTAACCCCTTGAGGAAAACAAAATAATAAAAAAAGAATAATAATGTAACTGCATGTTTTGGAAATGTGCCTGCTATTTGCCTGATGGAATTTTTTTTAGAAATATATATTTTTTTTCCTCACGGTGTTAAAACCATTTAGCAAAAAAAATTCCGTTGCCACAGAAACAAGGCAAGGGCCCAGCCTAGAGAGATCATCATAGACGCAGAATCACAATCTTAAAGCAGCTAAGATGCAGACATCCAGCGAGACGGTGAATATTTAGAGAATCCCCCCCCCCCAAAAAAAAACCCACCCTGTTCGGACTGGATTACTTAACTTGTATAAAAACATGATGCGTCATGTTAGATATTTAACCCCTCTTATGCTGGCGTGGCGTATACAGGCCTCTACACAATGACATCTTCAGGACATTTTTAAATGCTATTTTTCGTTTATGAAAATACTTCAAACGGGCAATTCCAGCTGCTGTTAATTAAAACAAGACATAAAATGGGGTCCCCCTTTATGACAGATTAACAGGCTGGGATCCGGTTATGCCATTGGCGGTAAAGCTTGTTGCTTAGCGGATATTAGCGGATAACACCCCTCGGTAACAATAGCAACATGGATACGAAGGGGTTACTGTCAGGAAAAGGCCTTGCTTATTTTTTTTGTTTTTTTATTTGCACACTGCAGGAATTAAGATCTGCGTTGGTCTCACATGCTGGAATATTACAAGTAGCTTTTCCTTCATTAGTATTTAAGTAAAATTATACATTTTAGTGAAAATAGCATATAATGATAAATAATACTCGCCTTTTCTTGAATAACCAGACTGAACAGTTAAATTGTGCTATATGCTGTCCGCCATACTGTGCAGTACACCTTACATACCGAAATGAGTCTTGTGCACTAAAGCAACAGATACTAGGTTCATGTAATCAGAATATACGTATAGATTTTTTGTTTCCCATATACAGAAAGGGCAACGCGCATCGCATTAGGTCTGTACCCAGTACAGGTGAATCATGCAGTCAAGTAATTTTTTTTATAATCTTTAGCCCACCAGTTATACTTATTTCTGTATTGTCAAAGAATCCCCTTGTGCTATATATGTTAGCCTTTTGTTTTTTGGTGTAGACCTTACGGTATGTTGTTGGCGCTGCATACAAACGTCAATGACAATAGCATGCACTTTTAACCTACCTGTATGAACCATTTAAGGACGCGTTAAGAAAAAACATACATTCGGTCTTCCTGCGTATTGCGCAGACATGGACAAAAATAAACCTTTTAATTCGATCTTCGCTTCATGGTTCTGAGGAGCTGTCGGTAGGATCAGCTGAAAAGCACATCGGACGGATGGTATTCATGAGAAATGGATTTGCCATCAGGGAACGGATTGTGGAAGGAACTGTAATCCACTTCCTGGTTTTCTTCATGCTGGTATTCCATAGATCTGTAGCAGCGTAGAATGGTAGGAAAATTGAACACCGCAAAGGGCCACTTCTCATATCCCCAGAAAGTCCAACCTTTTCCCACAACTTCCGCATACACAAGAGACTACAGAGCTACGCAAGAGTTAAAAATAGATTTGTTTTCAGTCCCTCCTACCTGCATGGAAAGAATATTAGTTTCCAAGTGCTTTAATTTGATATTCACATTAATTAACAATACAGCATACATTATTTAGCTGGGTAAACACAAGGCAGGATTAACTGCAAGATTATTACCATCTGTTTTTTATTTGGAGCCTCTGCTTTTTCTTGTAATTTTTTGAGCTCTCTTTTGCCTAAGATGACGATGAAAGTGCAGTCTTTAAAATGATGATGTAATGTTTAGACATGGAACTGCGAGGCAGGAGGAGGTGTAGCGTGTTTTGTCAGACACAGTATTTACATACTGACAGTAAGAACAGTCAGCAGCATATAATGGATTCAGAGCTCGGCATTCAGAGGCGAGGGCATTAATCTTTCCTGCCATTTCACGGTTGCATGAGATACATCCTGTAGCATGATTTACAGGGGACGAAGAGCACAGCAAGCTCACCTTATACGCAGTATGGAATTTACGGCGAAAGTGACGTGCAAGGCTCCCATAACCTGGAATTAACCCGGGTTGGAAGAGAGGCAGAATATGAAAAACAAAAAAAAATCCTTGGCTTAAAACACAAATTCACAAAAGATATAGCTGTGTGGTCAAAAAATCTTATACAACAGAATTCTGGCAGATACCGATGCTGTTGACAAGACCAATCCGAGGCTGTCGTGAGATGAATAGATATTTTGGCATGGCATCCTACGGAAAAAAAACTATAAGATAAACATTGTCTTCTGTATAGGAAATGTCCTCTTGAGTCAGGAATTACAACATGACCCTGTATCCAGTTGCAATCGCTGCCTATTTGGTTAACAGGTCTGCAGTCGAAGTTTTATTAAATGCAGGATCCGTTCCGAGCCACAGAAGCAGAGATCCAGTCATCTGACCGGCTAATTGTATTTAGGCAACACCCCGCTTACCACAAGCTTTGCAAATGCTAAATATATCAGCATTACAGCTGCTCAGTCGCACAGGAAAATGCGTACTAAAGAAATCTTATTTCCTCCTGAGATAGAATTGAATCCTTCTGATTCTGCTCTTTTATGGAGTGGAGTTTTCTGTTGCATAAGCCAAGCACAGTGACCTACATTACAATATGAAACCGAAGCGGAGCGATTATTAAACTGGATGCACCTACAAAATGGAAAGCATGTTAACCATCTGACTGCCTGTTCTGCGTACTCCAGAACATTTTAAGGATGTTTCATCCGTGGTGTAAAGAAGCAGGAAGAATTCAATAACTAAGGAGCCTTTGTTCTTAAATACCAGTGCAAATGAAAAAAAAAAGGCTTCAGTGTTCTATGCGGCTACAGAGTTATGGAAAATGTTATAGGAGGAGGTATGGGTAGAATCTGCATGCTGCAGTAAGAGCAGTTGGGGGAATAGTTGCCAACAGTCTCAAGTTCGTCGTGACAGTCATGGAAAAGTAGGACTTAGTTCCCAAATGCTGCCTCTTTTGACTAATTCTTAAATTAAGTACATATGAGATGGGCATAGCTTGAACATTATATGTTCAGAACGTAAATCATGAAACCTACATAACGGAGAAGGATGTTTCATTTTTATAGGAAAGCGCTTAATTTAAGGAATTTGACCCTCATTACTGTGATAGGGGTACTTGTACTGATTTGCATCAGCAAAATAGAAAATCTAAACGTTGCCTCACTCAGTAATAGTCCCGCTTACATTAGATAGAAGAGTGGTCCACGGGTTCTGATCTCTCTGCTGTCAATATCCAGGAGGTGGCAGCTCAGTGGGGACAGGTAACATAACACCATGTGACACAATGCCAGATGACCCCGCCTAATGTGACCCTGCACTAATAGAATGACAGCACGCAAGACCGTGGCAGTCAATGCTCCATGACCAAGGCAACAATAAGCATATCCTGCTGAGCATGAGTGTCAGGGCCTGAAATTGTAGTCATAGTTGTGAGCATATTGCATTTATGGTTCTAATACCGTCCACAGAATAAAGGCAAGCACAACATCCATAAAATGCCAGGTCCAGCTGCTAGTACTGCATAGATTAATGAAGGAAAGTGATCTGTGGTGTTGGATCACTGTCCTATCGGTATCCAGGAAGCTGGTGTTCAATGACGTTATATGACTTTGCTGCTTCTAAATGGTAGAAGTGCTCAGATAAATTGATCAAGACATTGTGAGTCTTAGTGTGTATATATATATATATATATATATAAATAAATATATAAAATGTGTATGTATGTGGCTGAAAGTGGTGTGTGTGTCTGATTGAGAGTGGAACCCTCCAACTTCCTGCTGTCTCTAACCCCCTTTTCCTCTACTCTCCTCCCTCCCCAACTCCCCTCAACCTTTGTAGTGACACCAAGCTCTCCTCACACTGTAGCCCCCCACTCCCACGACCCCTCTTCCATGTGCTACAGGCATCCCGCTTGAGCAGAAATTTAAGGGAACCGTCAAAATGAGAAAGCATTACCAGACAAAAGGAAGAGGAAGATGATCATAAGAGCCCCCGAAAAGGCTCCCTTCAGAGAAGTTCTCCAATAGATTCTAATAAAATGGAAAATATAGATGGAGAAGAAGGTTGAGGAACTAGCCATGTATGCTGAGCCGGCTACAGAGACTGAAGCTCTGAACACATGAAGCTAGGCATCCTAAACTCCAGAGGAAGGAGGAGCAAGAGACCTTTAGACATATAGCAGAGATGGAGCTTAAGCTTCCCTATGGTGGATCCTAACCTACATACCTGAGAACTTGTGGGTTCCAGCTATCTCTTAAGGGACGTGACCAAGACTGCCCATTGACATCGGTCCCACCTGTCAAGACGTGCTTCCCTTGGTCCGAGACTTCAGCTTTTAACCCCTTCAGAGCTAGACGAGACCAGCGCCAGCAAGACGAAGCAGGACAGCAATATAATGGAGTCGTGCTGGCGCTGTGGCTAGCATATATTGTCCTGAAAAGGACAATAAGTTGTCATAGGAGCCCACCCCAATCATCAGACAAAACCAATGTTAAGGTGGAAAACAAGAATAAGTAGCCTTATATACACCACTCTTATCAGATAAGGAGCATAATCATATTAACTAAACAATACCCTGTCCAGACAGCCTAGTGCCACCAAACACAGTAATGCCCACATAACACCAAGTCACTTGTGGTGATCCTGAGGGAGTGGCGGCGATCCTGAGATATCGATGTATAGCTCTAGGCTCTAGATTGTTGGGTCCAAAAAGCGACGTGATCCGTGGTCTGGACCCAGGGCAGCAGCAATTTGAAACTTCCCCAGGACAGACCGCGATACAACTGGGCGGAGGCTCCATAGCCACGGATGCTGAACCTCAGTCTAACGGAAAGGTGCTTGAAACCAGGCTTTCCTAGTGAGCTCCCTCTCTCGCTCGTACCCCACCACTCATTTGGCAGATATACAAAAGAGAACTCTGGTGGGTCATGGGCGCCCAAGATATTTAGGGTTAAAGTCAGCGGGCACGGCTATGGATCCTAGCCTCTAAACAGTTCCAGAGTATTAGGGTTAAGACCCAGTCAGGCACGGGGCAAGGGAAACGGGGAACCAACGGGACTGGTATCATAAGGGTGTGATTATACTCCTGTGGGAAAGGTGGAACAGGGAAAAAACAAACCCAGAACATGATAAACAGTCCTCTGCAGCCTTTGTTCCATGACACTGCCAATGTCAGTGAGCGTTTCCGCTGAGATTGCAAGAAACAACACTATTTAAAGTGGAAATGAGCAGAGAGTGGGGTTTGCCAGGACCTCGCAACCCAGAAGATTTGGTGATGACCCGGAGAAGCAGCGCTTCTCCTGTAGGTTCCCAGGTATGCTAACCCATATTATTTCTATTATAGTTAATATCTGTTTAATATTATTTACCATTGATGTGATGAATGTAATGGTTAGATCTATATGGTATACGTTTCTTGACTTCCAGTTAGCCAATGTCTATAAGTTGCAGAAATGTTCTATATCTTTTTCTCTTATGTACCATCTACCATCATCTTAGCAGGAAGTGGTCCCATGGCCTATCATTTTGGTCAGTGGTACCATTTGAAGGGCTGAACGGGTTGCCAATCTGATCCAGGGGAGCAATTGCGCAGTTGTTTCCCACAGCTTGTGTGCTGTTCACTGTTGATCATAGATGGTTCCTAAGCAGGGAAGCCTATGCAGCTTACCTTTGTATGTGCCTCCCTGGAAAGGAGGCAACATCTAGAGCTTTTTTGCTACCCAGTTGACAATAATCAGATCGCTAATGATTGGATAGGGCTTTATCAAGGTAGGATAAGTCGGTTCCTGTGATAATGTCTTCTCATATAGGTGTTCACAGAGGTGTCCCTGAGTTACTCTATAACCACAAATGATCATGGAGCCACTCTTGCTCAGTGTGCTTCAGTGTTTAGTTCCTTGAGAATAAAGCATAGGGAGAGCTCTATGGTCCCCTGCTACAGTAATTCTCTGATCACAGGTCCATTTTGCTTGAGGGTGACCTGGGCATAGAGTTCCCTTTCTGGCCTGGGTTCATGGAAGTCGAACTGTGGCCAAGGCAAAAGATTGTGAAGGAACTGCGTGTGCCTTATGCAAGTAATGTGTAGGAACTACGCTCATTTAAAGTTTTGCAGCTTCCTTTAGGGGAAAAGTAGACAGCAAGCCAATAAAGTGGGATTGCAGTACAGGTTGAACCTTCAGCACTGTGTGTGTGTGTGGGGGGGGAAGCTGAAAGAGACCAAGGAGAGCCTGAAAAGCTAGCCTTAGGAGGAATCCAGGAGAACCATATTCTGCGCCAAAGAATCTTGAGAAGAGAGAGAAATGCAGGTCTGTCTTCTTCATGAAACTTCATTCACCCGCTGCTGACCAAGTTGCGAGATAGCCAAGGTATAATAAGGCAGAGGAAAGGGTCCGAAAGGAAGTCTTTGAGTGCTACAATGATATCTAATAGCTTAAGGTACACGTCTCAGCATCTACAGATTTCTGTAGATGCAGGGTTAATGACTGGAATCAAACTGCATCAAGCAGAATCCTGAGATAAGAGTGAATACCTCACCAAGAGGAATAAACAGGGAACAGATAAAGACCTTGGCAGTCTGGCACATATTCAGAAGACCATACTGTTTCTTTTCACTACCTTTCACCATTGCTACAGACTTCATCAAGAAGACCTTAGGGGTCGGGTTCGGCAAAGATGGTGGGGCCCTAAAAACCTGAGAGGGAAGACTAAATAAAATCACACAGAAGGACTATGAACACTTAGATATGTTACCATCAATGGAAAAAGTCAGGTAAGATAAGTCCTGTGCTAAAATACGTGGCCCAGGTTTCTTCATCTGGGTTGTGAACAAGCAAAGGAATGCTCAATATACCAACTTTGCTCAATATACCAACTTTGTGTGTAACAGTGTGTGTATGACTCAAAGATACTGCAGATGCATCTGCAGGGAACTTAATGGCTTGCTTTTATCTGCTCCCCTTCTGGGGGAGCCTGACAAGGAACAAATAGAACAGCTCCATGCCTTACAGCACTCTGATTTTAACTGGGTGAGAGTAAAACCAAAGGTCCTCAAGGGTGATCCATAAGCTCATCAGAGCTGAAGACATAGATCAGATTACAGAGACTGTTTGGACTAATGTGGCATCAAGTAGGTTGAATCCTCAAAAGAAACAACTCCGGAAATGTCAGGGCAAGGTTCATCCAAGTAAAATCAAAACAAGCTTAATTCGTGTCCTTAGACGTAAACAAGCAAAAAACATAGAGCAAGACCAAACAGGACCAGGACCAACATATGATGAGGTTTAGGATGAGGGGGCTACATGGAACATTATATACAACACGCCTATAATGTATCTTTCAGTTCCTAAACATCATGTTTCCAGAGAGGACGGTATCAAGTTATAGTCCTGAATTTTACGGTTGGTCTTAAAGAGACATGTATTACAAGCGGAAAAGGGTGTTAAAGTTATATGCAAAAAGTTCCACACTTTTGGTAATATTTGATCTCCAAGCAATCACCCAAGTCCATATGCAGCAGGCCTGTCATATTTGGAATGTTTCCATTTGGCCAAAAGATTTGTAAATTTTGCAAGTTTGTTACTCAAAAATATTATTTTAAATGTACGGTTATTGGGAGTGTTCATCAAATTAGGGATTATCTTAATTGTTACAGATAATGTTATATATTTGATATGTGTCAGAAATGCCACATTTAATATGTGGGGCAAACCACTTGCAAGCTGAAGGTTAGGATGCTAGAACATCTGTTGAGTATAGAACATAAAGACATTTTGTCCCCAGTTGACAATTTTTAGCTTGTAATAATGGGAATACATAGTATTTTTCATTTATGGACATAGAAAAAATTTATAATCACCCGAGGGGTGGTGATATATTTAGGTATTGCTCAATCAATATGAGATCTATTGGATCTTTAACCCCTTAATGACCTTTGCCGGTTCAGGACCGTCACGGAAAAACGGTCACTTAATGACCTTTGACGGTCCTGAACCGTAAAAAAAAAAATAAGCTTAGAAAGTGATCAACGATCACTTTCTTCGCTTAAACGGCGTTACTGTAATGCCTCGATGTTGAGGCTTTCAGTAACGCCGAGATCGGCATCGGGGGCCATGTCTGGTACAGGTACTGCATTCAACCATGCAAGTCAATGGAGCCCAGCTTTCTAATCACAATGTGATTAGTAAAATATTCAAATAATAATAAAAAAATGGAAAAATTATTTAAAAATAATTATGCAGTGATGTCACCAGAGGAACCATCCAGTTCCAGCAAAATGTGTAAAAAAAAATTTTTTTGTTTAAATAAAATTAAAAAAATAGTTTATTATTTTGAGCAAGTGCTAAA
>VKOC01000005.1:41322042-41340932 GCA_009364415.1 Spea multiplicata
TAGAGATCACAGTGTGATCGGTGCTGGGGGATCGCGGGGAGGGGAGTGGGAAACCATCTCTCTCACTCCCCCTCCTGATCTGTAACAGAAAAGCTGGGGGGAAAAAAACGGTTAGTCATTTAAAATAATATTAAATAAATCATTAAAATAATATAAATAATACTAAAAAAATTATAATGTGAGCTGTGATGTCATTGTGACATCACGGGGATGTTCAGGAGGTCCCTAGGAGGACTTCTAACCATTACTGTGCAAAAAAATATATAAAAAATACAAAAAAATGTAAATAAATTAAAATACATTTTTTAAAAAAAATAAAAAAAGATAATAAAAAAATTCTTAAAAAAACCTTACTTCCCATTGCCCTAGCATAACATCTAGTCAGTATAATCCTCCTGCCCCCGTTCACAACCCCAAACCCGTTAAACCATAGGCATAACAATTATACAAAATTGTACACCTAATAGTATGCTCTATGGTGCTGGGAAAGTCTGGAAAATCTATATAAATTAGGTATTTATGAAATCAGGACACCTGAATGATAACTTGGAGGGGATTTTCCATCACTTTACCTAATTTTGTGAGGATTTAGAGGGAAATTTTTTAAAAAACAAATTAGTGTTTTTTTCTAATTTTCGCTAGTTTTTTATTAAATTTTCATCTAAATTTTCAGCTAATCATCCAACTATGGTATCAAACGGAAAGCTCTATCTCTCCTTAAAAAACAATATATAGTTTACATGGGTACACTATTCACAGGAAAGGAGAATAACCGCTAAACCGACATACCTCAAAAATGACAAAATTGCTCTGGGCTTTGAGGTACCAAAAACCCCTGGGATTGAAGGGGTTAAAAAAGCAGTCCTGCGCAGGGCTCTACATTATTATTATTATGTATTGTTTTATATAGCGCCATCAAATTCCGTAGCGCTGTACAATGGGTAGACAGGATATAACAAGTAGTATGTAACATAACATATTGACTAACAGAGACAACAGGTGCGGAGGGCCCTGCTCAAACGAGATGACACCCCGAGTAGGTCCTGAACCCTGAGCAGAATTGGCTGGCAACCAGGGACCAGAAGGCAGTGCAGACCACCACAGCAGGATTTTGGACAACTTAATCAGGACAAACCAGATCAGGAAAAGCCAGGCTGGGATAGCAGACAGCAGCTAGGTCAGGACAAGCCTGGTCAGGATACAAGAGAGCAGTAAAGTCAGGATAAACTGGGTCCAAAACTTAGAGAACTGGACAGAACATTACTGGAGTGAATCTCAGAAGTAAACCAAGAAAGGGCATAATCCAGGGAGTGTGCAGGATTAATGTAGGCTGCAGGCCACAGACTAATAATATCATAAACATTGTTTAGAGGAGGAAGCAGCAGGTGGAGCAGAGGCATGCCCTTGAGGAGCTGATGTACTCGCGTGACTGACAAGCATCTTCGACGTTGGTTTCATTGGGTGCAATTCCTTTCTAGTCCCGATATACGGCCACACCTAGAGATCGCGCCTTCTACGTAACTTAAACTCTAGACCCCCTCCAGGCATTTCTCTCTCACTTGCCAGCCTCCCTTTTTTTCCTTCTCTTTCTCGCTTCATCCATGTTCGCCCCCCCTTCTTCCTTTATGTTCTCTGATGGGTCCCCTACCGCTCCATCTTCCTGGTCTCTCATCCCCCTCCACCCCCCTTTTTTTCCCTGACCCCTTCCAGGTCTGCCACACATGCCGCATCTTGCTGTGTCACGGGACGTGTTGCTGTCATTTTTGGTATACTGAGTCCATATATACTTTGTCTTTGTATGTACGCACTAACTGCCGATATTTCCTTCTTGACCCCCACTTAATACCGCCTGTGATATGTGGGGCGTGGATTGTACCCCCCTTCCCTTTCCCTCTTGTTTTCTGTACCCCCGCCCCTTCTGATTTTGCTTACATTCTGAAAAATACCAATAAACATTGATTTACCAAAAAAAAAAGAATGAACTGCCAAGGTAGTTGGTTGTTCAGATGGCTTAGACACAATGTTTGCTGAGAGTGTTAGGACGAAAGGTTGCATGTTTCTTGAAAGGGAATCGCTGGTTTGGTAGATCATAGAGCTCCCTTGTAACAGGCCGATTGAGCAGAGGCGTACAAAGGGGGCCTAATCAGACAAGAGGGCACCCCCCTGATCAGGATAGATAGTTTACGTGGAGTGGGATTGAGGTCTGGAGTAAGCATGATAAAACATAGCTCTGTGGTCTGAAAACGGAAACAGTAACCTGGAGCCCTGGGAAAGCAAGTAGAAGCCAGTAACTTTCCAGTAGTGATCATGCACTTTGAATTTGGTGCAGTACTCACTAAAAGATGTCCTTCAACTAATACTTTACAGTACTTATTTTGCACACAATACGACTGCCACTGCTCCAAAATGTTTTGTAGACCTTGGCTTTCTTCGTTTTACATTCCTAAGATTACTAAATCACCCCTTACTTTGTCCCAATGATTAAGTTTCTTTGCACCATAATATTTAGTACAAAAAAGTTTTTTTTCCCCATGGTCACTGAGCTGTAGGCAACTCTGCACTTTTACACCTGTTTGCAAACGGAAGGTTCAGTCAAGTATTATCCCCTTAACGACAATGGGGTGTCCTTAAACCCATTGAAAACAATGCATTTTGAGCCCTTACATGTACGGGGTTTGTCATTAAGGGGTTATTATAAAGACAAAGATGGCACGTGTTTGCAGGAAAGGAGGCAATTAAGTCAGAAAAAAGCAATGCATTCTTAAATACTAGTTAATGGGGGATAAGATTTAGCTGACTAGTATCTAGAGCAGGGATCTCCAAACTCGGCCCTCCAGCTGCTGCAGGACTACATCTCCCATAATGCTCCTTCATCTAAGGGGCTGGCTGAGGAGTATGGGAGATGTAGTCCTGCAGCAGCTGGAGGGCCCAGTTTGGAGATCCCTGATCTAGAGCAATGCATGCGCACTGAAAACAGAGTTCTACATTTTTATCCTCCTCTCTTCTCTGTGATACTGAGCACGAACTTCAAGGAGAGCAGGGCGCCACTTGATCTGACCCTGCACAAATCCTCCTTTCTCTGGCCCTGCAAACACTGAGGGAGGTTGCCTCTCTTGCCCACCACTAGTTCAAATCCATTGAGTACATTTCCTATCTGGCCAGAAATTTTCCATTCTATGCTTTTACACTCCTCTCCATCCCTAATATCAAACTTACTTATTATGACGGCCAAAACCGGAACAATAAACACGCATGAAACCACTTGGCATCAAACTAATGTAGAATTTTTATTACCCAATTATTCTATAAGTGAATTTAAGAAAACCCCAGGGTCAAAATGAACAAATTTCACAAAATATACATTTGTTGAACATTTCGCATTAGGCATCATATTTTCAAACACAGTACTAAAATAATATAGGATGACCTCAAATTTCACATCTGCAGTCAACTGTTTGGAGACCCTGTGTCCTCCTGTACTCCTAAGAACAAAGTCAGATTATGTTTATGAAGCTACATCTTGGTGAGACATACTGATTTACAGAGTTTTCATAAAAATAAATGAAAATAATTATGTTGCAAGGTAATGCACGTAAAGGTGCTGTTCCACTTACAGTGGGGCAAAAAAAGTATTTAGTCAGCCACCAATTGTGCAAGTTCTCCCACTTAAAAGATGAGAGAGGCCTGTAATTTTCATCATAGGTGCACTTATACTATGAGAGACAGAATGAGACAACATAAATAAAGTCTCATTCTGTAATGAGTCCATAAATCACATTGTCTGATTTTTAAAGAATTTATTTGTAAATTAAGCATTTGGTCAATAACAAAAGTTAATATCAATACTTTGTTATATACCCTTTGTTGGCAATGACAGAGGTCAAACGTTTTCTGTAAGTCTTCACAAGGTTTTCACACACTGTTTCTGGTATTTTGGACCATTCCTCCATGCAGATCTCCTCTAGAGCAGTGATATTTTGGGGCTGTCGCTGGGCAACACGGACTTTCAACCCCCTCCAAAGGTTGAGATCAGGAGGCTGGCTAGGCCACCCCAAGACCTTGAAATGCTTCTTACGGAGCCACTCCTTTGTTGCCCGGGCGGTGTGTTTGGGATCATTGTCATGCTGAAAGTCCTAGCTACGTTTCATCTTCAATGCCCTTGCTGATGGAAGGAGGTTTTCACTCAGAATCTCATGATACATGGCCCCATTCATTCTTTCCTTTACACGGATCAGTCGTCCTGGTCCCTTTGCAGAAAAACAGCCGCAAAGCATGATGTTTCCACCCGCATGCTTCACCGTAAGTATGGTGTTCTTTGGATGCAACTCAGCATTCTTTCTCCTCCAAACACGACGAGTTGAGTTTCTACCAAAAAGTTCTACTTTGTTTTCATCTGACCATATGACATTCCCCCAATCCTCTTCTGGATCATCCAAATGCTCTCCAGCCCGGAGATGTACTGGCTTAAGCAGGGGGACATGTCTGGCACTGCATGATTTGAGTCCCTGGCGGCATAGTGTGTTACTGATGGCAGCCTTTGTTACTTTGGTCCCAGCTCTCTGCAGGTCATTCACTAGGTCCCCCGTGTGGTTCTGGGATTGTTGCTCACCGTTCTTGTGATCATTTTGACACCACGGGGTGAGATCTTGCGTGGAGCCCCAGATCAAGGGAGATTATCAGTGGTCCTGTATGTCTTCCATTTTCGAATAATTGCTCCCACAGTTGATTTCTTCACACCAAGCTGCTTGCCTATTGCAGATTCAGTCTTCCCAGCCTGGTGCAGGTCTACAATTTTGTTTCTTGTCCTTCGACAGCTCTTTGGTCTTGGCCATAGTGGGGTTTGGAGTGTGACTGTTTGAGGTTGTGGACAGGTGTCTTTTATACTGATAACAAGTTCAAACAGGTGCCATTAATACAGGTAACGAGTGGAGGACAGAGGAGACTCTTAAAGAAGACGTTACAGGTCTGTGAGAGCCAGATATCTTGCTTGTTTATAGGTGACCAAATACTTATTTTACCCTACAATGTGATTTCCTGTATTCTTTCCCCCATTCTGTCTCTCATAGTTAAGTGTACCTATGGTGACAATTACAGGCCTCTCTCATCTTGTTAAGTGGGAGAACTTGCACAATTGGTGGCTGTCTAAATACCTTTTTGCCCCACTGTACATTGCTTTAATCCAACTATGTTAAGCATGTTAAGTAAGTATGTGATTTTCCTTCCTTCCTTCCTTCCTTGTTCAATTGCATAAAAAGAAAGACGCCTTATGAAGCCTTTTCCATTTCTATGGCAACAGCCTCCTTGTGTAACATAACTATTAGGGACACTGGGGATGACTAGGTGGCCTTTGGACCCCTTTTTCCAAACACATAGCGTACGGTGGGGCATATCCAGTCAGCTGCCGCACATGGCATTACCTGACATACCACTCAAACAGCAGATCATGAAAGTTAGGGGTATTATCGGCTAGTGGCCCGATGGGAATTAGACAAATTTTGTTTGGGTTTGGACAGTTTTAGGAATTATTAGGTTACAGTATTAAGTATTATGTTTACCAGAGTAGGAGGAACAGCACCTTTAATTATGGGTGTTAACACGTATGTACGATATATTGACTAGGATAAAGAACACACATTCATTCAGTGTCAGCAATAGTTGCCTCAAAACCCCGACACTGAACCGGATAAAATACCTTAACGACAATATTAGTAAAAGATATCTAGAATTTCTGGAAGCCTGTTCACCAAAGTATTTACACGAAAGTGCTTATGTGCGCCTCAACTGGAAACACTAATGCTATTTTAAAACAGAAATAGAAGACAAATGTTATTTTACATGGTGCTGGACATTAAATAAAACAGCATTTGCTTTAGTGCAAACTTTAATATAATAAGGAAAATATCACAGGTTAGGGAAACATCTCATAAGTCTGAAGAAGGGCATCTCTATGTCTTGGCATACTAACGGGGGTCTTACAAAGGTTTTATTCACTTTCTTGAACATGATCTTTCTTGAGATGTACAATATAAAGGGAAAAGTTGTTGAGTGTTCCTGCCCATTATGCTACTTTTACTACCAGAACTGCTTTTTCTATATAACACTGATAATTATTCATTACTTATTTTAGTTCCTGTATTTTTTAATTGCCAAGTGACCCAACAACAGTTCATACAAAAGCACACAGGCCTTGACAGAAATATCAGATAAAAACAGCAAGCAAGCAAATTCAATCCTAAATTCCTCAACAGGTATAAATTGTATATGTGATTGAATAAGCCAATTTTAATTTGAATGTACTTTTAAGGAATCACTAGCTTAACCGATGCTCGGTTGCTCATGTTACTGGTTTTTATTTTGGTGATCCTCTTTTTTACTTTTTGTAACCAACTGGATAAAAAACAATTTAGCCATTTCTATTAACGCATTTCTACCATGCCATTTCTCATGGACTTTCTTAACCCTTATGTCACAACTGGTTTATTTGAAAGGAGGTCATAGTCTAAAACTAGTTGGAGGTTTAGATGTAGTTTTCCTTCACTGGGAAAATTGTAGATAAACGGAACAGCATCCCATCAGAAGTGGTAGAGGCTAATACAGTAAGGGAATTTAAACATGCATGGAACAGGCAAAGGGCTATCTAAGATAGCTGAAGAACTGATTAAGACCTGAGTCTGACATCAGGAAAAATGGGAAGACTACATGGGCCATTGAATTCTACATTTGTTTCTATACTGCCATTCCTATTTTTAAAGGGACACTCCAGGCATCATATGTTTCTGATGTGCATATGATACCGGAGTGGCCCCTATCAATATTCATGTCGTCCCCCTTGCAAATGTATGGAGAGGTTCTGCAGAATCCTCGTTATGTATTTGCCTCTTTCCTCATCCGTTAGCGTCTCGCCTTGCAGGAGATCCGTTTGGCTGGGCACATCTCTTGCTGCCTTCTGGTGTACTCGCCTCCCGACAGCTATCGCACGCCCAGCAGCCAATCAGTGACCCCTAAATCAGGAGCACAGAGGTGCTTACAAAGTACTTTAATATCCATTCTTCGTTGCTGAGCCTGCAAAGCTCATTGTAGTTTTCCTTTAAGAGACACCGGAGTGCATCCTTTCCTGGAGAAAGCCTTCCTTATCAGGAAACACAAATACCATAAACTCATAAAATTACTTTATAAACCAAACTCTCCAAGTGTTAGCTTTAACCTGCGGCCTTTATGAAGTACAACACCAGGAGATTTACTAGGCCTGTTTGAGTTTAGGGGTCACAGTTCTGAACCTCTGCGCCACTCTTCCTAACAAAGTAGCATTTTGGTCATTCTGGCATCCATATAACATCCTTACACCTTCAAAACAAGATAGAATGCTTTGTGTACCATAAGTCACCTTATAACTCTTGTTATATGTAATAAAGTGTCCGACATACCGGTTTTATATTTTATATAGAAATATAATTAACTCCTACAGAGGAAACATTCATTAGTCACAATGATTATTAAATTACAAGATGTAACTACTAAACATTATCCCTGTGATTGGAACATTTTGTATACGACTGGAACTATTTCACTATGAAACATTCTCAATATTACAACAACTTTTGCATTTGCTTTCACATTCAACATACAGTTCCTCTCAAATAATCTTGTATCAACCAGGTGAACCGAAGGTCATCAATGAAAACCCAATACAAAACATTTAAAAACAAGTGTGTTGACCCATTAACAAGACAAAGAGAACAATGGATGCTAGCGTTTAAACCTTGCCTAGAGAACCCATTTTTTACAGGCAGTTTCTTTCTTGCTTAATATTAAAAAAGTAAAGACACAGAAATACTGAAATCAAATAAGTGAACCGCTTTATACTTATAAATATATACTTATTTGCGACATACTACTAGCCTCTCTCACACTTCTTCATGATGAACGTTTAACACTTTTTTAAGTGGGTTATAACAAATTTCAGACTTACTGATTCATTGATCAAAACTAATTATGTTTTTTAGGTTATTCCTTTTCTTATTGCATACTACAATGGGAAGTGGTCCCGTGGTAGAATTATTCTAAAATAAAAAAAAAAACCATAACTCTGCATTGGCTATGTTGACCCCCGGCGTTTAGAATTTCGAAGATTTAACTTCAAAACAAATCCCAATTCTAGAAATAAAATAAAAAAATCTCAGCTTGCATAGACTTAAAAGATATGCCATTTTTTAATCATGTTATTAATATTGGATTCCTAAACTATTTGAAGTACATGTCATAATCCATTATATACCTGTAAAGAAGACATAATATCAAGAGAGATCATCCTCTGTTAAACAATGACATCTTTATCATTCTGTGGCCCCAGAAAGGTGACATTTCAATAATTCACTAAATACAATATATAAGATACCATACAGACCATATTAAATGTTGCTTACAATTTAAAGCAGCAGCACACACACACAATATTGCATGTTCCTACAGAGAATATAGTTAACAATGTAAAATTCATTCAGGTAGATAGGAAGCTGTTATAAGTGGCCTCAATATAGTGTTCTTGTGTGTGTGTGTGATCAGTTTACACTGCATTAAAAACTTAGACATTTTGAGTCAGGACAGACCCAGGTTGGCTAGCTTCACAAAATATCATTTTCAGGAAAATGGCAAGTGCTGCTGTAACAAATGTGTCTATACTATGAACTTCACAGAGGTGATGCTCCATTAACTGCTCTCATTAACATATGTTTATGCTCATGTTGGTGCATAAGTCTAGTGCATGGATATGTTGCTGGGGGGGGGGGTTGGACATTTTGACTTCTCAATCTTTTTACACAACCCCTTTGCAACTTTAGGGGACAGCAAATGGGTATATATTACTGTATACTCTTTAAACTGAAACATGAGCTGGTTGAAAATGTTTCACCACTAAGGAACAAAGGGATTATCAAAATTTGTCATTGTTTTTAATTCAGTAAAAGTCTTAGTACACTCTCTTGTAGAAGAATGATCAGAATTCAAACTCTCCTCCAAACTATACTGCCTTGTTTTCCAGTGCTTCCAACTTTTTGGGAACTCAATCAAGACACTCTCATGCAGTGTAGCTGGAGGAAGTGGGGGTGGCGGCGGAGTCATAAAATTGTGATCAAGTTCCCCCCCTGTGTCTACATTCTCCACCATGCCTATGGCACTTACATTCTGGGGGACTATTTCTGCAACATTACTGTTAAATGTTAACAACGGAGTATCATTGTCATGGAAGGAAGAAGGGAAATTTTCTGACATCTCTCTCGTCTCCTTGTCTTTAGTAGTTTCTAAATCTTTGCAGTTTGGATTTGAGAAAACACCCAAGTTTCCTATCACTGGAAACTCTTTCCGCTCCTTCTGCTTCTTGCTCCTGAGATAATGTTTCTTTTGGTGCATTCCCAGAGCTGCAGCAGTCTTACAAACTTTGGAGCAATGGATACAGACAAACCCTTTCACACTACGCTCTGCTAGATGCCTTTGTTCGTGATTCTTCTTTGTGCAGAGATAGAGGAACTGTTGAGGACAGAATTGACAATTGTACATTTTTTCACCGGTGTGTATCCTCTCATGCTTTTTAAGAGATTCATTTAACATGAATGACTTGCTGCAATACTGACAAGTATAATTCCTCACACCCTGATGAATGCGTTCATGTTTGGTTAAATTTCCAGGGAAGGAGAAGGACTTTCCACATGTTTTACACGGATAAGGTTTCTCTCCAGTGTGACAGCGCATGTGAACTTTTAAGGTTGAAGGATTCCGAAATGATTTTTGACACAACTCACAAAAGTAAGACTTGGTAGCTAGTTGCCAATCCTCCGCAGTTTCCATTTCTTCTTCTTCTTTTGCCGTTTCAGTACATTTAAAGTCTACTGCCTGTATATTTTCTACAACACTATTCTCATTTTCTGCATTCTTGGATGAGCACTTGATGTCTGCTTTGCTTAGTTTCTCTTCAACAGCTTGTAACCTGTTGTGTTTTTTCCTTTTCTTTAGCTTCCTGAATTTCTTAAGGTGCTTAGACTTCTTCTTGGGCTTGTAATTGTAGTAGGGGCGCCATGGCTTGTCAGACACATCGTGATCGCTAGTGTCATCGTACATCTCTTCCATCTTGAGACTTTCTGTTCTCCGAAGTCGAACGGAGCTCCTTTCTTTCTTCTCCTCATCAGTATGTAACACAGTTGCTTTCTTCGCTTTGACCTCTGAGTGTTTTGGTCTTCCGCTTTTTCTGAAAAACAATGATGATCCAGAGATTTGCCTTTTCACCAGAGCTTCACTTCCAATCTTTACTGTGATCTGGCATAGAGGAGCAATACCACTGTTTACTAGAGTTCCAGGTAACGCTGGTTTGGCTATATAGGTCTCTGTTTTGTTCCCTTTTTGGATGACACTTTTGTTCTTCTTTGAAGAAGAAACAGAAATTCCCCTTTTTTCCTGAGCAGTTTCTTTAGCTTTGTCTTCCTCAATTTTCTCCTCCTCTCTTGTAGGTTGTGAATCTACAAACACTTTGTTTGTATCTTGATAAGTATTATCTTTTTCTACAGAAACATTGGTTCTGTCTTTGTACCATCCTATACCATTTGTTGTGGTTCCTGCTATGGAATTCCCATGCATGATCACAGATGAGACCCTACTGCTGTGCATGATCACAGAAGGTGCTGAGGTGGTACAATTGATAATGGAAGGCATATTCTGTTCCATGTTGCAAGATGGGCTGACTATATTACCATGCTCCTTAAGAGCAGAGTCTATATCCGAATTTTGTGTCACAGCAGGCAGATCATTAGCAGAGTGTAATATGCCAAATGGCCAGACATCCTGGTTTGTAGTTGACTTTGAAATACTCTGTGAAGGAGCATCCAATGTACAAGAAAAACTGTCCCTTGTTTCTAAAGCAAAAGGCTGACAACTAAGTGTATTCTGAACAACAGAGGTTGTGTTAAATGAGCCTGGTCCTTGAAAATGTGTTCCTGTGTTTTCTGTTGCACCATTCACAGAGTTTCTTAGTGGTGCTCTTCTACATTTCATAGGCAAAAGTCTATAGAGCTTGTAAGGATAAATGCTGGGTTTTATCCCTCGATTAGTTTTGTTCCCTACCCCCAGCCTTGGGTCAATTCCATGAGATGATTTCTGATGGTTTTTCAGGATGTAGTAAGTCATAAAAGTCTCTAGGCAGAATATACACTGATATCTCCTATCACCTGTGTGCCAGATTTCATGTTTAGTACGGTACTCTGCTAGGGCAAACACTTTGTTGCAGTAATGACATGGGTATGATTTCCTCCATGAATGGACATTTGAATGCCGCCGAAGACTAGACAGTGTTACATAATTACGCTTGCAAACAATACACACATAAAATATCTTGCCATCTATTATTTTTACAAAATGATCAGTTCCAGGAGAGGTGATACTTGAAAGATTCTTTTGGTCCGAAGACGTACAAAAATTGTCTGCGGTTATGTCCCCAGAAAATCGGCTTGACAACCTAATATCTTTCTCAGTATGAACCACCTTAAAGCAGATTTGCTCATGTCGCTGTAATCTTTTTAAGTGTGCAAATTCTTTGCTGCAGTTTTTGCAATGGTAAATATCTTGTTGCTTTTTAGAATAACCATAAATTGCTTGATCTGGGAAAGGCTGGGCCACATGTGAATTACCTAGAGGAAGCTGTGGTAGATGGCCTTCATTTTCCCTACTATTGCAGAAATCTGTGGCTTTGGCTATCTGATCACCCACTGCTGGACTGTTGACATTTGTTGCCAATGTACCACTCTGGATTATAGTTTGTGGTGTAAAACATTGAGGCTCTAGAAGAGGAAGATTACTGGCTGGCTTTGTTTCTTGAACGGTAGAAACTGAATGAGATATTGTGCTTTCTTCTGCCCTTGAATGATCATTTTTATTTCCATGGTCAAATACAGAATCCCTTTTTAAATCTGCATCTCCAGAAGACACTGCATAAGAGTGTTCAGCCAGGGTGTTCACCGACTCCCCATCATTACATGCAGAATTCTCACAGTCAATTCTACAATTTACATCTGTTGTTGTCCCGCTGGATTTCTTAAAGTTAGCTCTCAAATCAAGTGGAGAAAACACACTAACTTCCGTTTCGAGAATGGAAAAAGCATTAGTGATCCTTGGCCCACTAGCCACAGCTGGGTCATCTCCTTTCTTCTCTACACCTTCCGATTTTAGAGTATTCTGTCCTCTATACAATGGGACTGCCATATTTTCTTCAGTTTCTGAGGACTGGGCGTGAACTGATGATGAAGACCTCTTACAATTCTGGGTGGAAGTTTTGATATTCTCTAAAAAAGTTATTCCCAGTTTCTTTCCAGCATCTGCAAGATCACTCAGCGCTTCTTTTCTCTTTACTGCAACCTTGGAACTGTATATGTAATTTAGTATTTCAGTAAATGTGTCTGCTTTAAAATCAGTAAGTTCCAACACATGTCCCTGGATTAAGATGCTCTGGCTCAGGAACTGGTTTCTGAAATACAAACTGGAAGCCGCAAGGATATTTCTGTGTGCCTTGAATTTGGTATCTTCAACAACAATAGTGACATCACACAGGGATCCTTGCATGCGCTGTTCATTTAGACTACAAAGAAGGGCTTCCCCATGAAGACAGTCCACTATGTCTCCAGAGCTGCACATCATGATCTAGATACCTGTGGTAAAAAAGAAAGAGGGATTCAATGTTTGCACAAAAATAAATAAATATAGCTGTCACCACAGATTGTGAGGTTTGGAAAGCTATTTAAATGTAATCATAATGTGGAAAGGATGAAGCCATAAAGTTTTATGTTTTAAGCAGAATACATTTTTCTTGTGATTTTAACCTAAGTTCATGGGAAAACAATAACTAGAGGTTATTACTACTATTCCACCACTGGTAATTAGGTGGAGTGCCAAATTCAGCTACTTAGCAGGACACAGATCAGTGACTTAGCATTTTACCAGGTGCCGGTCAGACACATTACATTCATGAAAATAAGTGATTCCAAAAAATTATCCAAGGAATTATCACAGGAGACATACAGAATTTAGATACTAAATTTTTTTTTAACTGTTATTAATATATAATAAAATATTTACAAAAATGTGAGGGGTGTACTCACTTTTTTGAGATACTGTATGTATGGTGTTGGTAAGTGTGTGTGATAGTGTTTAGCGTTAGCAGATGTGTTTGGGTGTTATTGAGTGTTTGTGTTAGTATTTGGTATTAACATGTGTGGTGTACTTGAGGGGGTCAGTCCAGGGTGCCACTCATCACGGGGGTGCCACACTGGCACACAGAGGTTTCCCTTCCTGCAGCTCTGCTCCTTCTCTTGCCTTTTCATGTTCTTCTGTCTTTGTCCGCTTCTCCGTGAACCTGGCCTCCTGGTGTGCTTCTGCTCCCCAGGGACACCATCTACACAATTGGAAAATGGAGTAGAGGTTGTCCCAGTGGCTCTCCCCTTTTGTGGAAGTACACAAATATTGCAGAATATTCCAGACAGATTCCCAGAGAAAGAAAGGTAAATAAATCTTATTCCACAAATCCGTCTTCAGCTCCACCCTTTTACTGAAGTGAGTCAGGAGGTGTGGTTCACAGTGAAGCCGTTGAACAAAGAAGACACAGGGAGAAGTGTACTAAGACAGAGGAAGGTGCAAGAGGAGAAGCGGAGCTCCGGGAAAGGAGACAGGGACATGGAAGCAGCAGAGTAGGCTGGGAGACATTGAGAGTGAGCATGAGAAAATGAGAGTGCTTGAATAAGAGTGAACGTTCGATTGATAGCCTGGATATATTTAACATTAAGTGGGGGGCCAAATATAGGATCCGCCCCAAGTGCCAGTTACTCTAGGTACTCCCCTTTTTGGCAGTGAGTGTGCTAGTGTATGCTGTTGAAGAGTGTATGTATGTCTTAGTCTGAATGTGTGTTGCTATATGGCAGCAGGTTTTGTGTGTGTGTGAATGTAGGGTGTAAGCACGTTAGTGTAGAGTTAGTGTATGTGTGTGCATTAGCATCTATATGTGTGTGTTATTGTATGGTCTTATGGTCTGTGTTAGTGTATGTGTGTGAGTATATAGTGTACATGTCTGGTCATATGGTGTTGGCATGTGTGTTACTCTACTGCGTGATTGTGAGTATATAGTGTTAGCATCTGTGTGTGTGAGCACATGATGTTAGCATGTGTGTATTAGTGCCACTATATCATTGGACATCTTTTGAGGTTGCCCAATTCTGTTTACCATATCGTTTATTTTGAAGACTAGACACCCCAGGGTATTTTTAATGCTCTTTCCATGCACTAATTCTACTACTAGCCTTTTTCAAAGTTTTTGGTAGTCATTTTTGTGTTTTTTTCCACAAACACATTGTATTTTAGGTATTAATTTACAGCTCCTGGTATGTGCCACTATCGAACAACACCCAATATTTGTTCAGCAACATCTCCACCACTGATACCACCAATGCATAGCTATGTTGTTTTTCTGGGGTGCTAAAAGGCCACATTTGGGAGGTGTTTATTTTTTTTAAACTGACATCTGGTCAGAATGTGTCCACGTCCTATTTGGGACACATTTGATCCCGGCCAATTTAAATTTACCTCATCAAACCGTACATTTTTAAAACTAGACATCCAATGGGTATTTTAAATCATTGGAGAATGTTTGTACAAGGTTGTCTTGTTTTTTATATATTTTACTGGGCTTCATGGACTTCAACATGCATTCAACATGCATGGGGGCTCAGAGTCCTATGAAAGGTCTGGAGAGACCCTTGTGGGAACTTGTTTATTCTTTAATGAGCACTGCCCATATTGCGAGGCAACATCTCTTGGTATGGCACTAGTGGCCGCTATCCGAAGCGCTGAATGCCTCGATTTGGAGGCATTTTAGCAACACTGTTTGAGCTCAGAGGGTGATCGTTAACTGTTTTTTTACGTGATATGCCTGGTGTGTCATGACATTGTCATTAAAAAGCAGGATCACAATGCAAAACTCTGCAATGTAGTCTAAATAAAAGTGCTTCTGCTTAAAGTCCTCCAGTGGTCCCATCTTCATATTCCCTTTAACAACTATTCCCTGTCTCCTCCTCTCTGTAGTGGAGGTATGTGGTCTATAACCTGCAATCTTTAGTGATTAGCTTGCTGTTTAGCCACCTTAAATATTTAACTGCCCTGGATGTATTTTTATGTTCCCAAATCCTAGTTTTCATTGATTGGATGACTTCACCAAAAAAATGGCATTACAGGGGAAACTGTGTTTGATTTTACGTTATATCCCTGTGACTTCACCCCTAATATTATTGAAAGTGCGTCAGTGCAAACAAGGTAAAGTGGGAACTTTGATCAGAAAAGGAAACATTGTATTGTGATGACAGGTCATCAGATAACCAATTTCTCTAAATTCATCACATATCAAACTGGTCTCCAAGGTGGTTGTTGAGTCTAAAGTGTAAATGTGCTCAACCTCGAGTCTATTTGTCTATAGGTTAGCATCAGGAGGAGCCACATTGGAGCCAATTTGTAAGGGACCAGGAACCAGACAGACAAAGAAAATGTAATATTTAAAATCACTTTATTAAGGCAAAAGCAAGGTAATAAAATTGTGATCCAAAAGACGTAATCCAAAAAACAAGCTGGAGTCAGTAACCAAAGCGGGTAATCAGACGAGCCAGGGTGAGGACTACGTAGATCAGCGAAGTTAGGGTACGGATGCCAGGTAACATGAGCCAGGAGGGAAGTCAGACTAAGCCAGGTTATATATACCGGAACGCAGGATACTCAGGAACGCAGTTGGCAGCCGGAACAAAACACGGAGAAAATGAGCCATAGCTGTTAAATAGCCAGAAAGGGACTGGCTGATAGTAGACTGGTCGGTAACCGAGATGGAAAGGCCATTAATTAAACATCAGCTGAGTAAGTCTGTTAAAGGGAAAAAATGCATCAACAGGTATTTCCAGACTGTCTCCCCTCCAAGTACTAACAAGGCCAAACACTTCCAAGATCAGACAAGATTCAGGGTGGTAAGGTCGTAGGCATTAGCTGAGTAACCCTGACACCATTGTAGTCCCCATAGTCTGGTGGTAAATCTAATCATGGAAAAAACATTCTCCCTAAGCACAAAGTTCAGCAATTTAAAAATATTTCCTTTAGTCTCTGCCATACCAGTCATGTGGACATTTAATTGCACCAAAGTCCTTATCATTGTGATATACTTGTGACTAGGGCTGCACCAACTAATCGATAATAATTGATAATGAAAATCGTTCTCAGCGATTTTTATTATCAATGAGTTGAATTGATTTTATCGAATATAAGATGATGTTTTTTTCAGAGCAAATGTTCTGAAAAATACCCCTCGTCCTATAGTGACTAAAACACTAAGAACCAGATCCCCCGCAGAGCTGCTGGAGCTTCTATGATGGAGCACTGGATGGTCTTGTCACATTGGCGCTGCACCATAGAAGCCCCAGCAGAAATGCCGGCAGGAGCGGAAATTGTCTACGCGCACAGGCTGCCAGAGTAAAACTTTTTAGGTATTAAAACCTAGTTTGATAAATATTGTGTTTGGGTTCTTGTACCTTTTATTATTATGTCAGTAAAATAAGAAGGTGATTAGAGAAATGCCATTGTGATAAAGTGATAGAAGTGCTGTGCACAATGACACATGTTAATGTAAATTTTAAGTTTCTTATTCTGCTGTTTAACGCCCAGTTTGTTCCTGAAATTATTCTAAACAAATTAAAATTTTGCATATTGTTTTTTTTTTATCCGATCAATCGAAAACATAATCAGCAAACTAATCAATTATGAAAATAATCGTTAGTTGCAGCCCTACTTGTGACTCCATGTTCAAGCTTGCTAGAAACAGGTTTAGTGTTAGCGTAGACTCTAGAAGCTTTTACAAGGCGGAAGCAACCAACACTCTTAATATTATTTAAGCGCTCCAGCAAGTCATTATACCTCCATCAGTATTCAAGAAATCAAATCCTCTTACAACGGCAAAATAGCTGTCCCTCATGGGCCAGGAGCTGAATATTAAAAAATTCTTGCCACCCATCTTTCGTAAATAACTGTTCAACCAACTACTAGATGGAAGGCCCCACCAGTGGGCTTTAACCCCTTAACGTCCATTGCCGGGTCAGGCACGTCATGCAAAACGGTCACTTAACGACCTATGACATGCCTGACACGTCATGAGACTTAAACAAGCTGAGATCAACGATCACTTTCTAAGCTTAAATGGTGTTGCTGTAATGCCTCGATATCATGAGCCAGACATGGCCCTTCCCTGTGGGCGTCAACATCCGCCATACACTGTATGGCAGCGGACGCCCGTTTTAAAAGTTTAGGAGGCGATCAGCGATCACCTCCTAAACTTCAATGGTGTTGTTGAAATGCATCGATCACAAGGCATTCAGCGACACCAAACATTTACCCCAGGACGGGCTGTGACCGCTCCGGAGAGAGCGTCACAGCCGCCATGCAAGTAATCTTCGCATCCGCAGATGGCGGACACCCTGTAAAAAAATAATAAAGTTCAAAGGTTCGCTAGAGTGGTCCTCCAGACGCTCTAGAGAACTCTGGCTCCAACTTGCAGGTTGAATACAGGTTACTGGCATTCCAATCCATACAAGTCAAATGGAGCCGCAGCTTTCTATCACTATGTGATTAGTAAAAATAAATTTAAAAAAAATAATAAGAATATTTAAAAAAAAAGGAAAAAAAAGCTAAAAGCTGGTAAACATTTAACAAATTATTATGCATAGAAGGAACTCCAGTTTCCAGCAAAATGTCCAAGAATAAGAATAAAATAAATTTTTTATTATGAGCAAGTGCTAAAAATTAGCTTCCCAAATATCCTGAACATTAGAAAAATTTAAAAATAAAGAGCATTTCAAATACCCAGGGGTGTTCTAATTTAAAAAAATGAAATGGGTTTGATGGGGTAAAATGGAGTGGCCGGGCTCAAAGATAGGGCATAGGCACAGACTGACCAAAATGGGGGGAAAAAAGCACACTTCCAAAATGTGGCATTTAACCCCAAACACCAGATAAACCCACACATGTGGGGTATGACTGTACTCGGAAGATGTTCCTGAACACACATTGGGGTGTTGTTTGATAGTGACGTATACCTGGAGCTATAAATTTATACCCAAAAGTACAATTGTGTGAAAAAAAATACAAAAAAAATACTACCACAAAGTGTGGCAAAGGCTGGTGGTAGAATCTCATGCATGGAAAGGGTTAAATAATACCATTTTAAATACCTTGGGGTGTCTAGTTTTCAAAAATATATGGTTTGATGGGGTAAATTGTAGTGGCCGGGCTCAAAGATATTGCAGAGGCAGAATGACCAAATGTAAAAGTTCCAAGTTAAAAAATGTGCACTTCCTAAATGTGGCGTTTTACCTCCCAAACAACCCGACAAACCCACACATGGGGGGTATCACTGTACTCGGGAGATGTTGCTGAATACATATTGGGGTGTTGTTTGAAAGTGTTGTATACCAGGAGCTGTAAATCCATACCTGAAGAGCAATTTTAGCGATAAAAAACACTTTACTACCACAAAGTTTGACAAAGACTGGTGGTAGAATGAATGCATGGAAAGGGTTTCTAGTTTTCAAAAATATATGATTTGATGGGGTAAATTGCGTTGGCCGGCTTCAAAGATACCCAAAATGGCACATGGGGAGAAGAATTACCAGATTTGGAAAAAATGGTTTTGAAATAGCAAAACGCTACTTGTACTTAATGCTCCATAACGTGCAGAAAAAGGCAAAAAAACCCCATAAAAACATTGAGTATTTCTAAACTCAGGACAAATGGTAGAATATATTTAGTAGGTTTTTTCAATAGCTTTTTTGGATGCGTAAAAG
>VKOC01000005.1:41341032-41351563 GCA_009364415.1 Spea multiplicata
CTATTTCTTTAGTGTGGAAATTGTTAATAGAAGGACCAACGGAGTGGTTTATGGGTCATAGAGGTCTCTAGCGCTAAATGAGTTAAGCTAAAAAAAAAAACCCAGCACTTAAAAAAGCCTGGTTTATTATCGAAAGACGACATTGTAAATTTACAGCACCCAGACCAGCAGCCTTAGTGCACATAACTAGTTGCCAAAATTTATATATTTTGTTTAATCCCCTATGATCAAGTAACATGTTTATGTAGCTGTTTGCAATATGTTTACACCACATCAATGGCAATAAAACTGATTTCCATCACCACTTTGAGGGGGCGTAGAGTGTTTAACAGATATGGGAAAGCTAAAATGTATTTGTTGGTTAAAAGAAATTTTAAAAAAGAATAAAAATACACAGGAAATACCAATGTTTCATTCAGTGGCATAAAATATCCCAGTATTTCAGTATGCATACAGTACATAGATTTATTTTGTAGTTTCTTTATGGCTCTGTGCTCGCGGCTTGGCCCGCCCCCGCTGAACCCCTCCTGCCTGAGGAGCCATGTTTGGATGGCACAGACACTTCCTGTTTTGGGCCTGTGTATTTTTTAACCTAGCAGAGCTATTTAGAATTAGTTTAAAATACAAAATTGGTCAAATGACAATGTCCACCGTCAGCCATGTCGTGCCCATTCCAACTGCCGTGACGGCCAGTGGATACGCTCTAGTCTCAGTCACGGCACTAACACTTTTCAGATTGTTAGTGGTGTTATGTTTGTGTTATGATGGTTGTGCTATCTGTTTTAAAGGGACACCCCAGCCATCCTATGTATTAGCTAAGCAGTCGCTTTGCATTTTCATAGGGTCCTCCTTTAATTATTCAGGGGGTACTGGGGTGTTGACTAAAGTACTTTTTTTATGAAATTAGTGTCTTAGATTTACTTAAATCCTTTAATCATCCTGAAACACCAGCCTAGAAAATGGGTGTTTAACTAAGCCCCGCCCCAAAGGAGGCTCCGTGTAGCCCCGCCCCTATCGCGGACCAACTCCTCCCTCTTTCTGCAGCGTTTTAAGCCTCTTTTTCATGCTCTGGCGGACAGGTGGCGCTGTTTCCCTGTCAACATACCCCATTTAGTTTTTGATGTCCTCATTCTTCACAATACATTCCTGGAGATTAACCCCTCAATACTCCCTATAATACCGTATAGAACCAACCAATCTCTAATAGGCGTGGCTTTACTTCGCGGGGAGGGGCTGGCATGAAGTCCTGCCCCGTACTTGGCAGACAAAGTTTGTGTTGTATGGAAGTTTCCATAGAAACAGCGTTTTAGTGTTAGAGCTTCCTGTGTGTGTGGGCTGACGATCCGTCTGCCTTTTAGAGCTCCCTCGGGTAGCTGGGCACTCGCACGATATCGGGTAACTAGTTGGGGGTTACTTTCATTATGAGGTTTATATAATTAGAGCAAGTTGCTGTCAGAAAGTCAAAACAGCAAACTCTGTAGCTGCTATGGATTACAACCCCTATTACCCTCGGAAAGCCATACATTGGCAGTAGTGCTCGAGGTATAAGTCAGTTTAGTTATATGCCCCCATTCTGCTTTTGGGACCAAATTTTGATTTTTGTTTGGTGCAAGTACCTGAAAATAGACATTATTTTTAAACAGTATTCTAAAGGTTTGAAATATGTGTCTTTTTCCCAAGAGGAAATTGAAGCTTCTGAAATGTTCCAGGAGAAATTTTGTGCTAAAGAGTTATTCTCCTTTCTATAGCAGACAGACATAGAGAAGGGATCCAGATAAAGCCAGTGATGCTGAGTAATGTAAGTATTCCCAGTTAAACATAAGCATATTAAGCATTCATCATTATTATTATTGTCATTATTATTGTCATTATTATTTTTATTATTACTTTTATTTATTTAGAGTGTGCTGATCATAGTTGCTAAGAGGCTTAATTGCTATCTATATATATTATATTAGCTTTAAAGACAAAGAACACCCATATGATGACATGGAATTTAGTGGCGTGTAAAATTCCGAAGAGTTGCACTACTTGCTGGAGCGTCGGTTTCCTGGGATAGGATGGGTGTAATTCGTCAAAAGAAGAGCCAAAAAAAGGGCAAGCCAGGAGAACGGAAATTAGCAGACGCTGCCATCCTGAAGAAGTTTTTGAAGAGATATGAGAGTCACTGCTCACAGACCCAGTCCCTGGCCAGTTCAACTATCACACAGGCCCTTAAGAAATGCATCCAGAATGGGAGCCGTTATGTAAAGGTGTTTTTTATTATTATTGGTACACTGCCGCTATACACAGTGCTTCTAGACCCTACGTGTAATACTTGAAGATGCTGTTCCATCTAGTCTATTGTAAGTAAATGCAGCATATATTCCTCACCCGGTTCTGCTGAATGGCCTAACCCCCTCAGAAAATAATTAATTCTAACAGATATTCTGTTGCCACAGAAGCTGAAAAAAGCCTTTTTGTAATGAAACCATAATGTGAGAACATCAAATGTTAGATCTGCTGTGGGTTATTTGCTGACTATACTAAAGAGTGCATTTTTTTTAAATGGAACAGCACCTTTATCCGATACAGGTGGAGGGTATTAAGAGGGTGCCTCGTATACTTATCTGTAGAAGTAAAGCGTGTTTAAGGTTAGAATAAGTAGAGGGATGTCTGACATTGTGGGTCAGAGAATTCTACAAAAGAAGTACAGCATGGGTATTGGGTAATGTCCACTATTGACAGCTGGAAAGGGTTATTTCAGTTAAAGAGGGTCATGGACACAGTGAAGAGGGCAGTCAGGAGAACATTTGGATAGAAGAACAGAGATATAGGGAGTGCGGAGTTGTTAAAGGCTCTGTGGGTCGGGAGATTACATTTTATTTTGGAGGGTATAGAGAGTCAGTGGAGGGAATGGCATTGTGGGCAATAGATGAAAATTCATGGGATAAGGAAACAAGTCTGGTAGAGGTTTTCAAGAATGGTTTGGAGCCGTGAAAGGTTGGAGATAAGGAGGCCCATTCGTAGGGAGTTGACATAATCCAGAAGGAGTATTACAAGGGGATGGATAAGCATTTTAGCAGTTTCTTGAGCGAGGAAAGGACATATATTAAGCAGGATTTGGTGAACAGGGAGATAACAGGTGTGACACCATGGCGGTCTGTTGGATCGATTGAGGTACTGTCAACAGTGTGGAGATACCAGCAACTGGGTTAGAGGAGACAAGGAAAGAACCAGAAGCTCAGGCATAGAGATGTTCATGATAGTTAATCGTGTATTCGGCCAAACTACCTTAATTTTGCTTAAAAAATATCAATTACATATTATAACTCAAAGAGGCATAAAAAGAGTACAGAGCATATGTTGGCTGGGGACTGATCAAGCAGTGATCCATGTTTCTACAGATGGTACTGTCACGTCCAGAAAATCTCCCAGAAGATTCCCCTCCTGTCCTCTTGCAGCCATTGTTGATGTCAATAAGGGATGAGCGTTATGTGCTGGGAACCGACCTCTGTGTGTGGGGGATCCCCCTCACTAATCAGGATGCCGCTAGCCTTGTAAGTGTGCTTGTCTATAAATGTAATATAAGTGGGTTTTTTAAAGAAAAAACCTATGAAAACCTTCAGTATTTGGGAGTCTTGGGAGGAACATTAAAAAAGCCAAATCATTGGTTTTTGGAATTGACATTTCATCCAATTGCAGGCGATATTACTGGAGTTGAGTGGCAGAACTTCCTATCCGTTTAGCAAACTGGAAGCCATAGACTGCAGAATGGATGCGTGGTCAGTGGAACGGCTGGGGAAAGCCATCAGAATCAGCCAGTTGACTTCTATTTGTTTGGATTACAATGAGTAAGAGATATTGGTAAATTCATATTTCTAGACTGTTAAATGTTGGTATTGCACTGGAAGGTTTCCAGACATCACACAAAGTTCTGCTGGCAATTCCACTTGCGTGTCACTGGACTCATGTGAGCACCTGATGTAATTAAATTAAAACCCTAAGACCATTATCATGTCATAGTTTCAAGGTTTCTTTAACATGATGTCAGTATAAGCATTATATCCCAGGGGTAGCGCAGCAAACATTTATCAGCTCTGCACCTGCGTATTAGGATGATGCAGCAGCGATGGTCCAAATCTCTGTTCTACACTCTTGCCAATCCTCTCTTTCTCTCTCGCTGTGCATTAGATTGCCAAATATGACATCATGACCCGCAGTCTCTGTGAGGAAGGCAGTGAAAAACAAATTGATAGCACCCCTTAATCCAAAGCTAAATGAGGAAGCAGACTCAACTGCATGGATACGGGTTGGAGAAGGAAAATATGGAGTGGTTCTGACATGAAGCTTTTTGTTAACTTTTTGCAAAAGCTCAAAAACGGCAGTGACACATGATGGTTCGAGGATAATATGGGTTTATTTATCCCATGCACATTGATAAATATTAGTGTAAACAGAAAAAACAAATGTTCCACGTGAAATAAAATGATAATAATAATAAAATATCAATGAATACTTCCCCGCACTAAAAGCAGCTTCCACGAACACTCTTCCTCAAAGTGTGAGCGAATTTCAACAACCAATAGTGGAGCGCATATACATGGGGGAACAAAAAACAAATACCAATAGTGCAATATATAAATCCAGTGATAAAAATAAAATATAAGATCCACTCACAAGTGGGCTGGGGATATAAGGCTCATCCAACCACGGATTGGGTACACTTGAAAGCTGTAAAACCAAGGAGAACCACAATGGTGCAGTATCATAAAGACACAATAGAGAAAATCCAAACTGCACTTACATAAATGAAGTGGCACAACTCAAAGAGTAATGTGCAAACACCAAGTTAATGGAAACTCCGGGAAACAGCTATAAAATGTAGAATTTTATTGGTCTCGACGCGTTTCGCCGATAGCACGTCGGCTTCTTCAGGGAGACAGTAAACCAATCAATAAAAAACAAATTAAAAACAGAAAAAATCAAAATTTTGATTTGTTCTGTTTTTAATTGTTTATTTCATTATTGGTTTACTGTTCATGAAGAAGCCGACGTGCTATCGGCGAAACGCGTCGAGACCAATAAAATTTTACATCTTATAGCTGTTTCCGGGAGTTTCCATTAACTTGGCGTTTGCACATTACTCTTTGAGTTGTGCCACTTCATTCATGTAAGTGCAGTTTGGATTTTCTCTATTGTGTCTTTATGATACTGCACCATTGTGGTTCTCCTTGGTTTTACAGCTTTCAAGTGTACCCAATCCGTGGTTGGATGAGCCTTATATCCCCAGCCCACTTGTGAGTGGATCTTATATTTTATTTTTATCACTGGATTTATATATTGCACTATTGGTATTTGTTTTTTGTTCCCCCATGTATATGCGCTCCACTATTGGTTGTTGACATTGATAAATATTGCCAGGTTTATTGCAAGTGCATGCTTATTCTATGTAACAACTCATTTTAAATTGCGATGTCTTTTAATTAAACAATATTGATTACAGTCAATTTGAACAGCATTTTCTTCTTGTTCATCAGCTTGAAAGACAAAGGGATCCAAGGACTTGTTCAGGGCCTTCAAGGAAACAAGAGGCTCACGTGTCTGAGTCTGTGTTACTGTAACCTGGGACCCGACAGCGGTGGGTTGCTGGGGAAAGTTTTAGAGGGGACCGCTGTCAGGTAACACAATTCTCTCTTGTTACTTTATTATAGGTACATTTTAAACTTATCCTTGCTTTTTTTGCTTGTCCTTCACCGCTGATGCAACAGGAAGGTATGAGGTCACAGGAGAGAAAACATAATAAAGAATCAAATAATAAGTGAACCAATATGTCAGCTTCTTACTTTAGAAATATGTTTCCTGGTTCATTTTTAGGCTGGGATATAGTATTTAGTTGGCTTGTAGATTTGGACCATGACTGCAGGTCTTTGAACAAACTGAGAATCTCAAATATCTTTACTACATTGCACTGTCCTTGTCTGTGGTTGGGATGTAATATCTAATGTGCAGTGCCTTATGGTAAATTACACTATATGACCAAATGTATTGGACAACCCTCCTAATTATTGAGTTCAGGTGTTTCAGCCACATCCATTGCTAACAGGTGTATAAAACAGACCGGGGACACTGAGTGCTGGAGAATGTAGCGCGTAAAAATCGCCTGTCCTCTGTAGCATCTCTCACTACAAACTACCTGTGGAGGCAACATCAGCACAAAAAGATATCATATACGTTTGGTCATATAGTGTAGTGATGACTTTTATGATCCTCGTGGAGGTTTTGCCTCTGTGGCAGCAAAATTAAATATGACTTTACATGAGAGCAGTACAAATGATAAATGTCTGGGTTTCAGATAGACAGATGCTGTTTCCTTTTGCCCCACAACATGATGCTGACCATTCCTAATGAAAAGATAGAACGCTGGCTTTCCCTATACATGATGCAGGGTGAAAACAGTTGGCCATATTTGAAAATGAATGGGAAGTATCACTTTTATCCAAAGAAAAATCTTTCAGTGGCCAACATATATGTCATGTGACCACTGGTGATGTTGCAACAAATGCAACTTTTCAGCCCACTTTGGTCCTTGTCAATGTTTAGCTGCCATGGAATCATTTGCCCTGCTCTGACTATATGTTCAGAGTAAACACTCTCATGTTCTCTTGCTATGACCTAACAGGCAGATCATGTCTGTCTTGCAGCGAGTTGTACCTGGATGGAAACGACTTGCAATGCTCTGGGGCTGTGGATCTCATTACCGCCATTGCAGAACATGCCCAGAGCTTGTCTTCAGAGGAGGCCAACGTGATGGGAACTAAACTGGCACATCAGATACTGGAAGGTAATGTTTACTTAAACATTTATTTTTAAACACTTTTTTTTAAATAATGTATATGAAATATGCCATAACCTAGTTATAAGGCACAATGCCCATGCAGAATTATCAGATGCAATACTTTCTCAAGGAGTCTTTATGAATGCAAAATGAGATTACCTAGCCTAGGTAGAGTCTGCAAAATAAGGCAGATCTTCCTTTTGGATGATCGGCCACCTGATGTGCCGGCGAAAAGGGAGATCTCTCCTAACCCATCTAGTCTTCTTATTTCTCCTGTAAAACCCTCAAACCCTTATTTAGCCTTCTCTTACAGTCAGGATAGCGTTATGCGTATCCCATGCAGGTATCCCAATGTGTACTGATTTTGTGTGGACACTGACGCTATCTTTTTGAGCAGCAGATCAAAGTGTCGGAATTTACACGGTGGTCTCGGGACAACAAGCAAATACAGAAGACCCTGAAAATACAACCAAACAAATCACCAGGAAAAAGAAACCGAAAAGAAAAGGTGCTAATTGTACCAATTAATTTCACTTTAGTCCAAGAACCAATGATTTCTTTATTCAAAAGGTATATGTCTATTATGTTCTACCTGATCAGATTCTTCAAAAAGTATATTTTACCTTATATAAGTATATGATGTTTTATTCATAAAACTTTACAAACAACATCATCTAAGGTTAGAGGAAAAGGGATCAGGGCAGATAAGATGTGGAATGTGCTACCAAGTGAAGTGGAATTACATGGAATCAGTCAATGCTTTAAAAAAAAATACGGATGTGTTCCTTGTGAGAACAGACTTTTATGGTTAGAGTGATTAACATGTACCATAGGTATTATTGATCCAGGGAAAAATCCAATTGCCTTTGAAGTCAAGAAGGACGAGAAAAGTCTAATTTGTTTTTTTTTCCTTCTTGAGGTCAACAGATATGGAACTTAGAATGGTTGAGCTTAATGGGCCTTAAAGGGACACTCCAGTCATCATATGCACTTATACATAATGCAAATGATAGCTACATGGTCTCTTTACATTTTCATCTGGTCCATTTGGAAATTCAGAAAACATTGCACAATCCCCTTAAATGCATTTGCTCCTTTCCCCAGCTCCAAGCTAAATGCCTTGCAGGTCGTGTATTCACCTCCAGTCAGCGCTGGCTCTGGTGTACACTGTGTGCAGGGGTCTGTTTAGCTCCCCTGCGCATGTGTAAAGTCTTCCCATTCATTTTAATGAGTGCACTTTTCTGCCAGTGAGAGCATCAAGCAGCCAATCAGTGGCAAGAAATGTCAGATCATGGCTGCAAATTCTATTCCATCATTTTGGAGAAATGCATATTAAAGTACCGGTACTTACTTTAATATGTATTCTTCTATAGGAGGGGAGTTAGAGACATTAGACTGTCCTTTAAAGTCTTTTTTAACCTCTGTTACTATCTAGTACTATCATAGTGAGATGTGGGATTACAAGAGTGCACGAGGCTCCCATTTTCCGCAGTGTTTATGTTGCCATTTTTTATATCGGGATTTATAACCTCCATGTTTCTTAGGGTCAAAGAAGAAGCGCACATCTGTTCCAGATCCAGGGCCGTGGGTAAGCAAGTTACACCTCGCAGATAATGGGATTGATTCAAGGGGAACAGAAGGAGAAGTTGGGGTGCTGGAATTTGTCCATTTACTGGGCTGGTGAGTACTTGATAGCTCATGCAATCTAGTGTTACTTGCACCAAGGTTCTTTACCAAAGACTTTTACCACCCAGGTCTAGGAAATAATTGGTAAGATATTAATGAAAATAAATCCTTTTCTTGCAACTACAAAGTATTTGGTCTATTTGTTAAGGTCATTTCTGATGTAGATACAGGAACACTGTTTGTCTGTTTTATCTGGTCGCTCCAGATGTAGAACCTAGTCTCACAATGGCTCTTTGTAAATAAATCCCATAAAGTCTAAATCATGATAAACCCGTTCATAAGTAATATTTTATTAACATGCCAAAGTGTTAAGATTTCTGTGATTAGTATGTACTATCCTGAAAACTCTGTGACTCTGCCTCTTTAATATTTTGCCTTGAGTTACCTTCAAGTGATAGAATTACCTTGTGTTACAAAGTCAAGATGTCCTACAGCCAGTACTAAAGTACTGGAAGGAAATGGAGCCGATTTAAACTCGTGTTTGAGCATCAAAATGTCGGAGGTTTGGTATAAACTGCCTGTTGCTGGTGGTTGTTATTCCAGTCTTATCCGCCATTCCAAGCAGCTCTCTGAACTCAACCTAGATGACAACTGCCTGGGAGAGCTTCCAGCCAGCGATATCCTGGAAGCATTGACTGAAAGAAATAAAGGTAGGATGAGAAGATACAGATGTGATCTACAACGCCATACACAGGCTTGGCAACATACCTAGCCCCGCTGTGTACAACTTGTGAACGTTCGACTCATTTTACGTACATGGAGTCAGAATATTCCTTTTGATCCTTTTCCCTCTCTTGCTCTAAAACAGCATATTTTGACTCACATAAAAGTTTATGTATCTAAAAAGTTTTTCTATATTTCCATTTTATTTGTTTATAATTTCCATATTATAAAGATTTTTGTAACACCCGTGAAAAGAGATAACAAAACAATGGGAGTTTGATTCGCATGCTTGCAGGTTGAGATGACCTGGCACGTGGCAGCATACTTAAGTACAAAAGTCTCTTGTTCTAACTCAAATTAAAAAATGTACTTTTGCACAAAATTGCATGCTGTGGAGTGCACCAGAGTCACTTCAGTGTGCATTAAATATACATAGGTAGGGGCTACGGTGATTATTTAATGGATCAATTACAGAAGCTTTTTTTTTTATTGTATGAAACAGAATAACATGATAGTGTATTTGGATTTCTTTCTGTTCTGTCCGCAGGTAAACTTCCCCGTTTGAAAATTAAAATCACGACCCAGCTTCCTTCTGCTACATTTAAAGCCATCCTAAAACAAAGCGGAAAACTGAAAGTCTCCAAAAAGAAGAGAAAAAAGAAGGTACTTTTATATTGTACAAAAGCAGCAGAAAATGATTTTGCCTGTTTCTAAACATATCAAACTCAGATAGTTGTAGGCAAGTTAAACAGCCTTCCAGTAGAAATGGTAGAGCATGGGAAACACAAAAGGCTCTCCTGAATCTAAAACAAGATCAAGGATGAAAATAAGAGTTGGGGGTTTTAAAAAATGGGGCAATTTTTTTTTATCTGCCACCAAACTGTGGGATCTCGCTTCCCCTGGCTCTTTTCTTGTGCTGGATTAAGTGGTATTTTGCACCAGACATGGACAGCACTAGATAGCCACAGGTCCAGGGCACACTTTGGTAGGAGAACTACAGGGCTGTCTGGTATTGAGAGCTTTGCGCTCCTGCTTTATTTGGCTGATTATTTAATTTTTTTTTACAGAAACATTAAGGAATGGTTAACGAGCAAGACACGGATTGGTAAACAAAGAAGAATGATCTCCCTGAATGACCTCACATAGCGAGACCTTCTGATATCTGTCCAGACAATATTGATTTTACTAAGAAACATTGTTTCCCGTCATCAGCTCTAACCATTCCCAGTGACTCTTGTTTTTAAGGATGCCAGAACCAGCTTTTTCCAAAGACAATAAAAGTAAATCCTGCAGCATGTATTTAAGAGGATTACTTTTAGTATCATACAGGTATAAAAGGTTTCTAATGCATGTTTCTGGAGGTTA
>VKOC01000005.1:41361821-41383258 GCA_009364415.1 Spea multiplicata
CAGCATATAGAGTAACAGCATATAGAGGATCAGCATATAGAGTAACAGCATATAGAGGATCAGCATATACAGTATACAGAAACATCATATATAGAAGCAGCATATAGAAGATCAGCATATAGATTAAATGAAATATCCCTATAGCACAGATTTTCTATAACGCTAAACCTGGTTAGTGATTGGTTGGGGGATATCTTTATCCATGCACACATTTCTAATGACATTATAAGCACGGCATTCCATCTGGGTAGTGTAGGGTACGGTAAGTGTACAGTTGCACAAGCATGTGACCGGGTTACGGATGCTAAGCACACGTAACGGTTTCCGTGCCGTGACAGTCACGCGGAGGCGCGCACAAGGCGGATTCTTATGACAATGCGCGCTCACCTCATCCGCAGAAGCACTGGCGCTTACCCGCCGGATGGCTGTGCGCGTTCCCGTTTCTGCACCAATGGCATCGATTGGCTGGCCGATGAGCGGTCCCGCCCTCATGCGCAGGCCAGCTTTCCACTAGCTTTGACTGCACTTTTAGATCACGCCCGAACACTCACAGAATTGGCCTCCGCTGTTGCCAAGACCCGCCTCTTTTTACAGTATTAGGCGCGCTATTGGTTGCGGCATGGCACGCCCCCTCTTCGCTGTACCGGGGAATTGAGTGCTTGTGCCGCAGCGGCCTCAGACTGGAGAGCGGCCGGCGGGGACGTACTGGTCAAAGTTCCGTACGTGCGGCATCGCCAGGGATTCATTGCCTTTCCCCGCTATCTCCAGTATCATTATGGCCAAGGAGGACAATAAGAGCCCAGACCAGCCCGTGTCTGAGTGGAAGCAGTTCATCTACAACCCGCGGAGTGGAGAATTCCTGGGCCGCACTGCCAGCAGCTGGGGTAAGGAGGCCACTCATTCATTTCGGGTGTGGAAGCATGTAGCGGACTGTAGCGGCAATAGCGGCTTCTATAGGGGGATGGAGGGCAGCTTTACTCGCATGATTCAAATAGCAAAGTGTATGCAGTTATAAATGTGTAATATATATATATATATAGAGATCTAGGTAGTGCGTTCATAGCATTTCTTTCTTATTGCTGTTTCTGTATATAGTAAAATTCGCTTTTAATTGGTGATTTAAGCTGTCCTGGCGCTCAGATAGTTAAGCGTAGATGGGTTATGTTAATGTATGGCTATATGTAGCCTCCCATTGCAGCCCTGTGTCGGCACTGCACCCCAGATGTGGCTCTGCAGATGTGACTGTCAGTGTTCTCCGGAGCTGGATCTGTCACCCCGGGGGCTGGAGGCCTCTTCTGGCTGCTGCTGCAAGCAACATTTCTAATTGGAGAGAAAACAGGCTGTTTAACCCACTGTATACCAGAGCAGAGCACAAATGTTTTTGGCCAATCTTGGCGCTTCAAGGGTTCCCATCCCATACAAAGCGTGTCTTATTTGAGTTAAAAGCCCTGATGCTCACATTGCGGGTGTCGCCCTTTAGTTGCTTCTATATTCGGTGTTGTCGTTTTTCGGCTATCCTGCTAAATTCTTGCGGTTGGTTGATGGGATCGCAGGTATCTCTGAAATAACCTCCACATTGTGTTACCTGCCGTGACGTTCTGTGAGAATGCTGTCTATCCAAGCAAAGGGGGGGGTAGATGTGATGAGATGTTGGAGGGTTTGTATGGTGTTCGGCTGATCTGAAAAGCAGCGGCCTCTGGTGGAGAAGAAGGGGAAGCACAGGTGTGACAGGCAGCGCTGGGCACATTTTATGTAGAATTTAGGAGACACGATTATGTTTGTGTAAAATAGTACAGAAAGCTGGGTACTACCAGTAAAACCCGCGGAGCTAACCTTACCTGACTCTCACAAGAATATACTAGGTCAGGAATACCCTTCGAGAAGTGTACATGTGTAGGGATGCATACGGGCTTGGGTGCCATGTTATCGAGTATATTAATTGCTTGCGGCAGGTAGGTCATGGTCTCTGTGATATTGGCACACAAGGATGGCTGCAAAAGGACATTCATTATGTTTGGGTAATACTGAGCACGTCAAGGTGTGGTCCGCAGAGTGATTGGAGTAGGATTGCCTTTCTGTTTAGCGTGTGTGTGTAAAATTTCTATATTGTACACATGAACAGGATTAAGTTGCCTTAACCTTTTTAGTTAAGTGATGCAAAATAATATTTGGTGGACTGATGAAGGAGATGCCAAAAATGGCCATTGCCTATAATGCAGTATAAGTTAAATGCCTGCGTGTGTGTGTGTGTGTGTGTGTTGTGTGGTAATGTATGTATATATATAAATATATATGTATGTGTTATATATTGGCTTCTTCGTCTACAGGGGCAAACCTGCCGTTCATGTTAAAGATGGCAGCATTGGGGAAGACTGTCAGTGGTGTGACACATTTCATGGTGGATGGGAGGAGGTGGGGGGCGCTTCTGAAGTCAGCCGCATTGGATGCTAAAAATAGCTGCGTGTGACTGTAGATGGGAGACGGCGAGAGGGGGGCTGCCATCTTCTTGTATAGAAAATGCAGATCCTTCCTTCCTTCCGTCAGGAGTCCCCTATATTTTAAGATGGGTGGTGTGACGGATCAGGTCCGTGTAGGCTGGGGAGCTCAGAGGCTTTGCTGAGATATTCTTGGTTCCTGATGTGTGCTTGTCTAATCATTCTGCATCTCCTCGTTTGAATGAACCTCACTGCCATTCAAAGGAGGTGGGGGCTGAGAGAGGAGTGGGGGATGGTCTATCATATCCACAACTGCGGGTCTCTTGTGAGGAACACAGTTGGGTTTTGCCCCTTTGATCCAGATGGACTAGCTGCTTAATAAGTATTACTCCACTAGCCGTCCCTTTAATCATGGTTTTGTGTGTCCTCTGGGCATCTTTCTCTTGATTCTGTCTTCTTCTGGAGGCTTTTGTCCTTTATTGCTAGGTGCTCCACTTGGTTCGCTCCATGGTAGCCGGGAAGAGAGTGTTTGCGCCATATTAAGTTTTTATTTAAACTATTTTGTGTCGGAGGCAACATTAAACCTGATGCGTTACGTTTTTACACTCACTAACCGGCAAAACATCTAACAAAGACTGGTGTCCGTACGCAGTGTTGGCAGAGTTCCCCCAGCCTTTTGGCTACAACTTGAGATAGTTCTCTCCAAGAGCTCTCCAGAACCTGCATCCTAAATAATTCTGCTCAACTAACATGTTCTATGTGGTCCTTTTGAACTCAAATTATCTTTACCGGTTCAAAACTACATGGAACTTGGTACTTCTGAATAGCTTGTCATGGTGATATGGGTTCTTATGTGACCAAGTATCACAAATTTGTGTAGACGTTGGGAGCCAGACCGGCAAATCTGGGGGCCAGCTTGATATATTTTAACAAGCCATACCCCCCATAGGAATCGACATAAAATGGCACAGGAGTTTACAAGACAGATGTAAAAATCTAGGAGCCAAGGCTCCCTGGCTCCTTAGGGTATTTGAAGCCATGATATAATAGCTGTAGGCGACGTTTCATATAAATGCTCAGAAGCTTCTCGGCTTTAGTTCTCCTGGAGCGTTTAAATGAAACCTTTCAGTGGAAGGATTGGTGCAGTAGATGTTTGGTGCTTAAGTGCCCGCTTACCCTGAAAAGTTGGTGGCAATGTTAATAGTTTCAAATTCTTTAATGGTAGTCCATCTGTCATTACTCCCATTAACTGTATTACTGCTTGGTGGCTACTTTTGGTGTTTAGTAGCCGCTATTGAGGAATGTGGGTACAGTTAGTAGGAGGTATTGGGTAATCGCTTGCCCAAATCAGGTGGCAATAACCACTTATATGCTCTTCCAGATAGATGCAGGTACAGTATAGAAGAAAGGAAATCTACCATTGCTGCAAGGTCTCCACAAAACCATTCACATCCCCTGAATTCTCTCTTAATAAACGCCATGTCTGAGTATAAGGGTTAATTTATTTGTTTTTTGTTTATTATTTACTCACAGGAGTATATGAATATTCCATGCGGTGTGGGGTTTAGCTGCGATGGTCGGAGCGCCCTGTACCTTTAAGGGATTCTAGGGGTGGCAGTGTCTGCTGTTTCTGTGACTGTCCCATGGCTCTTGTGTTGTGCCACCTCCCTTCAATTGAAATGGAAATAAGACCCTGTTAATGCTGCTTACTGCGAGAGGAAGGGAAATTTCCACTCCCGCTGCTGTCTTGTGATTTCAAAACCCAATCAGCATTTTTTTCTTCCTCGCCTCCCTCTTTTTTTTTTTCTTCTTCTTCTTCTTTATTCATTCGCTGCGTAGGTTGAATGAATAGGTGTCACGGTAACTGCTACAGAGCCAGATGAATCTGTGGTCTTTTATTTGCCGTGTAACAGTAATGTATCACCTCTGGGTTAACCTGTTCCCTGCCAATTAACCACCACGTTCTAATGCTGTGAGCAAGTTCGGCCGTAATGTATAATGTGCCTGAAGAAGACCTCGATAACCCTTTAAGGGCATGCGGTTTATTATGGTAGAGTTGGCTGGTGAGGGTACGGCTAAGATGGTATAAATTCTATACGGTCGTAAAGCCATGTCAAGCAGGCAGGGAACCATGGTGGTTGTGGGGAGAGACCTGACAATAAAAGTGTCACAGCTTGTCCCTGACTGATGTACGTTGTATTGATTTCCCCTGTAGATGCTCCCTTTTATCTGCGTAAGTCTATGCCCAGGCTTCAGTGGGTTTCACATCTAGGCATTCTTGATACTCGATGTTCAGCTATTAACGACCTGGAGGGCCGTGTCTGGATTTCTGCGTTTAGATGGTACATAAGGACTGGTCGGTGTGCCGCTGGTGGTCTTGCAGTATCTGTCGGGGAGGTTCTTGCGGCTCTGTGGGTGCCGCAGTGCAAGGGGTTCTCCAGGTCCTCGGTAAAGCACTGCAGTCACTGCTGAACTTCAGCTGCAGGCTCTTCTGCTGCACTGCGCTGTGCTGAGGATTCTTGGCTCTGCTAGCTCTCCTGCATTGCCCTACCCCCACTGCAGAAAGCCTGTGAAAACTGCCTCCATTCATGCAATATTAATTAGGCCAAGTGGGATTGGAGGAGGCCACTAGCCCCAACATTGAGGCTACAGTTCTCTGCAGGGCATTCAGTGCTCTCCAACAACTCAATTGCAAAGCCGACACTTATAGGTGTATTTTTACAGGCTGTTCCGCTGCTGTAGGTAACCATCCCCACCTATATGCTTAATGCTGTTCTGTCAAGTGGGCTATAAACATTTGAATCATTCTATGGCAAACGGGGCTTGGGGCACAGTTGCTGCATCATTTCAGTAATGAGATTGTGGACTGTCTAGCGGGCAGCCTGGGAGCATTCAGTTCTGCCCCGTGCCTGCTGCTTAGAACTCGCCGTAGACCACCTTCCTTCCGAGGTAGTGTGGAAGACCACCGGAATGATCTTCTGGGAGCTCTAGAACACACATTCTGGTGGTAAAGGGGTGGTTTAGCTTGTAGTAGATGATCAGAGGGCCCGTCATCTATTCTCCATCCATTGGAATCCTTTACCCTCCCTGCATGCTCTACTAGCCCTTCACATGCCGTTTGGCCAATAATGCAGACAAGGCAAACTGAGAACAGCAGTGGTATGGGCGCCAAAATTAGTCTGATACGGGGCGCGACTTGCTCCTCGGGTTTCCCTGAGTATGTTTGGCGCGCACACTTTTTAAAGCTGGGTTTCATTGAGTATTTTATGTGTTTTTAATATGGGACGATTGTTCCTTGCCCCAGCCTGCCGGCATACATTGCCGGCGTGACTTCCCGAAACTGTGAAAGGACATTATTAGTGATTTATATTCTGCAGAGCTGTGTGTCCAGGTTAACGGGACATAACTAGCACGTCATGTACAATTTGAACTGAAAGTAACGAGGATTGGGGTATGTTGAGTCATTGAGCTGGATCGCTGTGGCCCTAATCCCACAGTAGAGACATTTTTTTTTTTTATCTTCCGTGCGGATGAAGAGATTACTGAATTGAATCACTGATGTTGCCGTTGCCCTCTTACAGATTTATCCGCGGTTTGTGCTGGGCCATATCTACCGCTATCAGTGAATTGCACTTCAGTTCCTTGACAAGCTCCAAAGTAGTCGGACTGCCAGAAGCATATGGCTTATGTTCCTGGGCATTTTAAATTCAATATAAATTATGGGATCTGGAGACAAAAAAAATGAAATCATTGATCTAAAAGTATCGTCGTAGGTATAAAACCGCACTGAATTGGGAGTCCCCAAGCCACTACTTCTCGCGTTCCTGGATCTTGTTCGCTCGCTGTCTAAAATATTTATTATATCATGTTGTCGTAAGAAATGTATTGCATATATAGATGTGTGGCCCCTTTAAATTAGTCCCCTCTGAAAATACATTCTGCAGAATCCCTATATATATATATACATGTGTCCCCTCCCCCACCCCAGCTGTCTTCCGTGCTGGAGATGTGTTCGGGCCTCTTTCTAGTAATTGGTTGCTTGATCAGCCAATCAGTTCCAACAATCATCAGACTGCGGAGGAGGAGGGCAGCTGCAAGGCTGCAGCTTCTACCTCAGGTAAGTGTCAGTTTTTGAAGACGTGTGGGTTGTCTGTGCCAGTAAACTGTAATTCCAGAATGAAGGGGGCAGTTACAGGCTAAACGAATGGTTAATGTACAAACCCTTTAAAAAAATAAGCATTAAAGCCCCTGACATTTGGCTGCTGTCAACTTCTTGGCTATATTGTTGGAACTGTAGATGGTTGGAGTGTTGTGGAGGGAAACTTTGTTTTTTTTTTTTTTCTTCATTGGTCATTCTAGTCTATCTGATTACTAAGCGTAAACACTTTATTTCATTATATTCACTTTAATTCATATGTTGGCTTATATGTCGACTTATAAAAATATTTTCTTTGCATGCAAATGTTTCGGGGTATTAATCACTACCCTCCCTATGGATTTGCTGTTTCCCCCAGTTATTTGCCTTTCAGGAGATGTGTTGGGTTTCTTTTTTGTCAGATGTGAGTATGTGTGGATACTCACAGATTTTGCCTTCAAGTGCTGACACCAGAGTGCGTTTTACATAAAAATAAGTCCGTATTAATGCGTGTTTACATGCTTGTTTGTTTTTTTTTTTAATTTTGTAGACCAGGTTTGTTTCAAGTCAGTAACGTTCTAGGTTGTCCTGTTGACCGTTTGATGTAGTTATATGCCGGCCAAATCAAACACGAGTGACAGTCGCTCTTACACACATTTCTGGAAGAGGTTTGTGAACAAAACCCTGCACTTATTTGGTCCTACACGTTATTCATTAAAAGTCTGTTTTGGGTCCATCAACAGTGGCTGATAGCGTTTGACCTGATCGAGCCGTGGCGTGGAACTTGAGTCTGTTGGTTTACTTCTCCCCAACCTTATCATTTGCTGAGCAGTAAATGTTCACTCTTGGAATCTGCTTCTCGGCTCATATACCCTGAGCTGTACGACACATTTTTTTGCAGCCAAACCCCTTCTGTCCAGTAGGCTTTTATAGACGCCTGCTTCTCCATCTTTATGCGTTGTCAGAACTTTCATTGGGTGGGATTCTAATTAAGGATATTTACTCTCTGATGCAAAATGACACGATTGTCCAATGTCCATGAAATTGAGCACCATCATTGTAATTCTTTCTGAATATATCGGTATAATCCATTTAAACAGTATGGGCTCTAATACTCAAATAAGCAGCAATGCTGACAACAATGTCTCTGAACTGTAAGTAACCTTTGATCTAAATCCAGACGGGGTGTACGTTTGCCTGTGGGTTTGGGCACCCTGGAGGAGCGTTATCCTTTGGTGTGGCCCCGTCATGGTCTTGCATCTTAATCCACTTGTACTCCATGTTGGATTTCATTACTGTGAATGGAGTTGTTGTCTGGCTGGCTTCTTGTTCACCGTGACGGCACTCTTAATAGTTCTGGAGAAATGCTTCATTGGCCGTCCGCAACAATCCTGTCCTCAGAGTCCCCTTGGGTCAAAGCCACCTTTCTGTGTTTTTTTGTTTCCTTCTCACATTTAATGAATCTAGGCTGGCTTGTTTCTACCTATTGGCACAATTTTTAACTCCTTAAATGACAATGACAGGCAGATTGTTACTGTCATTGTATCTAAGCCATGGCCTAATATATGTATTTTGTAACCCTGCATGGTTTGTGACCTGTCGAGTCTAGAAGACATCTCTGAAAAATAAATTGGTCATTTTTGTAATGATTCCTTTTTAAGATGTCAAATTTGATTATTCATCCATACATTCAAATGCCTCCCCACCCCCACCCAAACAAAGTCTTAAATAACATGTAAATGTTGGCCTTTTTATGGTTCGTGTATTGTTGAATAATATACGCCAATCAAATGTTTAGGATGGCATGGCTAGAGTACTTGAACTGGTGATCTTTAGTTAAGAGTAGCCTCACTTGGGATCTGATTGGTGGCTATTTTGCCCCCCCAACGATCCTAAGACCTAATGCTTTCTTTATTGACCCCTCGGGTTAGGAGTTGTTCTTTAAGCCTGTGTTTTTGTGAGGTGTGCACACCGTCTCTCCTGACATCAGCTCTGATCACTCTGCTGTGATCCACTGACCCGGCACAGTTGGTCTGAAAACAATTAATGTTTTTTCTAAAGAGAGGATAGTCGGTGGGGGTTCTTGTTTCAATTATAACTTAATATTGTCCTAACGGAATTGAACGCCTGGTAATAAAAGTACAATATGTACAAAAATTTCGGAAGGTAGAAGCTTCTTCACTTTCGTACACTTGATTAAATATGGCCCAAAAAAACAGAAATTATTTTTCGGTGCTCCTTGGAGGTTTTTATCCTGCTTTAGGTAACAAATGTTACGTTGAGTAGTAATCACCGGTGATGTGAGTGTGAATGTTACGTTGAGTAGTAATCACCAGTGATGTGTGTGTGTGTGAATGTTATGCCGAGTAGTAGTCACCGGTGATGTGTGTGTGAATGTTACGTTGAGTAGTAATCACCGGTGATGTGTGTGTGTGTGAATGTTATGCTGAGCAGTAATCACTGGTGATGTGTGTGAATGTTATGCTGGTAACTCATCAGGCTCCTTTTTAACGTGCCCCTGCACATAATTGGGTTTCTTAATATAGCGTTTTTAATCAGCATATACAGGAAGCGCTTTATAGCACCCAGCAACCCTCTCCAGTGAACAAGTGATTGATATGCTCCAAGAGCCCATGTCGTTTGGCCAAAAGGTTTCCTCTTGGGATTATTTGACCCCCTTCACCCTGTACGCGTTGAGCTGCTTCACTGTACACAGGGCTAATTTTAGATTCATTCATCTTTTTAGATGATATCGGTATAGCTTTTATTTAAACCAAAGGATGACGTCTAACATGTCTGCAGCCATTGCCTGAATTCACTTTCTGTCATTAAGACGCCTGCACACTCCGGTGCAAAATTAATATTGAGAAAGAACCTTGATCCTTAAGATGGAGAACAGTGAAAGTTTCTAAAATGTTGTCCTGTGCGTTTGGGAGAAGAATTTTATATTCTTCTGCTATGCCTAGGTTTTTCTGGAATTTTGTTGGATACTTTTGTTTCCCTACGCAACTAGTGTAATAACTTATGTGCGTTAAGTTTGTAGACATCATAGGATCATAGAGGGCAGAGGACGTTGGATTTTTAGAAATCAGATTGCCGTGTCAGATAAAATTTCCTCCCTGGTGCATTAGGATGTTTTGGTTGCCCGTTAAACAATCTGTATTGTATCCGCGTTCCTTTGGGTGTATGTTGGCACGCTGTCACAGGACTCCTGGACGTTAAGTACAGTAAATCCACCGTGCGAGGCATCGTGAAGCTGAGGTTTATTCTCTGTGGACCGTTGCAGTGAGTTTCAGCTACTGTCCAAATGATTCTGTGTTCTAGCTCAAATAGATTATAATAGGAATGGAACGGTTCTGCATCTGGTGGGTGGAATCTTTCTGCTGAGACCATTGGGTGGTCAGATGTCTAGGTACTAAAATCTTCTCTCTCCCCATTGTAAGATGAATAAATTGACGTTTGTGAATGCTCTTCTTCTGCCCCAGCTCTGATCCTGCTGTTTTACCTGGTGTTCTATGGATTCCTCGCTGGGCTCTTCACCCTTACCATGTGGGTCATGCTTCAAACACTGGACGACACGGTTCCCAAGTACCGGGACAGAGTCTCTTCCCCAGGTAAAACATACTTGTCTTCAGTACTGTTTGTGATGATGTGTTTTCCACCATGCCGGAGGAGAGCTTTATCCGGCACTTAAGCTTGATTAATAAGCGGTAGCTTTAATACTCCTGCTGGATCATTTTCAATTGCAGACCATTCGTGTTTCCGAAACCAAGCGGGCTTCTTTTATCTTTTACATGAGTTTGTATCTGTGTTTTTTTTTTTGTTTGTTTGTTTAATCTGTAAAATTGTATACTAAAATGTTTCCCGGCTATTCCAGCACAAAGCCGAACTGTGTTCTTGGTTAACAGTGATTAATGTATTTACATCCAGGTCCTCGTGGCGCTGTTCTCTCACTTGCCGAATTCCTGGACTTTGTAACACATTAAATTCATATCCTTGCAGTGGATGTACACAGGTTTTAGTATCTGTATGAATGTTCTGTGTAATCCATTCTAATCCATATAATCACAAATTTGTATAATCCAGAATCAAAATTATATATTATTTGATAATCAGTGATTTACTACGTGTAACTTTTTCACTTTCTTTTTTTTTTTTTTTTTTTTTTTTTTTTTTTTCTTGTTCTAAGCAAATTTAATATTCCAAATCATTTACTATATTGTTGTGCATATATATATTTTTTTATTATCATTCGCCAGCCCTTTTTAATAAAATCTCACACGTGCCCAAGGTTTGGACATAAGAGTTGCATCTAGACCTGATAAAGTGTCTTAAAGAATATATTTTACAGCTTTTTCAGTGTTTTTTTTTTTTTTTTTTTTTCTGATTGGTTGGCAGGAACCCAAGGATTTTTAGTGCTCCTATAGACCTAATTCTGTTCACTCGGTTTCTAGCGTGACTCCAACAGGCATCACAACAAGCCCAGTGTGAGCCATTGAACGGCCCTCCATAAGCCCTCTCCCGTACCTCCTCCCCACCCCGCTCCCCGGCACAAAAGCGTTCCACAGATCCATAGCACCAAGCACCACACCACAGACCCTGACACACACCGCTTTGTCGCATTACCCAGGAGAGAGGAGGGCCACGAGGCTTACAACCTCCCATTTATCCATACATACATTTTCTTCCACCCCCAGGGCTGTAAATACACACTTAATTCACCTTGTGAGTTCATTTATTTATTTTTATGTCCGTCCTCTTAATAATAAACATGCATCCTAATTGCGTGTGTGTCGGCCAAAACACACGGTGTGTCGGCAATGTGGCGTTGAGCCTTTTAAATAATGCTATTTCAGCAATGATTTGAATTAGGTTACTTGATCTCCTGTTAATTTCGGTGGGACCTAATCAAATTTGGGGTAATTATCGCTGCTGGGAATGGGTATTTCTAATATACTGTACCGTTATTCTAGATATATATTCTAGAGCTGGTTTCTGTACATTTTTTTTAATAGCTGTTTTCGTGTTTTTTTTTATTTTTTTAGGTCTTATGATTTCTCCTAAATCAGCCGGCCTTGATATCATCTTCAAGAAGAGTGACCCTCAGTCGTATGAAAGTTACGTGAAAGCTCTTCGTAACTTTCTACAGCGTAAGTGTGTGCCTCCACCATCTGAGAGGGGTTATGGCTAAAATTAAAAATTAACAAGTGGACAATATTTACAAAGGGATTCTCTATTCTGTAAAATTAAAGGGCTTGCCCTCTACCCGCCTAACCCATGCGAGATCATTAGAGGGGGTAGAGGACTCGCTGTGTGCTCACTGATCATAATTCCGGCCATAGTAGATTATGTCATAATAGTCATTCATGTTTCTTCCCACGTCCAATCAGTCCTACTTCTTAGTTTAAACATTAACCTCGTGGAAGACAAGATCTTTCTGGCAGAGCCAGCGTTTTCCGATCGGTTCCTGGTCCTCAAGGGTCCCCTCCCTTAAAAAGGCTGCCAGAAACGGTCAACATCAATCAGCAACTTAACAATAGGGCAGAGATAAGTTAAATGTAAGGGGTGTTCATGCAGAAAAGGTTAAAATTCCATTCCTTGTGATAAATACATCCGGTGGAATGTTAATTCACTTATTTCAGCCTCTATATCTACATGGGGGTTTTAGCATATAGAAATGTTTTTGGGAAAATAACTGATTTGCTTCAAATGTATCAATGCTGTGTATCCTTTCCTATAACATTTTTGCTAATTGACATTATGGATAGATGTTTGGTCTGGATAAACCCTGCGGACGTGGGGTGGTCAATGTTCTAGGCTTCTGAGCTTTTTCCTTTTTAGTCGTTCAGAAGTAAACCCCCCCGCCCCATACAAAGTTCAGAATAAACTAACTTTTTGTAAGACGGAAACATATTAAATGCCAAATGTTGTGAAGCATTAACCTTTTAAACCCATGCTGTGATCAGGCGGTCACTTGTTCACATCCCAGTGGGGGTCCAGCTGACCTGTTCTCCTCCCAAACAGAGACAGGAAAATATTTCAGAGGATTGCTGATTCTGCCTTTGTGACCCATAAGATCTAAACATGTGTACGGATATTGAACACGGACGATCCATATGTGTTACATGTTGTCCAAATGAGAAATAGAATGTTTTTTTGGGTGAATGTTTTCTTTTCTCCTCGGTGGGAGACAAATTTCTTTTGGGGGGGAATTTTTTTTGTGAATTGAGGGAAATGCAACTTGGACATTTGTTGGTCTTGTGTCTTTTCAGCATACAATGACACTAAACAAGCCAAGAACGAGATTTGCACACCAGATGTGTACTTCACTCAAGATGAGCCAGGTGAAAAGAAGTCATGTCGCTTTAACAGGACCTCACTCGGACCCTGCTCAGGGATTGAAGACCCCAACTATGGGTACAGCGATGGCAACCCTTGTGTGATCGTCAAAATGAACAGAGTATGTCGTTCTCTTTGTTCCAGCGCAGTATTCAGATGTTCGTTAAGCCTTTCTGGACCTTGGGTTATGTAAAAGAAGCATCTACGTGTAAATATATCCGTAATATTTTCATTTCTTTACAGATTATCGGCTTACTACCGGCTGGAAATCCAAGAATAAACTGCACTTCCAAGGTGAGTGATTGTATTGAAGGTGACCCTGTGCTGCTCCCATCAGAAAAGTGCAGAAGTTTTTTTAGAATGTCTCTTGACAGCCAAATAGAACCTTTTTAGGCGAGGTTTTAAATTTTTTTAGTTTTTGTTCCTTTTTAACAATTATTTTTTGGGCTATCAGGTAGAATAAAGTCCCGTTGTTTCGAAAGCAGGGGGTATATATAAAATGCTGCCGGGGGCTAGAACAAAAAGCAGACCATCCGCAGCGTAACAGGAATGTACGGACCAGCTGCGGGCCGGTGCCCCCCCCCGCCCCCCCCCCGTTCCGCACACCCTCTCTAATGATCCAGACAGCTGCAATCATATCACAAAGACCTCGGCCGGCCGCAAGCAGCTGAATCCACAAACCCACGGCATCTTTTTGATGATGCGCCCTGCCTTGTAGATTTACACATTCCGTAGATGAGCGTAGAGGTAGAACTGCGGACCGAGCGAAACATTTCCCTTCTGCTCCGGAATCTTTGCGCCTCGCCATAGAATTTTATGCGTGTAATAAATGTAAATCCTATCTCCACAGAGGGATGATGTAAGCATGCAGTATTATCCAGAGGACGGAAAGATAAACTTGATGTATTATCCGTACTACGGGAAGAAAGTCCATGTAAGTTTCTATGAACACCGTGTTTCATTGCTCGTTCCGAGATTGCTTTCCTCTCTGCTATCTGTTCTCTTCCAGCTCGGGGAAATCACGCGAATGTTTAATAGAAGTGACTAATAGTTTAACGAATAACCTTCCCTGCCGGAGCTGTACATTTTATAAACGTATCTCATTTTCATGAATGCTGTCGCCGACCATCATTGGCGAAACACTACTTTTCTGTAGGTAGAGTAGATATCCGAGCACATGCAAAGATTTGCTACGTCTTGATGGCACCAAATGAGCAAGACTACTGTAATATATCAAATAGTTTTCTTAATCCCAGTGTGTTTAACGCTCGCTCCAGAGAGCATGATTCTGCAAGCAGCGGGTCTGCACCCAGTACTGGGTCCCGAGATGCTCTCTCTGTCCTTCTATGTATGGAGCGCTGCATTGTACAATAACATATTGCTTTGACAAAAAAAGGTCTAAGGTAATAAAATAAAACTAAGGAACGTATGTCTCTATTGTGGTAGAAACTCACTTTATAATTGGGGTGAGAGGATCCTACTAACAGCCGTGGATTTGTAACAATTTATACTTTTTATTTTTATGGGGTCATGGCAAAGCGGTAAGTATTGTGCTCAACGGTAAACAATCGTGGTTTAGATGTTATATTACATGACAGAAGTTCCCCACGCTTCCAATTAGTCTATGGCCTGCGTTTTAACCTCCACGGACCAGATGTTAGTGGCTTATATAGTGAAGTTTTTGTTAATCTATTTAAGTCGCTTACAGGGAAGCATTCGGTAAACCGGCTCCAAATAGCAAATGCTTAGCTTTATTAAATGGTTACTTGTGTGACCGCCTTCCAAATAGAACGTTGTGTGATATCTGACATCCCCCAGGTAAGAGCGATGTTGGACTAGGGGGGCTAGTAAATCTAGCAGTATGCGTTTCTCTGTCTGTTATGCATCATTTTTTCCTTTTTGTCGGTGTTTGTTTCTGAACGCAATGTTTCCTTCCCTGCAGGTGAATTACGTTCAGCCTCTGGTTGCGGTGAAGATTATACCCGCTAACACCACCAGCGCAGAGCCGATCGTCTTCGAGTGCAAGATCTATGGATCCCCCAACCTGAAGAATGAAGATGAGAGAGACAAGTTCCTTGGCCGAGTAGCTTTCAGAGTCCAAATCGAAGAATAGAGCGATCAGCCGATCTGCGACAAGTTCAATATATTGTGGGGGGAGGGGGGGGTCTTTTTTTTTTTTCCTTTTATTTTAAATCGGCCAGACTTGCTATTCTAGGACCTGAAACCATCTGGGTGGATTATGTAAGTGGCACATGATTCAGGGTAGCATAAAATGTGCTTCCAAACATGATGCTTTAACTTCTTTTGTGCTGAAGAAGGAAACCATGTATTCCTGGCTGCTCCAGCTCTGAAGAGGTTAAAATCCCCTGTACGCAGCATCTGTCTGCCTCAGTAGGGGGGGGTCAGTTTACAAAACATTTCAAAATAAATTATCATTTCATATTAGGGGACCTGTAAATAGCTCTTTCTGAACATAATACTGGTGATGTTCGTCCTATTTTTGATGTGGTTTTATTCCCACCCCTCCTTTCCCTGCCCCTTACGTGAGTGTTACAAGCTTAATGTGTTGTGCTATGTAAATATTTAATTGATTTAACACTGGTTTAACGTCATATCTCAAACACCTTCACAGTTTTAGGGAACAAAAAAAAAACAAACAAGCTAAGGTACCTGACCAACATATACGAACAAGGAAGAATGACAAAAGGAAAGATTTTATAACCTCTGCAAAATTTGTGTCTTGTGCAGATGCCTTAAAGTCATGTATGAAAAAGTCAAATAAAGTGGATTTTAAAAGGTTTTTTTTTTTGGCTAGTTTCTGGTTCTACCTCCCAACACAGGAGAAAGTCATTCAGATGCTAATTGTCTAAAACGTAGTGGTTGAAATGGAGTAATGTATCCTCGGTAAACATCGTCCTCATTTTCTGACGGTTCTTGTACGTAGAAGACTTCTTGGGTTCCACTCCCTGCTTCGCTGCTCGCTGGAGTGCTACGATCTCGTATACCGTTCATCGCGCATTATAAAAGTTTGTTGTTCCCAGCTGCTTTAACGTAGAAACATAACATTTGATGGTGGATGAGAAGCATTCGGCTCAAACCTTAGTCCTTGGTCTTGTCTTCGATTGTCTGTCGCATGCGAGTTTAAGTTCTTTCACGTATTGGTCTCTCTACCGCTTCTTCTGAATAAACATCCCTCCTGCACTTTGTTTAATTCATTTTAAGTAGTGAAATGTTTCTCACATCTGTTATTTCCTACAAGCTCTACATAATGAGTTCCCCATCCCCTGCAAACCATTCACCATTTTGGTAGCCCTCTTCCAAACTTTATAATGTCAAACTTCTTGTGGAGATGGGGTCTCCAGTGCTGTACATAACAGAGGCTGAACTTGTGCGCTAAGGGCCCTGGTGAAAGATAGGTGGTTTTTTTATAACTAAATCAAACAACAAAAAATACTGTATTTGCTTGATTATAAGACAAGGTTTTTTCCAGAGCAAATGCTCTGAAAAATACCCCTCGTCTTATAATCAGACCTCAAATAGGTCTGACTATGAGACTTAAGATCAAGATCCCCCGCAGCGCTGCAAGGGACCTGGATTCTCCTTTGTTATGCGCCCCACTTACGGGTACCGGTGCTTCTGAGTCCCCGGTGCTAAGTCCGGGAAGCGTGTAGAGCTCTACGCTATTCGCGTAGACAACTTCCGCTCAAGTTTGGAGGGGGAGGGAGTGTTAAATGGGGGCATAAGGCATTTTTTGGAGGCAGAGTGCTCTGTGAAATGCCTTTTAACCCCCTTAATGCCACTCTGCCTCCTGAAATGCCTTTTAACCCTCTATACGCCACTCTGCCTCCTGAAATGCCTTATACCTCCCTATATGCCACTCTGCCCCATAATATGCCTTTTAACCTCCTAAATGCCAGAGTGACATATAGGGGTATAAGGCAATTCTGGAGGCAGAGTGGCACATAGGGGGTCAAAAGGCATATCGTGGGGCACAGTGGCATTTAGAGGGTTAAAGGGCATATCATAGGGGGTATAAGGCATTTCTGGGGCAGAGTGGCAAGCCTGGGGACAGATGTGTATAACTGGGAGGACAGGTTGAAAAGGAAAAAAATATTTTTCTCAATCGGCTTTTATTAACAAACAATTGCTCACAAAGTTTACATGAATTAACATTTACTGGTAAACCTTTTTTCCTATAGGGTCGTCTTATATTCAGGCTTTTTCTTTTTTTCATAAATATTCAAATTTTGGGGGATCATCTTATAATCGAGCAAATATTGATACAAATTTCCAGACATGCAAGGGAATAAGAAAAACAGTTGAATAAAGCCTGAATCTGAGATTTTCGTCAACTCCTACAATTCTCTTGAAATTTTTTGCTGTTACTCTCCCCCCCCCCATATTTACCATATAATTTTATTAACTCTCTCCTTTGCTTCCCCCTTGTTTTTTCTTTTTATACCTCTCTCAACTTACTTTCTTCCCTGCTTCCTTTTTATTTACCCATTTTATGTCTTCCATCTCTTGTCTAAGTTTAACCACCACCATTTTTTTTCACCTCACCATTACATCTCCTTCATTGTCCCATTCCCACCCTGTCAGATCCCCCTGGCAAATCGCCTGCTCCTATATGCTTTACCCAAAGGCCTCTGTTGGATAGAGTGGCGGATCCCAGATGCCCTACCCCCTAATGTGCACTGGAACCAGTTTCGGGAGATCCTGTGATAGGTCCTGGTGCACAATGCGCTGGGTGAGGAGTAAGGAGAGAATCTGTACAGTGGTCACTCTTTCTACTACTAATGCCGCTAGGTAACCCAGCACCCTGCTTTTCTTGCTTGGCTCACACTGCGCCATTGCCATTTAGTTTGGGTCTGTGATTGCTTATTTATCTCATGAAACATATCGTGCCCCCCCCCTCCTGTTCTAGCTGACTTACCCTCATGCCCTCCACAGACCCTACACTCTTGAAACACTTGAGCCCGGTGTCACAAGAATTAGTTTGGTTCTCACCATTTAATATAGAAATATTAAATCACTCATTCCAGGGCATATATAGTGCAGCCGCTGAATGAGGTAGATAAACACGCTCGAGTTAACCAGAATAAGACTGAGTTGTCGTAAAGCCCTGTAAGGAACCTTACAGAGATTGTGTTTGAGTATAACCGTATCTATCGAAGATCCGCTCTAAAGCAAGATCTGTCTAATTGCTTGCATGTTTCGGAAGACCAGGGAGATTTCCGAGCTTGAGAGGGATGTCTAAGAAAAACACAAGGGCTACATGACGATTGTCGGGGCGTGAAGGGCAAACTTGTCTGACTCCGTTTTATAATGCTTACCATTTTGAGATGACCTTCACAAGTAAAGGTAACTTAGTAGAATAAAATAAGTTGAATAGTTTTAGTCTCTGTTTTTTTCGGGGGCTGCTTTTGTGTCGTATGACAGACATTCACTGAAAAATTGAGTAGGACAAAATTTTACTTGAATTATTTTTGGGGAGTGGTTTGCACCTTTAACAGTACTAGGGATGTTTCTAATGTGTTTACTTATGAAAGTGTTACATTTCACACAGTAGCTGAATTGGCAAGTTTTAAACCTCCAAAACAAAGAATGTTTTGTTTGAAAACCAGGTTTAATGCGTACGTATGTGTGAAAAATAAAGTGCACCATCTTTAAATTCTATTCATAGATGTAAAAATTAGGTAAATAGAACCTCAGATCAACATCAACATGTGACATATTACACAGTGTAATTATCTATTCAACAAAAATAAATCCAAAATGGAGAAGCCATGTGTGAAAAACTAAGTACACCCTTATAGTTTCCATAGGAATTAAGATGCTAAGAAGCAGACCGGTGATGCTAATGAAATGCCCTTGATTAATTGATCATCAGCAAGTGTGACTTCTAGGTTTAGCAGTTTGCTGGTTTGGAGTATTCAGGTGCATTAACACAATGCCAAGGAGGAAAGACATCAGCGATGGTCTTAGAGAAGCAAAAGTCCATTAATCTACAGTGAGCACAGTAAAATGACAGCACCTCACCCTATAGTGTCAATACTTGGTGCGCTCTAACCACACAAAATAAAAACCAGGGACTTATAATTCCAAGTGGTGTGGTGTGAGTAGGTGCATGACAGGAAGTGACAGGAGCAGCAGTTGTCAAGCATGTGGCCTGGGCAGGCACCGGCAGATGACAGGCACATGCAGCCCCTTGGTGCTGGACTGAATTTTACCAATATATAAAAGAAAATTGGTATTCAGCAAGAGGTGTCTGGTCCCAAGTTTGATTTAGAATGCTCACAGCTAAGGAAATCATCATTCATATTCATTTTATGAGTAGAGGGTTGTGAGGAGACAAAGTCCTTTTCCATGGATAGGAAGCCAGAAGAAGTCACGTGTCCCATTCATGTCTCGTACCCAGTAAAGTGTAAAAGGTGTGTGAAATCTACGTCGTGTTTACATGAGAAAGTTCTGTTGACGCCTGCTAGAGATTGTAGGTCCAGCTGTTGTGTGAATCTTGAAATCCACCAGCTTGATTTGTCTCCTGGATCACACACTATTCTTCCGTGATGGTAGCTGGAGTAAAATCATGTGTTCCGTGTGCTGGGGAAGAGAAATTACATTGTTTTAACAATACTTTTAAGTTACACAGGATACGACGGCTGCCAAGACAGCACAAACAGAAGAAAGGAAGCTGATGGCAGAGAACTATCTGTCCCCCGTACCTAATAAAGTGGAAAATCTATTCAGACCCTTTTCTCGGGCCATTCACTGAAAACAAGGACTTTTACTTCAATGGAGCTCCGTGAAGAGTGGCTTTTGTTCAGAAGTGTCTGGTGCTCTCTTTGTCATTTTGCACATTCACTTGTGTTTATGGAGCGAGTGTCCAAAGATAACCGCTTTACCAACCAAAATAATGCATAATGTCCAGTAGAAGTGCCTTGTTTTTTCATCCTTAGGTTTATATTTTGAAATGTCCCTCAGTATGGCGGAGCAAGCAATGCAAACACCCCGGGGATGGATCGGCTTGTTCCCATTACTTTGCTTCTGCCAGTGACCAGTTACCAGAACATATAGGAGTTTATACGCTAAAGCGGGAAATGGCAGAAGAGCTTGCAGGAAAGTTGCAGTTTCAGCTAACTGGCTTCCCTTGACATTCTAAAGAGACACTGCCAGTGAGCTTCTGCTGCAGCTTTCTTAGATGGCCCTATATAAAGCAGATTTATAACTGGACTATGCATTATACAGGGTTAGTTACACCTCCATTTCTTTCTTATCCTCTAAACCTTCCGCACAATAACATTATATATATATATATACCGTATATTACACACACACAGGCTTGGCTGTAACATCACCTGCCACGACTTTCACCTGGCAGCCTGATAGCATTTCAAGTGTACCGTATTAAAGCAGAGCCAACGTTCCTGTCTCCTACCCTGTGATTAATGCATCTTTTATTTCACCAACCACTTCAACTCCATTAGGCTAGGAAGGCACTAGTAATGGAAACGCATCAGACGTTTGGCATTTTGTAGGATGGCTGTTTTCCATGGGTTTATATTAGTAGATTTTTTGGAGTAAGAGGTGTAGATAGATAAATAATTTAAAAAAAAACACTATTAATCTGTTTGTTCTTTTCATCAGCAAATATAGATTGCAATTTTCAGCTTCTAATCATCCCAGATTCAGTTTGCCAACGAAATAAACGTTACAAAGCCCTCCACGATACAGAGGACAGCCAGCAAAATAAAATAGTCTTACACCATCAGTAAGTAATCAAAAAACAGAATGTGCCGTGTCCTTATCTTCGTGTCTCTGCCGTGGCACATAATTCAGAGCAGCATTGGTTTTAGACATACACATATTGGCAAGATTGTGCATTCCAGAAAACGTTAAAAAATATCAGAAATAACAAACAGCGGCAATACATTCTGTGCTGGACTAGCTGGAACATCTACACAATCATCGCAAGTGCCGGGTTTCACGCATGTCTCATGACCTCTTTTTTGGGGGGGTCTCAGAGACCACAGGTTGTAGTCATTTCCAGTTATATTCAAAGCTGATTTGTGCTTTGGGTCTATGTGAGTTCCAAAAGAGAGAACATTTACTCCTAATACCGAAGACCTTTGGAGACTATTGGAGGATAATGGGAAATGTAGTTCACAGAAGTTGGCGTGACAGGGGTAATCCGTATGGTTGGGTACGCAGCACGTTGGGTACGTAGGTTTTTGTTACTAGAGATAGAAGAACATGAATACTTACATAAAGCTTTTGATGGGTGTCTCGTTCCCCAGTGCAATGATATGCAGTAAACCCAGTGTCGGTTACCGCCAGGGGAGGGCTGGCAGCCTAAGGCCTGGGGGGCAAGTCTAGTCAAGTGGCCCATTGCACCATCAAAGCGGCTGCAAGCGACATTGAAAGCGGCCGTCGTGCGGCAGTCACTCCACCAGCGCCTAATGAAGTTAAAGTGGCCGGCGTGCACGCACCGCATGCTTCAGCTCTTCATCGCACCCCTTTTAAGACGT
>VKOC01000005.1:41419454-41473014 GCA_009364415.1 Spea multiplicata
GAGTTTTGCATAAGAACGGCTCTGGGGCTATAATGAATAAAAGGGGGGTAATGAGCATCCTTGCCTGGTTCCATTCGTAATTTGGAATAAATCTGATAAAGTCATATTTATACAGCTAAGTTTTGCTGTAGGTTTCTTGTATAGTGACTTAATCTAAATTATAAAATTGTGGTCCAAACCAAATCTTTTTTAGCATATGGCATAAGAAAGTCCATTCTATTTTGTCAAATGCTTTATCAGCATCTGTTGACAGCAGTATTAATTTTTGTTTTACAGAAAATTAAATTGTAATATTTTGTATATTCCTTGAAAATAAGTAAAGTATTTTATTGTTGGATGTATAATTTTCCAACAGTCAACGATTTGCAATGAGTTAAATAGCCTTTTCATTTTTTAATTATTATATACGGTATGTTAGAGAATTTGCCTGAAGAGGGGTCTAGGCGAAGTTTCAGCAGTATGTTGAAATCTCTGCCCAAGACAAGCATGCCCTCTGAAAGTTTGTTGGTGGGTTTTTAAAAAAAACTAAATTAATTTTGGTTGGGCACACGCATTACCGATTTTGTATTTGTGGTGAAAGATAGGGCTTTAGATCACTATATTAACTTATTAAACACATATATTATGGAATAGAAGATCTTTTGAGATTATTATTGAGACCCCTTTTGTTTTGGAGTTATTGGAGCATAATGTATTTGTGCATAGTAAACATTTTCGAATTTGGGTTCATGCTATTGTTTTTGTCCATTTCCTGAAAATATGCTTAATCTCCCAATTCAAGTCATTGAGATTGTCATGGCAGTGGAGCTGAACACTTACTAGGTACCAAATTAGTTATTGTCTGTGGATTTTCTCTGTCCGTATGTTTGTGTATACGTCGAGAGGCTGACTGGGATGAGGTAATATTGTCTTATCTATGTAACTATGTGAGGTAATAAGGCCTCTGCTTGCTAGAGTTTACAATCTAAATGCACGCACATGAGAACGAGTTCTTAGCAATATTTAAATCTAGATAATACAATACAAAATACCTGTATCTATGTAAATAGCTTTATATATCAGAATGGAACTTTTGAATAGAAGCTGGTCCACTACTAGAACTGGTTTTATTTCCTTGGACCTTCCTGGGCACAATCTGTAATACCATGAGAGGAGATTAGTAAACGAAGACAAACACGAAAATTCTTCGTGTTGTGTGTCTTCGTCTACGTAGACGTTTTGTGGCCGCCATGTTCGTATGTTCGGTATTTGGGCTGAACAACGAAAACGCACCCATCATGTTCATTTGCATGTTCGCCCGAATACGAATGCACAAGTCTACAAATAAGCTTACTGACGCCAGTTTAACTTTTCAGTAGCAGCCAGACTATATTTTTGACTCTTGCTTAGAGTTAGAAATATTACCAGCAGCATTACTGGGAAACATCCTGGTCCTTTTTCCTGTACATCACTACCACCACTCGCACTGGGAAAAAAATACTAGTACGTCTTCTGGTCTACACTGCCATAGTAAAGTGTGGGATCATTTTGAGAGCACAGGAAATGGGCACACTCCAAGTAGGGCAGTTCACCAATTCTGGTATGAACCAACATATCCGCACACACCACAGTGCGGATTTGCTTCAGGGGCAACATTGGTGCCAACAGCTAGCACACAACAGCTGCCACCAGCAGAAGCCAGAAGTGTGGTGAATTGTCAGCCTTATCTAAGACTCTAAAGGCTTCTAGAGACCCGTAGGGCAGGGATTCCCCACAGCACCAGCCAACCCTTGAACACGTTGAGGCAACAGTCAAATAGATTGACACTTCTGCCAGGACAGCTTATCGCTTCTTCAGTCATCTGGTAAATGCCCTCTGTCATGATACAGATCTGCAAAGAGCTAGGCTAAACATGGCACAGGAACAGCAGGAACACAGACTGGTCCCCTGATGAAAGAATAAAAAGAATGTATAACTTTTGTATTATATTTTAATGGAGAACAGAAATAACCCACCCAAAACAAGGGTGGACATTATGGATATGGCCTTTTTTAAGCTAAATGGTATGTTACTATGATTACTGTATGAGCATCAAGAAGAGCTTTACTGCTCTGGATGGGGGTGATTAACACCAAGAATAAAGCAGTAAAAACACTTCAATTTTAATATAAAAACTGGAAATTATGCAAAATAGAAAACTGTACTGCAAATGAACCTAAAGGGAAATATGTCTATATATTTTAATGATACTTCTTTTGTGTTGTTTAATTATAAACAAGCTTCATATAGTGAAGAAAATTTCTCTTGAGACCTACAATTGAATTAACGCCAATTTCACATAGTTAGCCAGCAGATGGCATTGTGGCAGTCTGAAAATACTGGAGAAAGCAGGGATTTGGTAACTTTGCCTCAACAGCAACCTTTTTATAAAGATTACCGGTAATAGAGATGTCAAATAAAAAGTGGCATTTATCTATTTTGTTTGGCTAATAGAAAAGCCTCAGGAGACCCTACACTCGACGATTTCTCTCTTATTTTATGTTGCTATTTCAATTTGCTGTGCAGGATATTCCTATTTAGAAATCAGACATCTACTGTCAGCTTTATTATAAATATACAGTATATGTGACCAAAAACAGCAGTGCTGCATCGGCTATTTTTATGATTCCCACTGAAGTTATGTTCTTTCTCATAAATGGAGACATTATTGTAGCCAGAAGAAAAAAGAGAAACAGGCGCCTGTCTTTTGTGCACATATTGCATATACTGAAATAGTTCTAGCCAGTAGCCAGACTGACCAAGCTCATCAAAAGGAAAGGAGTGTGGGCTGGGGCCGAGCTTCCTAAACTACCTTTTGTGGTTGACTCTGGCTCTATGAGCTGGGCCTTGGACCTGGCCCCAGGGCTGTCTCTGCCCCAGGTCACCTCGAACCATGCCAGGGTCAACTCACTCTTTAGAATGGGCGTTGTATCCAATGGAAGATGCATGGTTCCATCATCCTGGGCCAAATCAATAGGCAGAAATTGCAGTTCACTGATCTCTTTGGCTTACTCTCGTTTCAAACAAAGTACCATAAGTACTAGTACCACATGAAAAACGTACCAGCCAGGAATCTGTTTAACAGTTTTGGCTGTGGCAACATTTTTATAGTAGGTTGGTCTTTATGATTGAAGTAAAAAAATGCAGCTCAGAGCACCTACTTTCCCCCGCAGCATGTGAGATGTATAACTGTGCTATAGAGAAGAAAGCATCTTTTCTTAAGATAAATAAGTAATATATAGATTATATAATAGATTACGCAGCCTTTTGATCTGGGCGATCTAGGGAGACCAGAATGGGAATGAGAGCCCTAATCTACTGATCACGCCAGCAGCCCTGCTGTCACAGCAGGGATTATGAGTGATAGCTGAGGTCAGACTCAGAGAACACTCTGATCCCCATATGAGCTACAGTTTCCTTATTTATTTCATCTCATAAACCTGCATTTTCTTTATACATGACAGGGATGTAGCTTGATCTATGGCCCTCAGTTTTTCACCGGACTTCAACTCTCATCACTCTGAGTCAACTGACAGATAAAGATAATATGAGTTATAGTCTAACAGCTCAAATTATGTTATTCTTACTGAAAGTACCACAATACATAGTTAAGCAAGGTGTGCACAGTGTTATGTGGTAGCGAGTAAAGCTTTAATTAGGGATGAGATTTGTTGTATATGAGCCGGTCGGGGTCTGTTATAGAGGTTACTGCACCATGGTGCACACCAATGTATTGCTTGTAAAATGCAGGCCTTTGTCATAATGTTTATAAGCTATTGTTAGCAAATATTTTCACATAACTTACCATAAGGTAGTTGCTATGATTCCTATAGTTGTTATATACATTTTTATTTACATTGTATTTAGTGACGCAAATGACTGAGAACATCCCAGGCTAGGCCATCAGGACCTCTCCCTGTTCTAGGGGTGGTTAAATGTGGAGGTTGGGGTAGCCATGTGTGGAGCTTTCACCCAGAGACTCGAAGTGAAACCCAGAGAGTTGCAGGTATGCTGATTCTTAAGTAATTACCATATTAACTTTTCCATACATACATATAGTGGCAAAAGGTTGTCTGAAACTAACCCCTTCCTTACACAGCCAGCCCCACCTCTATACATGGTTAGCCCTCTTCCTTCATGAAACCACTCTCTTTCTTGGCCAGCAGGTCTGTACAAGCGACTTTATTGGTCGTTCGTACAGATTTTTAACTGTTGGAGCAGGGAGACCAGTGGTCTCTGACAGCCAAGTTGCACCAAGTTAACCCCTGACAGCGAACCTACGGATTTCCACTCCCGGTATATACGCAGCATCGCAGGGGTTAATGGTAGCGGAAATCCGTAGGTTCGCCATCAGGAGTTAAAAAGGCCGTGCGAGTGAGCCTATTGGTCGCTTGCAGGGTCCTCCTCTGGCATCAACCAATTGGTTGATGACAGAGGAGGACCCTGCAGGCGACCAATAGAGTAGTTCGCACGGATTTGACGGATTTCCGCTTCCGTCAACCCCTGCGACACTGAGTAGATAAGGTAGGCTAGATGGGGATTGGACCAGGGAGATTAGTAGACGAAGACAAACACGAAGATTCTTCGTTTTGTGAGCCTTCCTCTTCGTGTACGTTTTACTGCCGCTATCTTTGCTTCTTCGTTTCTTTGGGATGAACAAAGAAAACGCTCTCTTCCTGTTCATTTTCATGTTCGCCAGAATACGAATGCACAAGTCTACTAGAAACATGTGCTCCTCAGCATGTATCAGATCTAAGTGTATACAGGACGTCGGTCAGCAGGTAAGGATCCTAAACCTGTACAATCCAGACTACGGACTTAAACCAGAGGACCTGATTTGCATTATAATATGCATGCTAAATTCGGAGTTGCAAGTGATCTTTGTGCACAGGTGATGTTATTGTGTACCCGTGTATAATACACCCTATACACTCTACACGTGTCTAGAAGGAAAAACTGTAAGCATCGTATGTGGAATTTCCCTGAAGCCCTGCAGGGGCTAATATGAAATTGGCTTTGGTAGTTTGAAATTATTTTCGGCTGCGGAGTGTACTTTCTTGAGCTCGGGATCTGGAGACATTCCTCTCTTTCAATTCCCATTGGTGAAAAGGTTGACACTTTCACTAATTAGAGCAGCTGTGAGATTAATGACATACCTGCTACATGCATCAGCACCCAAGGATCATATCACCACTCCCTGTGGTTATGTACTATATAAATGTGCAAGGCTTTTTATATAGATCTGTAAAGATAAATATTTACATTTATACCTATATTCTGCATTTTGGCCGGTCTTCTCACGTTCTTTGATTAAGACGTGAAGTGTTAAAACTGATGTTCCACCTACATTGCTGATTTTAACATTTTTGTAAGTAAATGTATCAGAAACAGGATTCTCAGTACTCAGCAAACTACCGGTATATACAAGGAAAGGAGACATTTTTATCTGCCATCCTAGCATTGTTTTCTGTAGCATCACCTTCTGCAAGGCGCGGTATAAGACTCACAGGGTGGAAACAGACTTCCTGCCTTTTTTACATAATGCCAGTATATATTCTGGTATGATACATGTTTGGTATGTCCATTTTTTGGCATTGCCATACTCTTCATTATCATACCTACCAACATTTCACGTGTTGGGGGTGTTGATGGAGGTGGGGAGGGACAGAACTGCCCTCCTACCCAAAGTACCACTTTGAGGAGGTCAGCTCCAGATGATCACCAGGAGGCCAAATAGGAGCTGCAATGGGAACCAAGACATGCAGTAGTGTCACGTAAAATGCATTATGTGACCCTGAAATAGTAGGGAGACAGCAGTTAAGTAGTGGGGAATTGCCATTAACCCTGGGCTTATGCTTGCTATGCAGACCTCCACCAATTTTACAGCTCTCTGGACAGGTGAGGGTAGGTCAACAGAGCCATCCAACCATCCATGATCCCTACTGCTCGCAAAAGTGGGACAATGTGACAGCTTGGTGGGACAGCCTTATGGAAAATGGGATGTTATGAGGTTTGGATTATATGCCACTAGGGTGACCACATCAGCCATGATGTATATGCAGTATATGGGATGTATAAACTCATGGAAGGCAATCAGCACAAACAAATCTTATCCTCGCTTAAACTTCTGTTGCACAATTATATGCAGTAAATAGTGTTTAGGGTGAAGAGTTCCTAAAACATGCAGATGAGCTACTAATACGACGTATAAACATTATTTAAACACATCCTTAAATCTCAACATGCTGGAAATTCATTGTTTACATTTTTCTCATATTAGTGTCTTAAATGTCTAAAAATATTTAAATGACATCAAAATACAAATATATTCATATGTTAACTTTTTCAATCTATTTAATAATGACATATACACGAATCTGTAATTTATTTTGATGTATAGATTATTTTAGGACTGTTTCATCTGGGCTTCTCCTCAAATAAACAGTACTATATTAAGCTTAGCTGAAAACGTGGTTCCTGTGATACATCATGATTCATTTGCCTGTCTTTAAGTTCCCCATAGAGAAATCAAATGGTGGTCAGATCTTAAAATACTGCACGAGCCAATAGGAAATCACAAACATCATCGAGAAGAAACAGCACGGTCGGATCCAAACAGCTTCTCTGTTGGAAGCTGATGCTGAATTACTGCTTTTAGTTGCATCTCTTTTGTTTTTGGACAAAGACTGCCAAATTAAGTATGTCATTTTCTGTCCTTGCGTGCAGCGCCATGTGGCTCCTAAATTGCCTTTAAGTAAACAATAGCCTTGCATCTCCACAGTAATGTTGTATTATGAGACATCTTTTATCCCTTGAAGAAAACGGCTACATAGAAGACTTGCTTAAAACAGACAAAGTTGTACCGTGTTAACCATAGAAAGAGACAACGCAAATTTGGTAAAGATGAGCTAAATGACATATAATGAATTGCGAACCATTATGTGTGAGTTAGCCAATAAAGGTATAGTCTATACTAAATTTGCTTGAAACAGACATATTACATTAGAAATAGTGTTACTTTGTAGCATTCCATGTTTGTTTTTGGGTACTAGGAAAAGAAATCCTGGCAATGATTCTTATTTAGACCCCAATGTGATGATGATTGCGCATCTATGGAGGCCTGCTCCAGATCAATTGGAATTAGTCCAAGAGTTCTTTGGAACCTCTGTTAAATACACGGTACACCCCTCCTCTGTATTTTAAAACATATCTAATCTGGAGGAGAATGCATTAACCGCCTCAAGAAAATGCATGATGTTCTTCAACCGTTTTGTGGTATACAATGGTTCACCAGCAAATCTCGTGCTTCTGAAAAGTTGATCAACAGCTTTGAGGATACAGAAGCCGAATGAAGTAATGATCTGTTTTAAAGATAGGGTCCCAACATTTGCAAAATATCAGCTGAGTTTATTCATATGACTCATATATGGACACACATTGACGCTATTTCATATTCAGTATGGAATAATAGATTTATGAGAAAAATGTAATGCATTTACCTTTCTATGTGTGTTCACCTATAGCAATATATTTGAAATGTAAATATTTAAACATGTATTCCATACATGTGGTAGAATGTCACAGCTGTACCATAACATCTTTTTTTCTCAAAGTATAATAACTATTTAGTTACCCTCGTATCCACAACACTTTACATAAATGCATAAAGGACAAGGCTTACGGACATGAAATCATTGCCCGAGACATGACAGACACATGTCCCGAAATGTTTGAACAGGTTCATATATTCATTTAGATACAGAATACAACGTTAAGCACAGGCCTCTGAGATGCTACACTTACTGAGGATCAGACTTTATCCTTTCTAAATCCAGTCCGTGTCGGACTGGAAGGAATTGGGGATGTTGAATTAGATAACGTGAAACATGAACTCATCAAACAAAGAAAAATGTCAGAAAGTAGTGTTAAGCGTCCTAAGAAGATAAATAGAATGAATTATCATGTAGGTTTCTTAAATTAAATGGGCTTTTTTTTCCCCATTTAAGGCCATTAGGTGCATATGGACACCAGTGTCCAGAGGATTGAAAGGTACTGGAGATGGGAAGCAGGTGGAGTGTTTATGTTTATAGGAAACTGACAGATCTTGACCTATCTCAGTGCCATCTGGAATGAAGATGTCAGGTCATGCATTCTGCTTTGAGCAATGAGTAACTGAGCACCGAGGAAAGTCATACTCTTCAGTCTGTCATCTGTGCGGGGGCAGGAAGGGATGAGAGCTCTGTATGCGGATACCTTAGGTGCTAATCCCCATGTCAGCAACGTGAGACCTCATGGATAGGAACCGTGTACCTGACCTCAGCAGTTGGACTGAGAAGAGAAAAGCTCTGGTGATGAGCTTGAAGTGAAGATCTGATTAATTAGCTCTTCTTTCCTAGAAAAAGGACCCTGAAGACCTCTATTTGTGTAAAATATGGTTTGTCTGCTATAGCGTGTAGTATATGTGTAGTATATGTGTATTAATAAAATAATTGCACATCAAAGCGATTTCTTTAAATACTCATCTTACATCAGTCTGAAAGGTAGGGTGTGACTACATTAGAGGTGTTCATGCCCTTTATTCCATAAGTACAATAGAGCACAATGCTTATTACAGAAATCCAGAAAACACTGTGGGATATGCCTGGATTATACCTAACTGTGCCAACACAAACTTTACCACCGCAATATATTTAGCATTTAAATATAGTGAATGTATTTATAAGATGTGAGTTTTTGCTTATCTAGCCTATGGAATGGAAGCTTGCAGGAGCATGGCCTGTTTTACTTCAGGACAGACCAAGTAGTCCAAATGTTAATTATCTGCTTTAAAATTCAATGTCTCTGCACCACTATCTATTAACATGTTTGTGTTATTGTTAATTTTGTATACTGACAACTCTCTTTCTCTCCCTCTCTCTTGCCCTTGCCTCATATAATCAGATAACTATGCCAGTTGCCAGTTACGAGGGGGGAAGACTTAACATATAGTTCCAATGAAAGCCCGGCATGTTCCAATGAAAGCCCGGCATGACTGACAATTCCCAAAGTTACACACCTTCTATATGTATAGATATTTTCTATTATTCTCTATTATTAAAGCTTCACAGAATCTGCTGGCACTCTATAAATGAAATATAATGGAATATGAAATACCAAATAGCTATAATATGTGTAGATTTTATTAGAATTCTCTAGTTTATATCTACCTTTTGCTCTTGTAGTTATTTATTATGCTAAAAATCACATGACAAATATAGTGTTTCTTGAATATTAGTGGCACAACTTGGCAATTGGTATTTAGTTTAAAAAGTGTTTGCTGAAAAAAGGAAATGAACGGTAAATCAAACTGGTTTATACCTTGTCTGGAGAAACATACAGTATTTTACGCAGTATTTTACACAACAGTTAATTTCACAGCAAGAGAAAATGGGCCAAACGGTTCTTATCATTCAGTATTTTTCCATGTATTATTATTCCTAGAGCTAAGTGCAGGGATTTTACTCTGTAAATATAAAATTGGCCCCATGCTTGAAGTTTGCCTTTTGTTACAAGAAACTACAATCTGTCTTTCAATACGAAATAATTTAATAGCCCTAGTTATCTCATAATCCTTGGCATAAATCGACTTCAAAGCCACATACATAGTTTTTGCGAGGACACCGTTGTTTGGATTGGACATTTGGTGATACATGTACCATGCTCTTTATGTGGCTCATTATATGAGAGCTTGCAGGATTCAGACCTATTTGGGGAAGAAGTTATCTTATTAGTTGGGAAATCACTTATTGTGTGTTGCTGTATTTTACCAGATTTACCACACCAGAGATCCCTCTTTTCCAATATAATGGCTGCGTCATATTGTATCTATTTTTGGCACAATGCTGAATCTCCTTCCTCTCTCAAAGGGTTTATGCAGCTGGGGATTATGTTGCACTGTTTTTGTTGTCCACAGTAAATTGTCCAGTCCTGGTATGATCCACGTTTAGCTTCTGGTCCTTAAATGTCTGGTAATTATAATTTGATGTCAGATTATTGGTTTCCAAAACACATAGCACCTAAAACATTTCTCTATCAGCCATCCCTTATGAAAAATAACTGCAGTTTTTTCTGAAGTAATACTGCAGTTTTTTGGACATGAAAAAACTGCAATACTGCACTTTTACTGCAGTATTACTGCACATTTACTGCAGTTTTACTGCATTTGTACTTCACTGTACTGCAGTTGTACTGCACATTTGCTGCATTTTTTTTTATATTGCAAACCTACAGTTTTACTTCAATGTGCAGTAGCTTTATTGCATTTGTACTTCCGTACAAAAACAACTGCAGTACAACTGCAGTACAGTGAAGTACAAATGCAATAAAACTGCAGTAAATGTGCAGTAATACTGCAGTAAAAGTGCAGTATTGCAGTTTTTTCATGTCCAAAAAACTGCAGTATTACTTCAGAAAAACTGCAGTATTTTTTTGTAAGGGATATTCAAGATAGACACGTCAGAGTACCTGGGCACTTTATAACAAAGTAGATTCTTGAGATGATGCTGATCCCGGTTTTATATTCATCATGAGATTATTAATCTCAAAGGTGTTTGCATAGCCTAAGCCAGAATGGCATGTTAGACAAACAAATTTGTACTCCACTCAGTATTTGTCGGCTAACCCCAACTCATTTTACGTACAACGCAACTTATGGCAACCCACTAACCTACTGAAAATTAAAAAAAAAACATTTGCCTTGATCCTAGCAATGGGTATAACAAAAAATCCTTAATTACATCCCACTGCTCTAAGCACCGGGTCAGGCTATCATGCCCAGAGAAAAATTTGATGTCCTCTTGTACTTTCTAGCTTTTAATGACAATACTGTTTGTCCCCCCAAAATGACCCACTGGTGTATGACAGACTGTAGAAGCTGAGACCCTTGTTGGCATATCTGTCACAAAAAGTTTCAGAGATTTATGTCCAAGAGAAAATAATACAGTATCTCACAAAAGTGAGTACACCCCTCACATTTTTGTAAATATTTTATTACATCTTTTCATGTGACAACACTGAAGAAATGACACTCTGCTACAATGTAAAGTAGTGAGTGTATAGCCTGTAAATTTGTTGTTCCCTTAAGAGTGGAAATTTCTAAATTAGGCCCAATTAGACATTTCCCATCCCCGGTGTCATGTGACTCGTTAGTGTTACAAGGTCTCAGGTGTGAATGGGGGGGCAGGTGTGTTAAATTTGGTGTTATCGCTCTCACACTCTCTCATACTGGTTACTTGAAGTTTAACATGGCACCTCATGGCCAAGAACTCTCTGGGGATCTGAAAAAAAGAATTTTTGCACTACATAAAGATGGCCTAGGCTATAAGAAGATTGCCAAGACCCTGAAACTGAGCTGAGAGCAGACCTCGCCATGGTGGACCAAAGAAGTTGAGTACATGTGTTCAGTGTCATATCCAGAGGTTGTCTTTGGGGACGAATGAGTGCTGCTAGAATTGCTGCAGAGGTTGAAGGAGTGGGGGGTCAGCCTGTCAGTTCTCAGACCATACGCCGCACACTGCATTAAATTGGTCTGCATGGCTGTCGTCCCAGAAGGAAGCCTCTTCTAAAGATGATGCACAAGAAAGCCTGCAAACAGTTTGCTAAAGACAAGCAGACTAAGGACATGGATTACTGGAACCATGCCCTGTGGTCTGATGAGACCAAGATAAACTAATTTGGTTCAGATGGTGACAAGCGTGTGTGTAGTGGCAACCAGGTGAGGAGTACAAAGACAAGTGTGTCTTGCCTAAAGTCAAGCATGGTGGTGGGAGTGTCATGGTCTGGGCCTGCATGAGTGCTGCCGGCACTGGGGAGCTACAGTTCATTGAGGGAACCATGAATGCCAACAAGTACTGTGACATACTGAAGCAGAGCATGATCCCCTCCCATCGGAAGACTGGGCCGCAGGGCAGTATTCCAACGTGATAACGACCCCAGATACACCTCCATGACGACCACTGCCTTGCTAAAGAAGCTGAGGGTGGACTGGCCAAACATCTCTCCAGACCTCAACCCTATTGAGCATCTGTGGGGCATCCTCAAACAGAAGGTGGGGGAACGCAAGGTCTTTAACATCCACCAGCTCCGTGATGTCATCATGGAGGAGTGGAAGAGGAATCCAGTGGCAACCTGTGAAGCTCTGGTGAACTCCATTCCCAAGTGGGTTAAGGCAGTGCTGAAAAATAATGGCGACAACACAAAATATTGACACTTTGGGCCCAATTTGTACTCACTTTTGTTGCCAAGGTTTAGACATTAATGGCTGTGTGTTGCGTTATTTTTATGATCCCGTTTTTGTGCCTTCGTACAAATCGCTGAATTTGGCAAAATTCAGTAAATCTAGTCATCAGTTCTAAAAAAAAAAAAAAAGGTTTTTTAGTGTGAGAATTGGTGGAATATTAAGATGTCATGGAAGGCATTGAATAGTGTAACACAAGTAAAAGATATACAGTGCAGCTCAATGCCTTAGGATTCCTAGAATACAAAGTTTATTCAGGCATGTGATATCCAGCTCTAGGCACAGCGGACATTTTTCAACCTTACTAGGTTAAAAGGTACTTGACTGGTTATACAACATCATTTAACCTGGAATTTGCACTGCAAAGGGGTCCATGTATATTTCTTGTCAGACGCTTAGTAAATGCATAGTTGCATTGTTTTCATGCCATGGACAGGGGCAGATGCTCCATAGGGTGAACCAGCATACTTCCCAACATTATATATGGAGCAGTTGTTTTAGGAGTTCGACAGCAGGGCTCTATTTTGAATTTGTATGTGAGATTTCATGGCAATTTATGTATTTTATTTACACAATGTATTTATAGATATACAGTACTTCTTGCAGACTATATGCACATTATTTGCACATTTAAGGCCGTTAAACCCAATGTTACCCACCAAACATTCTAAGCTCCTAGAACAGAGGCACACCGTTAAAGGAAAGAGGTACAACGGGTCAGTGTAGGGGGACTGTCTCACCATAATGGGGATAATTGGTGCAGGAATATTTTAAAGATCTTTTTGCCCTAACCTTGGGCAGTTGGGAGTTATGCTACCTAGAAATGTACCAAGACAACAAGATTAATAGGGGTTCAGAGTGCAGCAAAGAGGTAGGTTTTTGATGGTAGCCCAGCTACTCGTTCAAATTGTCCACCTACATTTTACACTTGTTCATGTAAACAATACTTAGTACTCGAAGGGACTTGAAAGATGGTAATTAGGGGTCAATTTGTTTAATTTCTTCTGTGACCGGTTTAGTGAACAATCCACTCTATTGAAATGTTAGGAGTAAAATGACTCCTTGATGAGTTGCAATACCGTTTTACTATAATTTTGAACGATAACTCAAGCTTCTCATTCATTTTTTATTTAGCGGCGTTTATGGAGAGAAAGGTTCATTGCAATGAGACAGCCTTGATCCCCATAAAATTGTTACACAATGGGATTAAGAGACGAGATGAGATTCACTGATAAAACTTCTCTGGTTATCATTCCTTTGAAATTTTCATAAATGAATGATGGTCAAAATAGCTCCACCGTTTCCAGTCCCATAACTGTACTCATTATGAGGGTAGATCCAAAAGAAAAGACACTTACTCCTTAAAAATAATAGAAATAATGTATCTTTATTTCCCAGGTTAGTAATACTTCTAGATGGAGGTTCTAATAATGTATTAGGGCCAATATCATCAACCTCAGAACTTTCGGAATTAGTGGAGGAGGCTCCTGGTTATGGAAAGATAGTAACATTCCAACAAGGTCTGATATTGAATCATATAAATTATCAATTCAAGATGGAAAAAATATTGTTTTATTATAACTAAGCAAACTACGCAACAGAACACAATTTTGGACCCTTGGGTAACTGCAAATTATAGCTTGAATTATTTATGATTTAATAGATCCAGATGGGAGCTTTTCCCTCATTATCTAATGCTCCATTAAATTTCTTCTAATTATAGTTAAACTTGTTTGTACCTAATAAGAAAATGGAATTATGTGTAAGATAAATCAACACAATGAATGAGTCAGAAGTTTATGTTTTATGTATTTGTTAACCGGTTTGTCTGTAAGGAAGAGTTTTTTTGTGTTAATGTTTAAATTCAATACTACTGGTATTTATTGGAGTCTGAAACAGTCACTACGAGAAAGTAATTTCCATATATCTAGAACCCTGATCCAAAGTTCAAATGTATCTAGCTAATCTTGACCAGGGCTTCTTTGCTGAGAAAATCAGCAAACAAAGGCATACAACTGATTTTAATCCAATTATTCAGAAAGTAGAGTATTTCCAACAAACTAAAACAAATCGAAAGTAATGGTGAGGGGTAGTTATAAGGATAGAAGATTACACTACTGCTAACTGTTATTTAGGCCAATGCATAGAGGACTAACTTGCAATCCCCAATATTTTGGTTGCACACAATATATGTCCTTGTCTTGAAGAGTTTGTAGCAATAACATTGATTACATTTATAGATGGTAGTAATATTATTTGCAGTTTTTGCTCCCCAGACCCTTGTTTAGTTAAGGTAACCTGAGAATGGATGTATACTAGTGCGCTTGACTATATAACTCCTGGGTTTTTTTTTTATCTGCACAGTTTTACGGTGGATTTACAAGTGCTAGAGAGGTGTATATATAGAGAGATAGATAAACCCCATGTCTCTGTGCTCAGCGGCTGTAGAGTGGAATCCTTTTACTTAACGTTCCTAAGCTCTGGTTACAACCTCATTCCGTCCTTCCTCCTCCTCTGTTGATTTCTCTTTATGGAAGTTTGGCTGTTCTGCAGGAAATGTTTTGGCTGGCAGATCAGATCCATTTACTGTGCTAGTGAAGAGGTCAAACGCTGTCCTCAATTACTGTGTTGACCCTCTTTGTGTGCGGACATGGCAAATGTTTGCAAATATCTGTAGTGTGATGAATATTTGCCAAATCCTGCAGTGAATAGCTGCTAAACCTTTTTCTTATGTTAGTGTATTGCTGCCCTAATCCTACAGTGTATAGCTTCTCGCTGTCAGTGAAAGAGTTAAATTCAAGCATCCACGCTATCTTTAGAAAATGGCAACTGATATCTGTTAATGTATCTCTTTAGGTGCCTCTGTATAACTAGATCATTAAGATTGTGTTTATGCGTTAAAAGTCAAATTAAGTTACAGTTTTATGTGTCAAACCCCAGTGCTGTTTATACTTAAATGTTTCTGTGAGTTATAGTGTGTGACATGCAGCAAGACTGATCACCACCAACAGACCACAATCTAACATAAACAGTTATTTGTTAAAACTACCTACTAGACTTGTGGACATGGACCGAAAATTCAGACAAATCTTTAGTTTAGTTTTTGGTCCTTTCGGTTCAGATGAAATTCTGTTTGTTTTTTTTGGGAAACAAAATTAATTGTCGATTAACCTCACTCTTACTCACTCTAACATTTTTTTGTCACTCTCTTTCAATGTCTCCCTACATTCTCCATCTCTCCACATTTCACGAACCAGGTGAACAGGTCTGATAGGAGCCCAGGTGCAGGGGATACAAGGGGCTCCATCTGTACCCCACGATGCATAATGGCTTGGGGTTGTTCCAGGCGCAGGAAATAAAACCACAGACAGAATATGCTGATAATATCTGTATTGCAGATGATGGTAAAACAACTTATACAGGTAAAAAGTCTCTTGGCTGGAAGCCCGCTAGCGGGGCGCACTGATAGTAGCCCTCTGGATGGGGCGCACACGACAGGTAGCCCTCTGGACGGGGCGCACGCGACAGGTAGCCCTCTGGACGGGGCGCACGCGACAGGTAGCCCTCTGGATGGGGCGCACATGACAGGTAGCCCTCTGGATGGGGCGCACACGGCAGGTAGCCCTCTGGATGGGGCGCACACAAAAGGTAAGCCCACTTGCAGGGCACTCAGCTTTGGAGTCTACTTATAGGGCACTCAGCATGGGAGTCCATTTGTGGGGCACTGGCCACAACTCAGGAACAGATCAGGAACTGACAATCCTATAACATTAATGTCAAGGCCAAGACTGAAGGGCTGGGAATGTTTATAAAGGCTGGCTTGATCAGGTAATAAGGTGCAGCTGGACATGATAACCAGGTCTGAGTGTTTCAGAGTGGCAAGGGCGGCCACTAGTGGTTGGTAACGGAAAACGAGCAGCACAGAGTGAAGAGAATTCCAGACTGCAAAGGGTGGAACGTTACACCACAGCTCCCTTCTTGTTCCTCACTTCTTCTCCTTTTTCTTGCTGTTCTTAAAATCTTCATTCATCTTTCTTATATGTTGCTCTGCTTTTCCCAGTGGTTTGTTCCAGTAGTCTCCTGAAGAACTTCCGCATCGTGTCAGAGCCTCTGCAACCTCTCCCACACTGTGGTTCCACCTTGATACGGAAGTGCTGCAGGAGGCGGAAATAATGCAGATAGATCTGTGGAGAAAGAGAAGCACAGGAATGCTTTTCTTTCTTCACAGACCTCTCTACATATATCTGGTCTACTGGAGCACTTTTGGATTGGGGCTGAGCTTCAGTGTGCAACGTACCACCTCTGCACCATTCCTCCAAAGGGGGAAAGAATTGTCCCTGTCATGTGTCCCAAGGCTCCACTCTAATGTGGAAGGGCTACAGGAGGCCAGTAAAGCAGTAAAGGCCAGTAAAGCAGTAAAGAAAGCAGGTGATCACCATTGAAGAAAGAAGACACAGACAACATGAAGAAGAAATAGAGAACAAGAAATGGAAAGGAGAAGGTAGTGAGACATTAAGAGGGAGAGTGTGAGTGAGTGGGACAAATAAAAATCAAACAATTCAGCTTTCATCTTTGTTTTTTTTTGGCCCTCTCATACTTTTTAGATATTTGTATGAATAAACAAAATTGGCAAATTTTGATAAAATTAACATTTTTGAATTTATGAATTCTAATGCACAAGTCGACTACCTACAGCTTAATAAAATACTTTTAAGTCTAAAAGACTCTTCTCCCCTCCCCCTCACCTCAGCCTTGCAAAGGCAGCTAGAACCACCCGGTAGAAGAGAGTACTTCAATAACAGGGGTAAAAAAACATAATAACATGCGGATCCTTAGAACAGTTGGTTTAATAAATGGCTGTTTCTGTGTATATACACAAGGTGGATTTCTAATACATAAATTGTTTCTTTTAACCTGCATACATTATGACATACGCTATATGGCCAAAAATATTGGTATGTCCCCTTCAGCATACCAAGACATTTTGGACAATACTATGCTTCCAACTTTGTGGGAACAGTTTGAGCATTACTGTGCCCCAGTGTACAAAGCAAGGTCCATAATGACATGGTTGGGTGAGTTTGGTGTTGAATAACTTGACCGGCCCGCACAGATACCCGACCTCAACCCCATGGAGGCTGCTGTTGTTGTCAGTCATGATATTTTTGGTGACTATCCTGCACTGTGCTGATTCTTTATGGCAATGCTAATGAAGTCTGTTACTCCATGGGCTTTCATTAGTCAGAGTGTCCAGGTGAATGATTGTTTACCCCGGGTAGAATGACGAGGAGTCAGTGTGTTTGTGTGTAGTAGATTGGGCTAAGATAACAGCGGTGCAACACCTACAGTATGTGATATGCAGCTGCCTGAAAACATTATATTATACTAAAACTGAAAAACCCAGCACTGTATTTTTAGAAATAATGATATTAGTAATAAAAATTAAATTAATTATGTGTTTAACTTTTCTATCAACAAAAATCAAAGTAAAGCTTTAAAGGAGACCTTTATATAAATGTTATAATTATGGGTACAACTAGTCACATTATAGCCACTAGTTCCTGCTATGGGTCAGATTTGATTATCTGGGAAAATAATCTCTGTTTATCTCAAGTTTGTCATTGCCATCTATTCAATAACAATTATTCACAACTTTATCAGAAGGCCCTGTATCCGGTCCTTTTTTCTGAAATGAACATGTCCATTAAAAACAAACAAATTACATTTTGATTAAATTACTATACACCATTCGTAATGTCTCCAGGAATATGTTATTCTTCATTTATTTACCCCATATCGATCATGAGAAATATTTCAAATAAACTGGATTCTATTTTAATTTCCCACCACTCAGTACTAGTTGTGAATGGGACATCTAGTACCTTCAAGAAGAAGTGAGACAAGAAGTAATCATGAATGTTTTTGTGGTTATTGAGGATTTTTGTTATGTGCTTAATAAGGATAAAAATATTGAATTAAATAAATCATTTTCTGCAATCAGGGCCCTTTCTCGAGTTGTAACCAGTAACTAGCCCTTGATGAAAGGAGCTGGTCAGACCTGGAATAAATTCTGGTAATGTTGTTACTCTGCTATGCATCTACATAGCTTGTGAAAAACCATTTATCTTGTATTGCTGATTTGGAAACATCTGTTCTGCTTAGCTATGGATTGCTGTGGACATGGACATGGATGGTTGACATTCACTTCAGCCTTCGTAGTGAAAACGGAATAACTAGTTTATGAATCTTCTTGAATTTTATAAGCATACCACATTTTTTAGCAAAGAACCAGGAAACTGTATAGTACACATTGACTTGGGCGGAAATATCTTTCAATATTGGCCAGATGATTGCACCAAAAGCATTTGTAATATGGTCCTTGTTTAGTTGTGGAAGAGTTAGAACACTTGGCCTATTTACTATTTTTACTTTATACTAATATCTTAGCTGGGAGGGTTTAACCAGCTACTTTAAAGACAAGGTCAAAGCAATGTTAGATAATAGCTTCTGACCTAACAACAGAGAACTCATATGCAGAGCTTAGACTAAGTTGTCTACAACTCAAGACTCCAGTGCTAATTCATCTAACTGTTCTTCAAATTCTGCATAGAAATAGAAATCTTCAAATAATACTCTAGGACCGTTCTTGTGATTGTGACCATCACCATGGGACCATGAAGCTTCAATACATTTACCATCTTCCATAGCAAATATGGATGTTTAACCACTATTGGTGCCACAAATCTCCTTTTGAACTATCTAGTTCCTGCTTTGTAACATTATTCTTCTAGTGCTGCTAATACGTCCCAGGTATCCGATATAAGGATTCACCCACTGAGCCAATACCTTCACACTTTTATTTCATCGTGGTTGCTGCTACCATCTCATGGTACAGTGTTGTAGCATTCACTGTTTTATATACAGTGCTTCCTTCATTAATACTTTGTATTTAGGATTTCCAGTCTAAAATTGAACAATCATAACCTACGGTCACATATATATAAAATGAATTGTGCAATTCTAATGGAAGACACTAATATTTTTTATCCATGACATACAAAAGCTCATGAACATAAGGTGCTCATCTAGTTTTGTGGAAGTCAGGCTTTTACTGACACATTATTGCTTAGGGAAAAAGTTCGTAAAAGATATTGCTTGTAGAAGAGTTCTAACAGGGACAAAAGTGAAGCAGAAAAAAAAGGCAGTAATGATGTAGATTCAACAATAACAAACAGAAACCGTGGTATTTAAAAGTTTTGTTTATTTTACACAAGTATGAACACAAACTACTAAGCCACAGGTAGAAATGTGTTTACCCTGCATGTGACATGACAAGTCCTTCAAAGCACAGTTGTTAACATTCTCTCTGGATTCTAGCCAAGAACAGATGCATTGACAGATCTTTCTGCCGGATGGATGCTCGGTATAATTTTAGAACAGCTTTTTTTCTTTTTTCTCTTTCCTTTACCACCTGCAGAAGGTGGCCCCCACACTGCTAAAGTCCTGAAAATTGAGGCTCTGCTCAACGTGAAGGGCACATTCATCAGAAGATTGAAAGTGCTTTGTACTCTAAAGCCTTACGGGGAAAAAAAAAGGTTTTTCCACCGTAAAATACAGGAACCAACTATAATTGCAATAGAAAAACCGTAAATCTCAATCATAAGTAATTACTTAGATGGACTTAATCACAACATCTGGCAATTGTAAACTATTACATGTAACTGGATTTTCCACACATATGTTGGATCAGTTTATACTTCACAAAAGGTTTGTGTGACTGCTGTTAGGTCAATGAAAGAGATGTTGGCCTGGAGCTTCAGCTCAATCAGTCCCGCATGCTGTGGGAAGGTTATAGTGAAGAACAACATACAACTTCAAACAGTATATCATGGAAACATTTATGTCTTTGTGTCCAAACACTTCTTCTGCACGGCATTTACCCTGGATTGTGGAAAGGGACAAATGTGTATGGGGGGGGGGATTATGCTAAAAACAAAAAAAGGGACCACATAGCTATCTTATGCATTAAAGTGCATATGACGACTGGAGAGTCTCTTTAATGAGTTGCAAAACATTCAAGCAGCAGCGATGGCAATATCTGGGGATACTAATGGTCCCTGCAAAAAAAGAGTAGTTCAATAAATTGATTATACGTAATGTATTTACATTCATAGATAGCTAGCAGTTATGCACATGAATATCATGTCAAAGTCTGACTATCAGTTTATCCCATTTCCTTACTTTCCCGTCATCTTTAAGTTGGTGAGAGGGCGATGCTGTGTCAGTTCTGGGATGTTAGGTGCCTTATAATAAATAAACAATGCTCAGAAAAGAAGTATTGAGACATATACATGCTTTAAAACATTTCAAAATATTACACTTTACATTACACTCATTATTATTACCATAGTACTTCCCATAGTACATACATGTGAGTGGAGCTGACGTCCACAACAGTGCATATGTGAGCAGCGTGGAATTAAACCAAATGGTTGTTATTCACTATCAAGTTCTAAATTTCCATGTATGAGCATTTTATTACCTCCAGTGTTCAGAGTGCTACTTTAAATAGCAGCCAGATTCCTCCACCGTTTACCGTTTTACCGGCACTTTAAATCCATGGCATACTAAGACTTCAGTTTGTTCTGGGAAGGTTATATAACAAATTGTCATCAACTAATGCCCAGCATATTTAAAATGATTTATTTGATTATGGCCATTATTTCAGATTATAAGTGAAATTTAATTGATATTCTTTCTTTTTTTTCACACTCTGTACTTGCACGCATGCCTAGTCTTAGGTATAACTTTCAAATCTCCGGACTCAGGCCTTCATTAGATAGGAATTGACAAGGCTCGTGGTAGACATATGACTCCTTTATCCCCAATTACCTCTGCTGGTTTGTCACGTGTTCATTCCGTGTGCAGTAATTTTGTGAAGCTCTGCATGTGCTTCTTGTTCTAAACAAATATAGAACTATGCCTACTAATAATTCATTGCCTGTTAATCCCTCCATGATAAAAATATTATATGGGATCAAGAACAATGCTTCTTTTAGAAAGTCTATTTTTACTCTGCTGCGGGCACCACATCAATTGGATAAAGCCTTTACTAGGATAAAAAAACACAGAGAGAAATGTGATGACTACAAAATACTGTTAGTTATATGTGACTCTAACATTACACTATACTTAATTGAAAGTCCGCCATATAAAATAACACTGCTAAATGGAAATAAAATGTAAAAATGGTAGGCTAATCTGACATCTAGATAATGGAACCAACAGATCCTCAAACAAACTGGATTTTATTATCATAATTAGCACATTAGATAGTAATATGGCTTATTAATTATATAATATCATGTTAATATAAGAGGTCTGCTGGGTAGAAGTGAACTATTGGGCTGTGCTGACTCGCCACAGTCCTCCATTGTCTTAGTGAGCTGGTTGGGGAGATCAGTGATCTCCCTTCTAACCGGCCCATTCAGCAATTGGGCAGAGGGGCTTCCACCCTCCTAGACCTGCCACACTAGACATAGTCGGCCTAGGCCCAAATACGCTGCTAGTGTTAGACCCATAGCCGTCCAAACTATGTCAAGAAGGAATTCTCGTATGCACATGCAGACCTGCTGAGAACTCTAATCATATATTGCTTTCAACGAGGGTTCCCACTTGTTTCACCTGGATCTAGAATAAAAGTTAAGTCTTGGATCCAAAATGTACCTTTTTATGTACAGGGAAAAGCTGGTGGCAGTGCTGTATTTACCTTCTGGGCTGCCCTAGTCCTGACGTCCATGGTCAGTGTCTCCGATACAATAAAAGGTGCTGTACGAATTTAAGAATCAGAGAGCCAGGATATGGGTCTATGTATCTGTGCTGAGCCAGCACAATATCTATTGTGTAAATAAGCCGGTTGGGAAGATCAAAGATCTCCCTTGAAACCAGTTCTTTGTGCAATGTGACAGAGTTTGATTTCTCGAGATTTCTGACGCCTGGTTTTGTGCCGTGGGGACTGCCAGCCAAGGCTGGGATATGTCACTGGCTAGTGGTCATGGGAGTCCCCATTTCTCGGGGAGGCTGCAAAGTCTTTGGGCAAGTAAAATTGCATAAGCGCTGGATGAAGGCACAACAATTAGTGATAGGAGAAGTGAGTTTGTACTCATGCTTGAGGGGAAAGTTTAATTACTGCATTGAGGTTTGTGTATGCGCTGAACATTTTTACATTGTGGACCCATGGTCTTGTCTGCAGATTCTGTGGAAAATAAGAGGCTGTCTGACACTGATACCAGAAGCTTATAGAAGGAGCACATAAATGTGATTACCAAAGTGACTGGTACAGTAGAAACTACTGTGACTATATGTAAAATAATATATATGGGAGAAAAATTGTATTGGTCCAAGATCTTAAAATATGAGCAATCCATGAGGCAAAAGTAAATGACCACCCAACCTGTATGTCAGTCCTCACTGTCAGAAGGTTTTAAATGACAGCTCCTAAATACTTTTATTAAAAAAATGTATCGAGCAACATTATGAAAAAAGAAGAAGAAATAACACAAGAAATAACACCATTTGTTCCTCTGAAGTGTTGACTTGGAGCGCATTGTGCTTTATAAACTCACACACGTGTTCCATCTTCAAGTATCACAGTGAGTATTTCAGTGTAGCTTTCAAAAAAGTTGGTTTTGATGATGGGGTAAGGCAATCCTGGCTTGGTGCACTACATACTTTGAAAGTCCAAGTGAGCTTTGCAGGCCTGATAAAGCTCCAGGGATTCAGACATTTGATCTCATTGGATTTGCCAAAAAGAAATTCCAACCTGAATTCACCTCTCTGAGGTCAGCGAACTCATGGTTTTTATTTGTATCATACAATGTTTGTCAACTCCAATCCAGAAAAGGCTAACAAGATCCTAAACCCAGCAACACACTCGTCATTCTCCCAAATCAGTATCAGGCAACCAAAGTCTTAGTAATGCCAAAAAATTAATTGACCTTAAACTTCTACTTGGTAATGAGTATAATGGCATGTACACCCTACAGCTCCCAGCCCATTTCATAAAAACATAGAACAGCCTGAACTAATACACATTATGCCACATTATCTAATGCACCACATTGATTACAAATACTATTTCCAATTCGGCATACTATGTAACTTACATGTGTGAGTCTTACATGCTCAGGATAGAAGATCCCAATACAAGGTCATCACTTTCATAATAGAGGAGGTTGTATAGAATTTACATCTTATTGAGAGACTGGTCATGGAGTAAAATGCAAGTAAACCTTTAAAATAATATAATTTTTCATCTCCTGTTGAAACTTTCTGTAGATCTATCTATTGCCATTCCGCTGACAGATGAGGAGCTGCAGACACTGATGATGTCAGATGAGACCGGATGATTAATGAGACATTGTCTGTCATTGCTCCTGCAATACATACCTGCAACAGCTTCAGCAGCACTTCAACATACTAACATGGTCTATAATGACCTTTGATCATACCCAAAACATGGATAGACTGTTGGAGAGCGTTCCTTCCGACAGACTTTTTATTCAAAAATATTTATTTTGGGTCTATTCAGCAAAACAGTATTTGCATTCACAGAAGTTACTACACTCCATCAAAGGGGAGTCAAGTTAATGTGAGTTGAAAACAGCAGATTCATCGACTCATGAGTTCCTGTCAGATAGCAAAAGTAACTTTGAGGAATTTGAGGTTGGGGTGTAGGTACCAGTTTTTAATACCATGTATTTTTCTTAATTCACCTAACCCCTATATATAGACAAGGGATAAAGGGAGGGGACGCACCAAAGGCTTAATTTAATTATTCAAATACAATCACCGTACATATACACTATATACATAATATATATAATATATATATATATATATGCGTTAATATATGCATTTTAACTACATAATATGTACTTATCTCTGTGATTAAAATGTAGGAAAGACTGTGATTGAAATATGATTTCAAAATAACAGCTGAACTGGCAGTTAGTTTTCATAATTTAATATTAGTCCCTGCTGTGATATATATTAATATTAGCCCCTGCTGCCAATATATATATATATATAAATATTAGACCCTACTTGAGTACTGCTCTGCGTGTCTGCCTGCCGTCCCTGATCCAAACAGTGGGTGGGAGATTTCTGCCTCAATGGGCTCAGATCTCTCGCAGGGCATGAAGCGCTCATATAATCAGATGGCGGACCTCAATATGAGGTGGCCTACTGAAAAATTTGCCAGTCTGGCCCTGATCGCAAAGGAATTCACAACTGGACCACAACGGGCATTGGTACGGGCGTTGTCTCTTACTTACTTTTGACTGATTTTCCTTCATTTATTACCTAGTTTCTAAAATACTTTTGTTGGCTGCCTGCCCCTTTCTGGTATCAGGACTAGATTAAGAATATTAGGACCTTGCAGCACGAAAAGGACCCCTCTTTTCCTGCACCACACTATTTTCCACAACACCAATAAAACATAATGGATTTTAAATAAAACAAAACAGTTTAATGCACCTTCTTCTACATTCTTTCATGATTTCACACCATGTTTAAGTGTTGGCATCACATAATGTCCCACCTAATCTAAAGCCTGGTACAATTGCAAACCGTGTTTCATTGCAGAACAGGCACTCCATATGTGCAGCCAAAAAAGTGTCAATCTCTTGTGACATTGGACAGAACTGTTGGCAAGTGGCGCAGAACTCCTGGTCAAGACTGTCCCGTTCATATCGGGACAATTGGCAAAAATATAAATTTTAGGGCACAACTTAATATTGCCATACAATAGAAGGGGGGGGGATAAGCTCCTCTACCCAGTAATCAGTCATTGCATTCAAGATAATTCTTTGTTGTCTGGGGACTGCTGTCCTCCCATCAGCAGGGTCCAAGCTCCTGCACAGCCTGGGCACACAAGCCCATGTAACATGGAGGGAAAGGAAATGAATACCAGCCAAGCAAGAAGAAGAAGAGAGCTGAACCGTCAAACAGAACACTTCAGCTCACTTAAAGCTCCTTCACTCCTCCATCTGGGTACGGATGGATGCCGGGAGAGAGGAGCCGGCTCCGCACCTGTTAATTCAGGTGATATCTATACCTGCTGTAGAGCGGCTCCTCTCTACTAGTGTCTGACAGTCCGTCACACGCAGCAGTGGACCGGTCCCAGGTTACCGCAAATCAAGCAAATCTATAACAGAACAGGAGCTCAGAACAGAGAAAACTTAAGCAAGTCTCCACTTTGTTATGCACATTACCTGAGGATTTATCTGCTTTTAACTGGACATAATAAAAGTTACCTTTTATTAGATTCATTATTTCATGCTCACTTCTTTTTGGTTTTATAAAACCAAAATAGGTAATAATGTACCATAGAGTAATCACAAAAAGAAATTAAAAGCTAAATATGTATGTTTTCAGGTATGATCTGTGAACTATTACTGCTGGAAGGCTATTCCGTGGCCATCTTTACAGGTTTTTATGCTTTATCCTCACATAAAGGAGGAAGAAGAAAGTGAGCAGCCCAGAGCAGAAGGAACCTAGATGAATTAGCGTTTCAGGTTGGCCCGTTTCCCAAGGGTCCTCTTCAACAACTTCTAAGTGAGCCAGAGCAGCCTGGCACATAATACAGAACAGGTGTGCAAACTGCTGCTAAACCATGTCCTCAGGAAAACGAGAGGAAACCCCATCCGCAGGGGGTCTCAGCTATCAGAGTAACTGAGCACGGAGTCCTCTGGGTCCCCTTTCTGCAGGGTGCTAATGGAAATCTGGACGGTGCAGCCAGAAATTACGAGTGCTGGCCCTGTCGGGAGGGGGAAGGAGAGGAGATTGGAAAGTAAAAGCTGGCGTTTGTTTGTCGTCCGGCAGAGAACTTTCCCTGGAACTGCAGAGGCTCTCTGCTAAATTGCAAACACGAGACGTAACTGTACAGTGTCTGCTAGCAAGCATGGAAATAACGCAGGACTGTAGCTCCTTACGTATAGATCTGCTGCTCATTGTTCAGTCTCAGGACAAACAGACAGAGAGCCAACAGCGTGGAGAGTCCAGCAACAATACACAAGGTACCATTTACTTCAAACCAATTACTTCTCTAAGGTGTGGTGAATTATTATTATTATCTTTAATTTATATAGCGCCAAAAATGTACACAGTGCTTCTTACAATACATATATTCAAGGGGTACGACAAGACTAGGATTGATAGACTAAGACAAACCGATACGTCAGGTAGAAAGGGCCCTGCTCACTAAGTTTACAATCTTGAGAATATATCTCAATTGGTATAAGATGAATTAAAATAAATACCAGTCTTTGTCTGAAATATTTTTGTATCTATATTTTATTTATTTGGCACTAACAAATGTCCTAATCCGTTTAAAGTATAATAAAGGGAAGGTACAATATGTGCAGGTATTTAGTAAGTACAAGGGTTACGTAGGCATTAGGAATGGGGTACAATAGGCATAAATACCCTACAAAAGGAAGCGCCCCTGTCCCAAAATACTTGCATTTCGGAAAATAAATAAAACATATAGAGCGTAATAGATAAACAATAATTGGAGAAATCCTCATGAATGTTGGTTGTTATGGCGACTGCACCACTGTTATCACCTTGCACCAAAGGCGCTGTTACCCATAGTGTAAAGAACACAATAAACACATCTTCTTTAAAAAATCTTTTATTCTTCCCTTTACTTTTAAGATGTGTGAGGGCAAGGAGGTTAAAACAAACAACATTAAAATTGGCATTATACAAAACAGACAATAACATTAACACACATTAATAGATGATAATAATGATAGACACAGAAAAGGTTACAGTATATTACCATATATACTAGTTAATGAGCTGACATATCAGTTTCTGATTTAAATAGTTATCTACCTTTCCGTGTTTAATTTAAAAGAACAGAATGATAAAATAGTAATTTGTTCTTGTAGTGTATTTTTACTTCTAGAGCAATGATGTTGCTCAATGAACTAGTTACAATAAAACAAATAGATTTAATACAATAAGGATGCATTTCATTCTGGTAACATTTGTACTAATAACATGTAGAATAATGTAACTTCTTAATTAACCAAATAATAATTATTATAAATTTGATATGACATGTCATAATACATAATGTACACGCTGGGCCTTTGTAGGTGCGCTTGGTTTATTATGTGTATTATAACGATTTATGTTTCAACTTTCTTGTCTGCAGATAAAGCAGTTCTGAAGAAGCCTCACTCAACAAGACACGTCATCAATAGCTATGAGAGCCAAGGTAAGTATTAATTACTCTAAACTGTAAGTCTACTGTATTTGACGAATAAAGCCAAATATCATAAAACCGAATAAAAAGTCCACCAGTGTACTGGATATTTGAAACATTTAGATCAATATGGCATTTATATTGTATATCTTGTAAGCATTAATAAGTCAAAGTAAGTGGTCAACGTTTCTGCTTAACCAGGGACCTTCATCGAGTAGAAAAACAGGTGGACAACTTCATGTTTGACATCATATATAATCCTTTTTTATGAGTGTGTTATATGATTCATATACAAATCTTTAGAAGACATTTATTTAAGCTTCAGTTACTCTGAAGTGAAGCCGTTAATACTCTGTAAAATTACTTTCCACAGTACAAAGTGCTCTTGCATTCTGTATGATCACGGTGACCTTTCAAAGATGTCCCACAGCCACTGGAGGTCTAAATCAAGGAAGCAGCAGTTTGTTAAAACTTGAAACATTGTTTTAGACGTTATACTGTATCACTTGACGGCTGTTTCATAATGTTTAAGCTTTGGTAGATTAATATACTGGTTAATATACTGTGAACAGATGTCCTCTGCAGTGCTTCATTTTTATTTGTCCAAAGTGTACCCTGTGGTTCCACCCCACCATTATCTCTGTACATTCTCTATAACCATCATCCAATCTCCCACTACCCTTTCACCGAGATCTAATTTGTTTTGCCAGATGTTTAATAATACACGGTTGTGTCACTCCATTGCGTCCACACAGTTTTTACCCTTTCCATATACCTTTTTCCATTGTTCTCTGTCCACAAATAAACCTCCACCCAATGTTCCTCGTACCTAACTATGCACAGTGTGGGTGCAGTTGTCTAGTTGAAAACAATATTACTTTCTTGTAGCTAAAGTTATACAATGTTTATAGTTACCTGTAAGTGAAGTGGAACATGTCATTTGGTCAGGAGATCTTGTGCCACGCGAATCTAACCCAGCACCGTAAAGCCTCTGCCATTAGTAGCCAGAGAACACTTTTATTACAATCTAAAGCCTACATTAAAATATCAGGGAATCCCCATAAGCTAAGTCTGGTTGCTATGCATATTTTCAAGGAGTTTGTACAGACCAACCCCATCCACCTTATTTATACTGGGAATGGTATGACATTTTGAGTTATAGTAAATATCACCCAGGAACACAGTGAGAAGTACCAGTTTGAATAACACAAAGTTGACTAGAGTATTGCGTAAAATATATCAATATCTAATCCTGTCTACATTTGTATCAGGAAGCCAAGTGAGAGTAGAAATTCATCCTAAAAACAGCCGACCTCAGCTTTTTAACAGGCTTCTAGACCCACAAGGTAAGCAACAAACATATTGCTGCTTGCATTAACTCTCATCCTTTATGCTTCAGCTAAAATTTTCTCTTAGAAACATAGAATTTGATGGCAGATCAAACCAAAGAACCTTGGTGCGAAAATTGCCCCGGGGAACACACACTTTTGAATACGACCAACTACAGTGCCACCTTTGCCCCTAAACAGCTTGTCTGTGTCATGTCTGCCCCAAATAGCTTGTCCGTGCCATCTATTCCTCCTAAAAAGTCTGCCTGTGTCATCTTTCCCCCCAAAAAAGCCTGCCTGTGCTATATCTGCACCCTAAACAGATTGTCTGTGCCATCTCTGCCACCTAAACAGCCTGCCTGTGTCATCTCTGCCCCTTAAACAGCCTGCCTGTGCCACCTTTGCACCCTTAGCACCCTACCTGTGCCATTTCTGCCTCCAAACACATTTACTCGCTCGCTCAATTCCTTTACATGAAATAACTTCTTTATAGCAGTTTTAACTTGAAGTCTTGTCAATTGAGCCTGTCCACACACATTACAGTACTGTGTTTACAGAAGGCTTGGGAACCAGCTGCTGATTATCTACGGTAACCACCCAGTAGCGTATTTAGGGTCACAAGGGTTATAGTGGAAAATAAATGGCTGGGGTAATAAAAACAAAACCGCTGGTATGTAATGTTCTTTAGTGGAAGTTGGACTCCATTGAGTTTGGAATAACTGTTGCAGGTGTGCAAGTACAACCCAAAAATGGAAATAGAAATGGTTGGGAGCAGTGTCCGCAGCCCAGTGCCAAAGACTTTTACGGTAAGGAGGCCACTTTATCTTTACCATGTCTTAAGCATCAGTAACCGCTGTGCATTAGATATAGCCATAGCATTGTGTAGAACATACCAATTAGGATACAAATAATTCACAGAAATGGAAGACATATTACTTGGTTGTAGGACCCATGATTCAAAGCAGTGTTAATCCATTTTACACATATTTTTTACACTGTCATATTCAACACGTACTACTACTAGTTCTATATTATGGATTTTATGACACCATTTTGTAGAGTCTATTTTGTTTGATTAGAGGCTAGGGAAACATGCCCATTCAATTAAGCATGGTAATAGGTCCTAGCCCCCTTAGCGTTCTCCTGTAAACTCCTCTGGTATCCTTTATCAAAGTGTTAAATCTATTCTTCCTGCACATGTCAAGGCTGTCACGTACGGCCACAGCTGGAACCACTGTTTGATTTTTGAAGCTTGCTCTGAAATGATCGTGTGACAGGTGCATTTTCATAACGAGATTCTAAGGACATTTCATCGGAGGAATATCTCTGTGTTGGTATTCCTGATCCACTTCATACAAATACATCAATTTAAAAGGATATTAAACCATGAGAAACTCGTGTTGCCCATAAGAAAAATCAGGGCCATCTTTAAAGTGGGGCCAAAAGGGCAGCTTCTCCAGGTTTACGTTACTGCAGCCATTACTTGGGCCAACCCAACACCCAAGTATGTATTTGCATATTCTCTTTCCATCAACCTCCTGAACGTTGTGCTCATGCATGATATCAGCATTCTGCATGAAGGATTGAGGAAGGGGGGATTACCATGGGTATTAGGACCACTGTGCATCATAGAGGCTAATGGCAACAGGCATAACTGGGCTGGCAGCAAGGATTCTTGCCGGTACCCCATTATGATTAAAGATGTTTAGATAAATTATAAGCTTATATAGTATAATATCCTTACCACTAGTTTCATACCATCCCTATTCTACAAGAGTATTTTCATTTTCTATAAGGTAAATGTCCTGTAGTTTATTTAGTTAGCATTTAAAACATATAAAATTACTTTTACTGGAAAAATGTGGCAGCCCATTAACATCAGTAAAGGTTCTTGTTGTTGCAGCACATGAAATGTTTGGAGTGTTTTCCTTATCACTTTGATTTACGGTGTGTGTAGCATTCACTGCAGTTTTACACTTACAAAAACAAGTTGCTAATCTACCCGACTCAAATGAGAAGGTGTGAAGAATGTCTGATAATGTGCCCTGTGTTTTCCAGAAATCTATCTTACGTTCAGAGTATGTGTAGTGGCCATTCTATTACATACACAAATGAGATTATTTGTCAAAAAATTGATTCTCTCATTTCCCCAAACCATCCTTTTTTAAGTTAAAAAGACTGTTTGATCAGGTACACCTAGAAGAAGGCAGAAAACCCAAACAAAACATGATACCGTTATCAAATAATGTCCTAAAGCAATAATAATAATATCCTTCGAGAGATGGCATTGAGATTTTTCCCAAGATCAGTATTATCAATGCTTAAGTTAACTTATTGTAACCATACCTGGAACTTCCCAGGATACACTACTTGGAGCTCTTCTTCATCTCTCATGAAAGAGAATGAAGAAAACGATCTGGAGACCCAGGGAGCCGAGTATGGTTTGAAAGGCTGCTTGAAGCAGCTATTTAGTGTCAGGAAAGCGTTTCCGTTGAACTACCTACAATGACCCCTTCAGATCTGCAGATAGACAACACTATTCAAACAAACCCAAATAATGAATCTTTTTTATCGTGACCCCCCACACACACACACACAAGTTCGGCCTCATTGTGTATTGATATCATGCTATACCCCCTACTCTAGGTATAAGGCACCATGGCCAAGTACTGGTTTGAAATTGAGCTTCCTAGTGAAGAGTTATTCCCTTTAATTACAATGTGCAATTGTCTAAATTAAAGAATAACTAATCGTTATCCAGGCTATGACCCCCTCATTAATTAGTACTCTTCTCTTTATTCCAATACATGCGTTTTTTTGTTACAATGTTGCACCTATTGTATATAGATTATGCGATTTATGCAATGTTCTTGAATTTAAGAAAGAGAGTACTCAGGATCATGGGTAACACTGCTCCGGTGTTTGCTGCAGTCTGGCAGAGAATGATACTCTGATATAAAACATGAAAAACATAAGCATTCAGATATCTTACCTCTAATTATATTTTTGTATCTTATTAGCTTACCCATGGGATAGATCTAATTTAAAATCTATGCCTGTCAACCTGAAGAACTTTGAGAAACTGGATGCATTTGCTACCCAGGTACAGTATGTAATGTATCTAGTAAAAAATGTGAATATAGAAGTAAAGAAGCTTTTTGATTGCTGAATGAGTATAAAGGTCAAGATATTAAAAGTTACCGTATATATCCCCATGTATAAGACTTTTTTCGAAAAATTTGTGGTAAAAAAACTGGGTGCGTCTTATACAGTGGTTGTAGATTGCAGTTACTACAGTACTTCCCAGTACCTCCCTGCAGTCACACTGCCAATTGGCAGTTATGGTTGATGGGGCCTTAAGGGTTAATTTAGGGGCATAGGTTGATGGGACAGTTATTAAGGGCAGTTATGGTTGATGGGGCCTTCAGGGTTAATTTAGAGGCAGTTATGGTTGATGGGGTCTTTAGGGTTAATTTAGGGGCAGTTAATGGATGGGAGTGATGAGGATGAATTTTATGATAATACTTTTTTTTTCAAATTTTGGGCCCCAAAATTAAAGTGTGTCTTATACATAAGGAAATATGTTTAGTTTTGACATTAGATATTAGTGTGTGACACTAGTAGATATGTGAAGAAGGACGTTGTCTGCTCATGTGACCCTGTGTCAATGCTTGCAGGTGGGTAAGCGGAACACAGTTGAAGAGCTAGTGAGTGTCCTCCTGAAAGTGGCACGCACAGACCTGGAGAAAGTCCGGGTCATCTGGATGTGGATATGTCACAACATAGGTGAGAATGTGTGATTAATAATATAGCTCACAGTTACGTCACCTCAACCTTACTCACCAGTAATGCAGTATAAGCCATCTGCCCTATCCCTCTCTGTCTCGCTCAAGTGTCCTTGCCCCATTGACCTCAGTACTTCTCCCAATGACAATTTCTAAGCTTCATTGATTCCACCTGATTACTCTTGCTTTACTGTCTAATAACTAATCTTTGTAAGCCATCCTGGATAAGTGTATATACAACACATCATACGGACAGATGTAAAGAGACCCAAGATCAGATGTTGACCTGCTTTGGGCATTATCCTGTTGAGGATTTCAAAGCTGAACAGCCATGGGATCCTTGTTACTCAATGCATTTGATGTGGGAAAGGTACATTGGGTATCATCACATTCATTAAAATCAATTATGGTAAAGAGGGATATATTTACGGAATTGTATAGTGTGTCCATGTAATGATAAATGACTGAACTTCCAAATATGTTAATTCTGTTATACAACAGGCCTGCTTGACAGGAATAAAAAATGAGAATTGGCTACCACGCTCAAACCCGCAGCTGTTCTGCCAAGAATGTGCATGTGCTAGAAAGAAAAAGGTTATTGTATGAAAATTGTACCAAGCTTAACATTTGTTATATTTTTCCGCAACGTGATAAAAACAAGACTTCATAAGACATTAAAGGTGTTGTCAATTTTAAAAGGTGTAACTAAGTACTTGTTTCTGTGCAGATTTTGGACAGGCAGCACTACTCCTCATGCTATATTTAGTCCTAAAAGTGTTATATTCAGCAGAGTAAGTGGAACAGCTGATTTAAAATACATATCATATTTTTAACACATTATTTTAAACAGTCCTATCCTTGGTGCGTACTTGGCCATGCTCCACAGGACCATACCTGGCAATAAAATTCAGATGTTGATCCTATGTGCCAAGGCCCAACAATGTTTCAGATCTATGTATATGACACACACCAATTTGTACATTGAGGGTGGAATCCTAGACCACTTTTCACATTGTCCACCTTCTCACCCCACTCAGAGTATGATTTAGATGTCCTGGAAGACAAGTCTAAAAGGTGTGGTGACCCTGGCCAAACCATGCTGACTGGAAAGGGAGCCTGTGAAGGATATGCCAGTCTCTTTGAAAACATGTGCAGGTGAGAGATGTGAATCAAACCTAGAATTCTGCTGTAATTATAGAGTAGGGCTGTTCCACTGATTTTTATGTTATCGTGTATCGAGTAAACCTAGAGCTTGACTTAAAGTGGTGCTTAGCAGAGAGCTTGTGGTATTTCAAGAGGGGAAAGAGAGAGAGATGAAAGAGAAAGAAAAATTTAAGGTTTAAAAAAGAGTTATGGTTGTAGGAGGCCAGAGACGGAGAAGTTATGGGAGAGGGGATCAGAAGGAAGGGAATGTGCATTTGAAAAGGTAAATAACATTTGGCCAAAAGTAATAATGTCCTCAAAATACATTATTGTTACAAATACAAGAAAACATACATGAAACTTGCTTATAGATCTGCCAATGTAGTCCATATTAGGTTGAATGCCTTTGATATCTTGCAAGATGGTGGTTAGCAGAGGGCTTGTGGTGTTTCAGGAAAGCTGGTCCAGCCTTGGCCATGGTGTCTCTAGGAGTAAACTTTGCTTCTTGAAAATTGGGTATGAGCTTACCAGGGAAAGCGACACAGCACTATAGAATCTGCTGTATAAATTAAATGGAATAATAATTTAAAAATGCATTTAAGCTACTATACTCACCGGGGAAAACCCCTCCTCCAGTCTTGCAGGTATACAATGTATGAAAATAGGAGGATACTCTAAAGGTCACAGTTACGTGGTCGGAGAGACATTCTCGGAAGAGACAAACCATGCATGGAATGCTGTCTATCTAAACCGAAAATGGCACCTCCTAGACACCACATGGGGTGCAGGGTTTGCAGACAGTACTAGCAATACATTTAGCTTTAGGTAAGTGCCAATATTTCCCATTTTTTCTGTCCATGGACATACATTAGCATCTGCGTGATGGCATCTTAAAGAGTTCTTGGTCCTGTTTCAGCGCTATGAAGCCCCTTCTAGGTTCTATTGGGTATTCCAATATATACCGGGAGCAGCCATTTAAAATGTATGTTTTCAGAATCTGCATGATTATTCCTTCTGTTAATACATTGGGAGCAGCTGATTAGTTGAGTCGTTGTAAGAGTGGGTTGAGGAGAAGGAAGTAGAGTTGCTTGAAAAATAAAAAGCAGTGGTATCAAACTTTAAAATACAAATTCAATGATGGTAAAAGGTGGGTAGGCCGCAGTTCTTTAACCTTAATGGCACACATTGTAAAGGCTCTCTCTTTTGCATGCAGGTACAACGAGTTCTATTTTCTGACTCATCCTGCCCTGTTTATAGAAGAGCATTTCCCTGATAACCAGAATTGGCAGCTCCTGCAGGTGCCCCTCTCACTAAAACAATTTGAAGGAATCGTGCATCGGAAAAGCAGCTTCTATAATGCAGGATTGATAGCCTTGTACCCTGAAACCCTTCAGGTTGAAACAGGTATGGGACTTTAGCCGCCATTATATATCTTTGAAATAATACATTTTTTATACATACTATATACTGTACTATATACTATATAGATTTATAGTGGGAAATTGGGCATTCAGAATCAAGTACAGTCAGTCAGTAAAGTGGCTAAAGCTGTATATATATATATATCATAGATTATATTGTCTTGATAATAACATTTTTTTAAATATCTTACAGTTAATGGAAAGGCCACAGTTTCCATTGAGGGCTGTTGCCCTACCCTGTTTTCTTTCACTCTCAATAAGACAGAGAAGCCTGGACTGATGACCCTTACAAAGAATGGGATGCAGCTGGAGGTGTACCCTCAAACAACGGGACGTCACAAGCTTGAGCTGTACACCAAACCTTACAACAGTACAAAAGAGTGCTATGACAGCATTGTAGAATACATCATCCACTGTGGCTCTGTCGATTCCACATTCAGAATCCCTAAAGACCTTGATGCTATAGTTGGCCCCAGTTGGTTGACTGAAAAGAAGAGATTCCTCCAGCCTTCATGCCATGACCCTGTGATCAACACTCAAGACGGGCGCTGCACTGTGGGGTTTACTTTAGCGAAAAGAAACATGGTTTTAGCAACATTGCATTCTGACCAGATAAAACCTGGAGATGAAAGGAGATATGTGCTACAGACTGTATGTGGAAACAGAGTAGAGTTCAGGGTCTGCCTTCCTCAACAAGGTTACTATGCCCTAAAAATACACAGCTGTACAGGTCCAGGGATGTTTGAGTGTGTGTGCAATTACCTAGTTGTGTGCAAGAACTCAGAGGTGGCATGGCCTGCATTTCCTAAAGCACTGCAAAACCCTGTTGGCCCAACTGCCTTAATGGAAAAGAAGGGTCTTCTGCAACCTTTGCATCGTGACCCTATTATTTACGCATCAAACGGTCACTGTACTTTGTCCTTCACACTTAGGGAAGATATTGCAATTCTTACAGCAGTGCTCTGCGATGAAGCGTCCCTTAATGACCATGGAGAGAAAAGATATGTCACACAGGCTCAAAGAGGTAACCACATAGAGCTGAAAATACGGCTCCCGCAGGAGGGGTCCTATGTTATTCAGATATTTGCTGACAGCAAGACATCTCCCACCAACTTTGAATATGTGTGTAACTACCTGATTTGTTTTTGTAGGACTGATGCTACAAGCTCAGAACTTACCACTATACCTCAGATCCCAGTGGGATCTGGCAATATGGTGGACAAGAAAGGTTTCCTCAGACCTTTACAGCTTGGACAGGTGATTAACAGTACTGATGGGCGTTGTTCTTTATGTTTCTCTCTAGACAGAGACATGAACTGCTTGGCCACATTGCACAGTGATGATAACAGGTGGAACAAACAAATGGAAAGGAGGTATATCATACAAATTCAAAAACAGCGTCAGGTGGAGTTCCTCATCCAGCTTCCCAGAGCTGGGTCCTATGACCTCAGAATCTACGCAGATAGCAGATTCCAGCCTGGAAATTATGAATTTGTTTGCAGCTACCTTATCACATGTGCAAACCCAGAGGCAGCATGGCCAGCATTTCCCAATAAACTCCAGAGCCCTGTTGGGCCAACAGCTTTGTCCGAAAAATACGGGCTTCTTCACCCATCACATAATGAGCCAATAATTCACTGTAATGATGGACAGTGTTCTCTGTCTTTTGCACTCAAGCGGGAAATAGGCATATTTGCCAGACTACAGTCAGATGAGGTGCTCTTAACAGAAGAGGCAGAAAGGAGGCATGTGATTCAAGTCCAGAGACAGAGCAGAGTGGAGTTTCATGTACAATTGCCTCAATGCGGGACATACATTCTGAAAATCTACACAGAATCAGAGCAAGGAAACTTCAAATTTGCTTGCAATTATCTAGTTTCCTGTGTTAACACCCAAGCGAAATGGCCTCTGCTTCCAATGGAACTGAGCAACCCTGTAGGACCTAATTGTCTTTCTGAGAAAATGGGCCTGACACGGCCATCTCATCTGGAGCCAATAATTTATACAGATGACGGTCGTTGTTCTGTCAGCTTTGCATCGGATCAGACTATGGACATTGTGGCTACCCTTCACTCTGACGAGATAACATCCGAGGAAGCCAGGAGGAGGCATATTTTTCAAGTAGAGAAGGAAGGACGTGTGGAGTTTCACATTCAACTCCCTAAAGCAGGTACTTATGTTCTGAGGGTATGCAGCAAGAAGAGATCTGACCTGAGCAACATTTATGACTATGCCTGCAACTACCTCTTATGCTGTTCAAATGGAAAGGTAAGGTGGCCCTTTTTCCCCATGAGGTATAGTTCTTGGGACCCCAGCTATGAACTGTTGGAGCCACTGTCTGGAATTCTACCAGCGAATAGCGAAGTCAGATTTAGAATCAAAGCCCGAGGACTGGCAGCTGTATCTGTCAAAGGCAAGGACCTCTACCCTTTGAACTTCAGCTCAGATGGATGCTGGGAGGGAAAGTGCAGGACATCAGGATGCAAGGACATTCATGTTCTGGTGACAAATAATTTGAACAAGAGCTATGCATTGGTACTAAGTTACCAAGTAAAATGCGGGGCCCACCAAGGACAAATGGAAAGTTCACATTCCTATTAGCTTTTCATGTCAGAATCTCCCTCTAGGTGCAGCAAGTCCCGAATAATATGAATCATCTTAACAGTGCATGTCCACTGCCAGAGGTACTAAAACAGGCTATGGAACTAAACTTGAGAGGTTTGGCATGTACCTCAATGTTCTCCTAATTAATGGCTTCAGCCTGCAATTCTATAACTGCCGCCGAACTGCAAACACTTGGACTCAAATATTTATTTTTTACAAAACATACTCTTTTCCTACAGCCGAGAATTGCTAATGGAATAGGCTTTTCACAGACTCTCTAAAAATCACTGCTATTGAGAATTTTCCAGGTGCTTTGAGATGGACAGTTTTCACTTGATTGCAAGCGCTTGTCTGGGTTGTGCTTGTACATTTTTATTTTTGGAACGTTGATAACATACACAGTGCTTGACTCAGGATACCGTAGCGTTAGTACAGTCGCAACAGACGAGGCAATGCCTTCCACGGAGACCTTACAATCTCAAAAAGAAGAAATTGCATTTCACTGAAAATGTGTCTTTTTTTGGAAAAGGGCTGCTCTCTTGCTGTATTAACATATAAGCTATGGCAAAGCCTATTATTACTATAAGCCCATGTTCTAAAGCAATATGCTTGGTTAAACAAATTGGATGAAATGCTAAAAATATATATGCGTTTCAGTACATAATTATTATTATCATCTAAATTCAATATAGACCATGCAGCAATGCAGGTTTCTCTTGCAAATAAACGCACTTATGGTCTACTTATAAAATATTTTCTTTACATTAAATTAGTTTATAGTTTTATAAATATTAACCATGCAAATAACTAGAATAGGGAAGATTGGGCAGCTTTCGCATAAGAGGTAGTTGCAGGCATCGTCAATAAACATTGCTAAGCATTTATATTAAAGTAAAAGGTTTTTTTTACAGGAGATTTAAAGATAAATTGTAACCTACTTCTAGTAATCGAATGAACGTTAGGTCTCTGCACCTTCGCAAAGCCATAACGTAGTTAACTTACTATAAAAGCCATCATAGCAGAAAGTAAAAACATAAAAAGATTTTGCCTGGGAGAGCCTGTGTATTTATCAATTATGAAATCATCACGGTACAACTACCTGTAAAACGAGCAAAATATCCGGCAGATGAGAGAGAGCGGAAGTCAAAAGGAATTATTTTCAAGATCCGTCACGATGATGTTTGCATGACCGATGCCAACCTAAAATGTGTTTTTTTTCCCTAAGGACTGAAAGCTCTTCCTAGGAACGCTTTTGTCAATCGCTCCAGGTTTTTAAATGTCACCAGTTATTTGCAAGTCTACCACTGTACAGCGATGACAAAATTAGCTCGGGTGCTTTATAAATAAAATGTTTACTTGGAAATAGTTTTCTGAAGCAGGCAGGAAGAACTGGTCCACAAGTTTGGAAATGTTCTTATATATTTTCAAATTTAAAATGAAACGGAAATATGAAAATGTTTTCTTTTATGCCATTTTAACCATATCTTGGTATAACCGTGATTTTTCATGTTTAAATTTACCCCCAAATTTTAGACTTTAGGGATTTCTTTTGAAACCATAGAAAACTGTAATACTTATGAGTGCTAGTCATACCTGGGAATTTGTGGCCAGTCTCACCGATGCCCGTAGGCATTCCTGCTGATGTTATGGTCAACGCCCCACATTAAAAGGGGACATGGACAGGGAGTGGGGCATGTCAGGACCCCGCTCCAAAGACCGGAGGATTTGGGTTTCGACCTGGAGAACCGGCACTTCTCCCGGAGTCTCCGTGCCAAACCCGGAGAGTTCCCAGGTATGGTGCTAGTATGTGACGCCAACACCGAAACAGATAAACTCAGTAGGGGGCACTGCTGAAAAATGTCCTGATTTGTTCAGCAACAACTCGTGAATAGAGTCGTACCTAAAAAAAACATTGTTTTTGTTTGGGCTCTAGAGGTCCCTATCCATCATAGGTCTAGAGGTCCCTATCCATTATAGGTCCATATAGTCTAGGGCTTTGGGGGTGGATAGTGAAGTTATTTTTTTTTTCTTGTAGGTAGGGCTAAAGGATTTTAGGGCACTTAAGATATATATTTTTTCCCCAAACTTTTTTGCAAGGTGCAATATGGACAGAGATTTATTTTGAGGATCTCTCTTACATCTTACTGGTGCCAGTGATTTAATTTTGCTTGATTTATATTTCCTCTTTTCATTTTAAATATTAATTTCCGCGAAACTATGTTCCTCCTGCTCCTCTGATTGGTCTCCGGATCAGCCAGCAAATCAGAGATCCGGAATTCTTCTGGCGGGTGTCCTCCTGTGCGAATCATTTATTAACACATTACATTATTAGATCAGTCAAGCAGGCGATGCTGGCTTCTTCTAACCAGAGACGGTCCAGGTTGTCATTAGACAGTTTGATCTCCCGTTCAGTCGCAGGGGGAGCTCTTTACACTGCTAAAAAGATTGGACATACCAATACATCTTGGCACACATTGTATGGACATACTGGTATGTGCATAGGGACATGGAGAGGTTAATCATGCCACCTGTGAGTTATTTGTAAAAGTGGTTTTACCCCCATAAAGTGGTTCCTGCTGATTGCACCATTCCATTGGTTGCTTTGGGGATAAGACAACTTTCAAACTAGGCACTAAACTGCTCTTTTATAGACAACTCTCTAATTGTCCGTATAAGAGCTTACAATAAAGTATGGTTTGGAGGAGAGAGGGGGAAGATGTGATTAATATATTAACGAAATGAAAGCAGAAAGTAAAGTAAAGTAAAAACGGTTAAGGATGCATGGGATATGGCAGAAAGCCATTCTGATTAAGGTCTGAGTCTTTACAACAAGGAAAATGGGCAGACTAGATGGTCTGAACGGTTCTTGTTTGCCGTCAAATTCTGGATCAGACAAATCTAAAGCAGATACAAAGGATCTGAATGATACTGGTCCAGTTTCCCTTGGACCTGCATACCCTGTTACTTTAAAAAGGCACAAGATTATTAGCGAACAAAGTGCCATTGGAATACAGGAGTGATGGGAGTGATAAAGGGCCTCTGAACGCTTATGAAGATATTCTATTAAAATCAGCCGTTCCCAGCTGCAATAGTCATTAACAACGTCTACACTGTATTTTTGATCTCTTTGGTGTTATTTTGGACAAAGTTTGCTTTTCTGTCAAAAACAAGGACACAAAAACAAAGTGACACCAAACTTTTGAATGGAAGTGTATGTTCTCAGGTTAGCTGGCCTATTATCAAAGAAATGTGCCATAAGTATCTACATTAAAATACAAAATAAATCATCACACACAATACATTTATAATAATTTAATAAAATTAAAAAATAACTTAAATATACAGCCTGTTATATAAATGTACAGCCTGTTATATAAATGTACAGTAAAAAATGCAGAAATTGCTATTTCACCATAAATTTCAGTTCTGTTGCGAAGAATGTTTGAATTTTATTTTTTTTATTAGACATCAAAATTTCTGTATAGAGAAACTAATCCTAAACAGGTTTAAACAAATAAGTTTTTCTTTTGCAATTTACAAATGCATACTTTTTAAATGATGGAATGGGGTGAATACATAGGTAGGGGAAACTGTATGGAAAGTGAACATGCTAGAGGACATGTGCACTGACATTAGTATAATCCATACAAGGAAGATATAAAGCAATATCACATACATAAGAGAATGAGATCAAGAAGAAGTCAGAGGGCACAGATTAGGATTTTCAGCTTCATGGTGAGTCATTCCAAGATGGCTCTCCACTGACACCTTGTGGACACATTATGCACCTTCACCAAGTTCATGGTAAACAGATCATAGTCTCAGATTATATGCCCTGAGAGGTTTACCTTGGTTGGGTGAAGTGCTGCACTGTACGTTGACTATCTTGCTTCAGCTCCTCTATATGAGAATCCAAGCGTTGGAGGAGGTCCTGGGACCGAAGCTCTTCTTCTTGTAGGTAACGCACAGCTATGGCACTGGCCGGCGTGGATGGTGGGATGGGAAGCTGGAAATGAAGAAAACCTAAATCAGAATTCCTTAGAAAAGGACAGCATAAGACAAAATCAAAATATTATCCACTCCAAGGCACTGGCATTGGGTAAATTAGTCCAGGGAGGCAGAATAAATATTGGGGCTTTAGCTATAAGAAATGTAAATATTAGCTGCTGAAGAACCACTTCAGAAGGCATAGCCGATCACATCTGTGCTTTGCAGAGTAGCAGACCCTCTAACACAGCTTTACAGATCTGTGTTAGATATTTACTACCGCTGGCTGTGTTTGTACAAAAGAGATGAAAAAGTACAGTCCCTTCAAATTCTACAGTTTTATATATAAGGGCATAACAGCAATCATCTGTTCCTTAGCAGGTCTAAAAATTAGGTAAATATAACCTCCGATGAACAACACGTGTCATGATTTATTCAACAAAAATAAAGCCAAAATGGAGAAGCAATGTGTGAAAAACTAAGTACAACTTATGATTCAATAGCTTGTAGAGAAACTTCTAGCAGCATTAACTTTAAGTAATAGTTTTCTGTATAGATTATTAGTCTCATCGTTTTGGCACACTTTTACAACGAGTACTTTCTTTTTCTCACGACTGTAAATACTTCCAAGATATATGGTACACATGTACAGTATCGTGTGTGTGCAACTATACAAAGATACAAAAAAGAGGGGGTCTTACCAGGGCCGGCCCAAGACAAAATGCCGCCCTTGTACTTACCTTTCAGCAGTCCTGCGTCAAGTCTCCCTGTTCGGTCTCGGGGCCGGCTTGTAATACTGAGCGCCAGAAACGACCTCATCGTCCGGCACTCAGCATTACAAGCCGGCACCGAGACCGAGCTAGGGGGATCGCAGAGGAGAGAGGGACGCCGAGCAGGTATTGAAAATTTGGAGCAGTTGCCCCACTCTGCTCCATTTTTGGGCCGGCCCTGGGTCTTACTACAGTATAGCTTAAATATGGGGTAAATCTTAATGATAGAAAGTATGCCATTAAGAGAATTATTTCTGCAGGGTATTTCAGTCACTGTTACTTTGAGATAATTGATTGATGTTACACATATCAGACATACAGGTTGTTGACAACACCCACCATTCATTTATAGAAGTACTTTTTGTAGCCTGAGCTCTGTTTGTCCAAGTAAATTTTGGTTCACATTATTACCTCCTGTCTGCTCCCTTTAGACCATTAGAGAGAGGGATTTTTGGTGCCTGGTGGGCAGAAGTGGTAGGCCGCAGAAAGCACCATTTCTGCAGTTTCTGCAAAATAATTTGCACCACCAGACTACAAATGTTGGCCAATAAATGTGCTTTATCAAGCTTGCAAATTTTTGGAAATATACTTAAAATATAAAGAAATGTTAATGCCTCTGGTGTCATCTAGTGTGCGCCAAGTCATTTTCTCACCGAAGATAATCGCCCTGATACAGACTCTCCGCATGAGTCCTCATTTCCATCTGGTCCTGGTGATCCCTTGGCATCTCTCTTCCATAACTCAGAGGACACGGACTCCATGGAACTTGTCCTGCTAAAGCCTCTCACATTGGAGTGTGCATCAAGATGAGATCGGAGGGCTTGCAATTCCTCCTCATAACGCTGAGCCATCTCTCTCAGTTGCTCCTTCATTAGCTTCACTTCCTCCTCGTGTCTCTTCTGTAACTCATGCGATTCCCTTTAGTGATACAGACAAGCACATTAGTGGGCTCTGTATACATCATATATAAATACATTAAAAGATATGTCCAAATATCAACCTCTCTCTGTTGATTACTAGTCTGTTGGACTTGGAAGAAACAGCTTTCCGGTCTATAGGGACATGCTATGGCCTGCTTTACAATGAAGATAGCTATGTTAGTAAACAACGGTATATGTAACAACCCAATAAACTTTTATAGGGTATATATCTTGTCAATGCCACATGAACAGACCCAAAACAATTCATTGCTACCCTCAGAGAAAACGACTGGCCAAGCGCAGGTAAGCAGGCTGTAACACATAGTTTAACCCCAGAGATCTGTCAAGATGGAAAGCATGTAAACTGCCAAAGTTATCAAATAAAGGTCAATAGATTTTGGTAGTTAAATGTCAATAACACTTTGTTAATATCAACCACTTGGAAATGTAACAAAGAAATACATGTTGCACGGAAATTGTGTACAGTAGCAACATACATAACACATTTACAGAAAAATACAATAGTACTTGGTGTTGTTTAGGTTTTCATTTTCCTGTATTAGTTTAGATACATTTAAACTTCATTCAACAGGGATTAGGCATACAACAAGAAACAACAAAAACATACTGGGCTGGATGTAATGCCCAAGATAAATCAATAACAGCCCTCTATATACTCCAATTGGGAAAAAACAAGATTTCTTCAGTCTCCTCTGTCGCTAAATAATGTATTATGCAGGGCCACCTCACCCCTTCACACTGGAGAAAAATTGTTGGCCAAAATGAATAGTAACGAGAGAGTTGAATTCACAGCTCACCCTTTAGCGCATAATCCTCATTGCCTACAGTTTTATAGAATGCGTCATATCATATCTGATGTTCTGGGAAAAAATACCCCCAACCTAAGAGCTGCTTTGGTTATGCCACCAGTAGCAGTGATTAAAACACAAGCAGTTTCAGGTGTATTCTAATTATATATATATATATTATCAAAAGAGAGCTTTATGTGTTGGCAGATTCAAAGAAAAGGTATCATTGGAGATATCAACAGAGCCAGTGTGACCACAACTCGGGGCACTCGGTTAGGGCAGAGGAAGGTATAGAACGCCAGAATCCTCTCACCTCTCCACAGCAGCCTGGATCTCGGACTGCCGCGCTTTGTTCAGCAGTTCCAGCCTTCCTTGCGTCTGTGATAACTCTTTCTGAAGTTTTTGATTCTCTCGTTCCAAATTATCCAGGGCCTGATCAAACCCCACAGCAGTAGGAACATTTTTGAGAAACCGGTGGGAAAAAAAGATAAAATACAATGAAGACTGCATTTCAAAGGATTTATGGCGACGGCGAAGGTCAATCACCTAAATTAGCAACTTTATAAAGTAGACACAGCGCACTGGTGGGAAATAATCACGGTACACGTTTCAATAAATATAAATTGCTTATTACATTTGTACACACATTTGGGATTTGGAAGAAGTGACAGATCAACTTCCATTAAACCAAATAAACCTTACTATGAGAACACCATCGGTCACTTCAGTTATCCACTTCATTTGTCCTGTGTATGCACATTAGGCCACAATTTTAAAATGCAATTCTGGGGCAAAAAAGCTACAAGAGACACAAACACACCCTGGAAATGAAATTAATGTTCCTGCTGATCATCCCACAATTAGCCCTAAGATTACTCCTAATAAACAAGTCATATGTTTGCCCCATGCCCACCTTTTCACCTATACACTTGCTAATTTTTAAACCACGAGGCTTGCTTGTTATTTATTAGTTTGCCGTACAAAATGTTTCACATCATGCCAACGTGCTGGGATCAGTTACAGAATAGATACAAGATACTCAAATGTGTGCCTCTAAAATGAACACAACAGGTAAAGGATATACTGCTCTGTGGGAAATTATATCGGTGTTCAGCAATGTCACCTGAATCACATCTGGTTCTTGCTTCTCTATTATATCTGACAGCTGACGGTTCTCCTTTTGCAAGGTTTCTAAGGCTGCCAAAGAAAGCTAAACCGGGGTGAGAAAAGAAAGGAGGAACTCGTTAGTGTGAGGTCAGTGACCAAGTTAGGAAATCATAGTAAGAATTTAATTTAAAGAGAAAGCAAATAATCTAGAAAGAAGAGAGACAGGAAAATATTTAGAAAGACAGGTGACAAGGAAGGGACATTTGTGGGCAAAAGTGAAATGGAAAAGAAACAAAACAAAACAAAACAAAACAAAACATGGCCAGGTAGAGAACATGACATCAACAGCAAAAAAAATGGGGGGGAAACATTAGAAGAAAAAAAACCTAGCACCTTGTGCTCGGCAGCTTCTCTGTCTGCTCTCGTTCTCTCTAGGGAGACTTGTCTTTCCCAGTCAATGGCCTCACTTTTAGAGGTTGCAATGATAATGTCCTTTTGGTGCAGCTCCTGTGTGAGCTGCGAGATCTCCTTCTTCATTCCATCCAAAGCGCTGCTGTACGAGAGCTCAGCCTGGTGGAGCTGACTCCTTAACTAACAGAATTTGGAAGGAGTTAAAATGAGCTCATCTGGTCTGCCCATTGTCTATTATAGGCACAGTCTTAATGATTTACTAAATTACCACATCAGGATATCAACAAAAAGGATACTTGACAATTAAATAAACATACAAGAGCCAGTGGGTCAAAAAAGGCAGAGGGTAACAGAATTAGTTTCATAAAGCGAACACAAAAGATCTGCACTGGGGCAATACACTAAATTCTACCAATTTAGAAAGATAACTAATGAAACACATTAGGAATAAGCCAACACTTTCAGCTCCAGGAGTACACCACTCGGTGATCTGTTGTATTTCCATCACAGAAATGGTTATTTAGTGTTAACATAGGACTCCAAAATGTTTCTGTAAAGAATAGAGGTGGGTGATTTTGTTGAATAATGGTATGAGGTGAGCCCAGTCTGGCTCATGAAGCCAGTTTACAAGTTTAGCTAAACCAGGGCTTGACAAATTTGTTGTGAATCCAGGCGCCAGCTAAAAAAGTTAGGAGCCAGGATTTTTTTAAACTAACAGTTGGTCAGGAGTGATCTGATCATCATCAGCCCACTTACTAAACTCACAGCATTTCCATTGGAGCACAGCATTGACTGATATTTAGTCCCCACAAGCTTGTGGGGACAAATGTTAACCCGTGCAATGCCACGAATGTGTCATACACAATTGTGGCATTTAAGGGGTTAACGCTGCACTGTCGCTCTCATGGAGTGATCAGGCAGCAGGTGGGTGTTGGGGCTGCTCTCCACACTCATGTGGAGACCGAAGTACCCTCTCCCCCTGTCCCTGAAGCTGCCTCTGGCAGCTGGGACGCAATTGCTGGTCTATAGACCAGCCATTGCAGGGGGAGTCTCTTTGATGACTCTTGTAGGCTTCCATGCCTACAGGAGTAATTAAAGGGCTTGTGGGGGCTTGTTTTTGCTGTTGCTGGTCTGCCTGGGCATCCAGGCAGACCACCAGCAGCAGAGCCCCATACAAAATGGGAATTAACCCCTAAAATGCGTGGCATTGAAGGGGTTAACGCTGCACTGTCGCTCTCACTTGTGTGGGGACCCAATCAACACTCAACCCCCTTCCCTGAAGCTGCCTGTGGCAGCGTTTTTCGGGGATTTAACAGGCTGACAAACACCTAGGCGCCCGGGCAAAATGCTCAGTCGCCATGGCGACCTGGGATTTGTCGAGCCCTGGTCTAAACTGAGTCAACTCTCAGCAGACCAAACAGGTCAGTCCGAACATTCCGAACTAGCTCATCCACTCAATTTAACCAATATAAACATGGACAAGTCTTGGTTTCCAAATCATTTTCTAACCTTCTTAATATCAGACGAGCATTTCTTGTGTTCCTCTTGCAACAGTTGCAGAGACTCCCCTTTCTCCTTTAATTCCTTGGTGAGCTGCTGGCACTGCACGGTGACTGATCCAACTCTGAAAGATTTACCGAATGTATTTAACTTTAAGTCAGGGCTCTTCACATTAAATGTATAAGTTAAAATGGAATCCAATGTTTTTTAAGAATGTCAGATACCTGTCCCCCTAGTGTTATAATCAGCTTGAGGCAGAGTGTGGTAACGGTACCATACTGACCTGCCTTCCAAACTAGTGACTTCAGCCTGCAGCTTTTGCTCATTTAAAAGGCTGATGGAGAGCCGGGACCGCATTGCATCCACGTCTGCCCGTTCATCTGACAACCTAGATTCCTTTAATTTCTCCTCTAGAGACCTGTGGAAATAATGATTTATTTTAAAATGACAGGTGATATTAATACAGCCATATACATATAGACACCACGCATTTAGAATTCAATAGAAACCATGGACCAATTATTCATCATAAACAGAAAGCCCACATTCATCACCTGATGCTGCTTTCCCGGTCTCTCAGTGCCTCATTCACTCTGCACACTTCCCTGCGGAGCTCCTGTGCTTTAGTACCCTGCAGGAAATCAGTATGAGCCTTCAGAGTCTCCCATAGTTCGGTCTTCTCCTCCTGGAGAACCTGCTTGGCCAAACACAAAGAGCTGAGCCCACTAAAGGGCTGAGCATGAATCTAATTAAAACTATTAAAAAAATGTATCCTTCGACTGAAGCCATGAAGGCATATAATGTCTTCACCATAAAAGTCTCACAACTAAGGTAAGGTGGACAGAGAATATGTAGCCTAGATTGGACAAATAGTTCTCATCTGCAGTCAGTTTCTATCTTTCCATGACTCATGATCCACAAAGTTTATTCCATGCTCACTTGCATATCTTGCTGGGCTTGCTGCAGCTCTTGTTCCGCACGCTCCCTCTCACCAATAGAAACCTCAAGCTGCAGCTTTAAGGTCTCCATCTCTTCCTCCCTGGCACAGAGACTGTCATTGGCACGAAGTAGCTGGCCACTGAGGTGCTGAAACTCTGATCGGCCAGCCAGACTTGTCTGCTCCAGCATACGCTTATGGCTCTGTGACTGTTGCTGAGGACAGACGATGGTTGTGAAGGTTATCTTCAGGTGGTCCCTGGTTTCCAGTACTCAACAAAATAAAGACTTCTATACTATCCTCTCTGCCTCCTGCAATACATCTTCCCACATTTTTACGTCCTTTAACATCTAGCCACATGCATGCTCACACAGACAGTGTAGGCATATCAACTACTTTCTTACAATAAAGTTGCCTTATCTGGCCCCGGGTTTTGTCCCTATGTAAACATAACGGCCCACTAAAGGCTTAAAGTAGGGGCTCTTGACGCGTCTCCCTCGGCTTGGGCAAAAAAAAATCTGCACTTCTATGTCTTATATACGTACTTCATGTTTGTGCCGAATATGTCAGCTAGAAGTATAAAAACCAAACACCTGAGATATTTATTAGAAAGTATTCTTTTGAGTCTTCTCAGACAGTGATTATATAGCAGACACAAACTTTTCGTACTATTAAAATTAGTCTGCCACTTAGTGTCATTTTATTTTTTAAATTATAGCAATCCAAGAGCCCATGCAGTACAGTTCTTGTAGTAGTGTCAAAGGATGGACGCTCTTACAAGAAGCATGGAAATTATTTGAACTCGCAATCCTACTTCCTCTGTTTCCTCTACAGCGTTCATCCCAGAAGGCGATTGTATAGTCCATCTGTGCCCTACAAAGTGTTGCAACGTGCCCCTTCCACAATCTGGCTTCCTAACCCATTTAGGAGGTTAATGTGCCAAAGACACAAACACATTAAGGTTGAATTCAGTCCTGAACCTAACCGCTATAGAATACCATTTAAGAGTGTGACCATGTATTTAAATACTTAAGGAGTCTCTTTGTATATCTAAGGCCCCAAAAAGGTCAGAGAAAGAAGCAGAAGATCACAGTGCATTGAATCGAGTACCAACTTCTCTACCTGTAGCTTGCTTTAACTTAAAGTTCTGTACTCAAGATCCATTTAATTAAATAAAGCATCCATCACCTACCTGGTATATGTCTGCTTGCTCTGCCAAAGTTCTGCGCTGGGCTTCCAGCTCTGCTACCTGCTGCTGGTAAAGTAGGCGTTGTTTTTCCCAATCCAGGGATCTCTGACGAAATTCCTAGGAGAAAACTATTCCTCTTAGGAATGACCAGCATTAGGGATATGCAGAGAGCTCCCTGTATGATGATCTCATATATTCAATACGGGTTCACAACTGTTAAGCCACCCCCCTACCATTTCTGGTGCCAGTCAAAGGGGAAGAAATGCACTGGAACGGTTCACACAATGTTACAAATTCATGATCCGTTACAGAAAGGAGATTAAATAGGGAGGGTAAATTTAAACAAACACAGAGAAACATATCCACTATTACACTGTCCCAAAAAAGTATTTAACCTCTTACTGTGGTAGGACTCGAAATGAGGATAACACCTGTACTTTCACATAAAATTCAGGCTGTTCCTTTACCTCTAATCTGCGAGTCAAGCGCGAGACCTCAGATCTCTCTTCTTCCCCTTTACTCCTCATCTCTGCTCGCAGATGCCGCCTCTGAACCTTCTCATAACTTTTTTTCAATCTGGACAGCTGAACGTTGCAAAGTAGTGAGAAAAATATGAATGAAATCCATTGACACATACCTATAGGCACAAAAAATTACAAGTAAATTCCAATGCGCAATTTCAATTTACACACCTCTTCCTGAAAACGGGAGAGTTGGTCCTCATATTCCACTATCTTGCTACGATTCTCCTCTTCTGTCTCCTGAAGCTGTTGTTTCAGTGATCTGACCTGTAAATATAACCCTGTGAACAGTCATTTATCACCTAGCACTTGACAATGTTCTAGGGGACATCATTGCCAGTGATCACTCTATGATGAATGAATACCAAGGTCTACTACAGAGCAAAAGTAAAAAATAAATTGTCTGGTAACGTAAACAATTTTGATGAAGTTAGAGCTTTGAAAGAAATATATACAGCAATTCAAAAGTTTGGGGTCACTTACGGAAAATAAAGCACATTTTGTCCATTAAAATAACATGAAATGGATCAGAAATACAGCGCAGACAGGGTTAATGTTGTCAACGACTATTGTAGCTGGAAACGGCTGATTTTTAATCAAATATCTTCATAGGCCATTTATCACTCCCATCACTCCTGTGTTCCAATGGCATGTTGTGTTCACTGATCCAAGTTTAAGTTTAAAAGGCTAATTGATCGTTAGAAAACCCTTTTGCTATTATGTTACAGCCAGAAATTTCCTTGTTTTCTGTGAAAACAGCTAAGTGACCCCAAACTTTTGAACAATAGTGAACATAATTTTGGTAGTTTTCAACATCACTTAATGCACTGTGTCCAATGCCTTGTGGTACTATTAACAGTGCAATTTGGGGACATCCAGAGATATTTCATGGTCTGCAGAGTGCCCTGATGCCATATTTTACTACAACTGGACTATAGTGCAGAAATGCCTTAGATGTACATATCCCAAGAAAAGCAAGTTTTAGCTATACATTTGCTAGCCATATCTCCAAAAACAGGAGAAAATATCAGTCTACTAAACTGAACCAGGAAAATTAATATTACGTTATTTCTGAAAATATCTTAGACTGTTCATCAAAAGAAACCATAGACGAAATAATTAGTGGTACTATTAATGTACAATGTTTGCCTATATTTTTCCACCATCAAAACGGCCTTTTAGGTTATTTGCATGATTTAGCCCACCTCCTGGTTTAACAGCCCCTCTCTGGCTTGCGTACAATTTAGCTCTTGCTCTCTGAGCTCCAGGCGAGTATTGAGTATCTGCATCTTGGCTTCCCACTCTGACCTCTTGTGATCCAACATGATGTCTATCTGCCTCATGAGTTCTTGTAGCTCCTGCTCACAAGAACCATATAGTATCCTGCAAAAGAATTCGATACATTACCTAAGGTGAAAGACGGTTTGCTTTAAATCTTTGCGTATTCTGTTAAAGCCAGTGTAATCCTGTAGCAGCTTTATGAATTTTGGAAAATAAAATCCAGGCGCACAACACTTGAATTCTCACCTGCCGGCTTTCGGGTCAGATCCGTGAAAATCATGGTGTCAAACTAAATCACTCACCCTTTTTTACCCTGCTGCTGAATTCTTTCTAATAAAGCCTCCATTCTGGAGATGCCACGCCACCATCAACTGAAATAAAAGGGAAGAAATATTCATAAAAGCCAGCATATTCCAGAACGAGCATACATGCTATTATACTCAAAATCCATACATTTTTTAAAACATCATTTATTTACAAATCCAGGATCACCAATCTGTCATACCGTAAAGCTAGAAAATAATATTTTTCAATAAATGGAACGTGTAGCTGATAGGATTTGTCTTTCTTTTGCTGTTGAATTATACGATTAACCTCACATCTATATAAAAATACAGTAGCAGTTTTCTATTCTCTATTTTCAGCTAATGACCGCAGGGGCAGATGCTATTAACAATACAAAGGTGTCAAAATAAGTGAAACTAAATTTTAAATCCTACTGGACAGATTTGTATCAATATGGCACAAACTAGTAAAAAAAAAACCAAACTGCAATACATCACATACTGACTAAATCTATAATGTTAATAGGGCCATGTTATTGTCCTGTGTAACTGATACAATATTATACATTATATATATATAATACATTATATATATCATAAGAGGACAGCTCCATCCTATGTTCCCTGACTTCAGAATGTAACTAAAGGAAAAATGATGCCCATAGCAAAAATGGGGGCGCTTTCCACACAGCGGTCTGTAAAGGTGACCCTCAGATGCATTAGACCCCAAATAACAGAAAGAGCCATAAACCGACTGCAGGCCGTGCAAGCTTAACTCACCACCAGTAACAACGGTAGAGACCGGCGACACTTTTCTGATCCCGCCGAATAGTGTCAGTCAAACTTCCCAGAGTCCTTTGCACGGAGGCGTAAGCATAACATCGAGAAACAACCAATGAGAGGCTTCGACACATTCAGAACGTCACTCGCGCTGACAAATCGGCGCTGGTTTGCCGTCTCCTGTGCGTTATTTCCAGTGAGTGAATTGTGGTCCTCGGCGCGGGTAACGTTACGTTAGTGGCAGAAGGGTTTAGCGCGCGGTAATTATCAGGCCGTATGTTTTATCATCTCCTCTTTTCTTAATTGCTGCCCCGCAGTGTTCATTTTCCACGAAGGGGAAGCCAGCCAGCCTCTTTTATAAATGGTAGTATTTATTTTTGCTGTCTGAGGTGGAGGGCTGTCTTCATTCTCAATGGAGGGTTGTAATACTGCGTGGGTGTAACACAGGCCCCTGCGGTGCTGGTGAGGATACCAAGGCTTCTTGGTGCACAAGCATGTTCGCATTCTTGCTAATTTATTGTGTAAGTTACTTATGGCCGGGGGAAGGAGGGGGATACTTGCAAGACCTGGCTGCCATTACTGCCACTTGAGTCGGAGGCTTGGGGTAGGACGTCATATTCCAGCTCTCCAGGGTGCTGCCATTTCAGTAAGGGGCCCTAAGTGCTGGGGCCCTAAGCAGTTGCATACTTTATATGCTCAGACTTTCCTGCATGAGAAGCTCACTGTGGTTTTCCCTTCATAAATGCATAGCGATATAATGGAGTGGATGATATTAGTAGATAACATATTCCATGGGATTATACTGCTGTCTAATTATATAAAAATATTATATATTCCTGTTTTACATGTATATTAATTATTGAAAGCTGAAATAAGTGGGAAAAAATACCAAAAATGCCCTGATTTGAAAACCAATCTAATACATTACAAACTAACTCCTGTCACACAAATTCCTAATATGCGCAAAACACATTTAATACATTTTTTTAAGATATCCTTTTCAAAAAAAAAAAAAACCTGTTTCCCAGTGAATCACTATTTATCAGTGTTTTCTGTCTCTCTTCAACTCTTGGTCACAGTTAGGAGAGATACAGAGAAGATAGACAAATGCAGTGCTTTGTTATCTTATTATTTTTATTATGTATTGTTTTATATAGTGCCATCAAAATCCTCAGCAACACAGAAGTGCAGGAAAATTAGAGCAAACGGGCTGA
>VKOC01000005.1:41474670-41548462 GCA_009364415.1 Spea multiplicata
AGGAATATATATACCCCCGGCACTGAAAAAATAGGAGAAATTACAATAAATAATGGAACAGAGCTCTGAACTTAACATATAAAAACATACATTGTTTAAATTTATACAAGTTGCAATATAAATTGATGAATCGATGGTATTTGGTACCCACAGCATGTTCCCTAATAATATAGTGAACTGTTGGAGATGTGGAAATCATAAAGGAGACACTCTCCACATATTTGGTGGGGTTGTACTCCGATAAAGAGAATTTGGTTGAAAGTCTCCCAAAAACGTATAAATCTATTGGGCCCTCAATGGGTCTTAACACCAGAAAGAGCCTTATTGCATATAAATCTATTTAAATCCTCAAATCAAAATCTACAATTCTTATTACATCTCCTGACGGCAATTAAGATAAGTCTGGCCAGAAATTGGAGATCCTTAGAGCCAATTTTGTGGGTAAGCATAAAACCCCGAATATTATACCAATGTCGTATGGAGAAACTGATTCTGACCCATGATAATTGGAACAATAAAAGTCATGAACCCTGGGAATATTGGATAAAAATCCTTTTAGATGGCATCCCTGCTGATAGAAATATTAGCTTAAATCAAACCTCATATGAGTCAATAACACACTAATTTAGAGTGATTAACTTTTTTCTATTAAAAAAAAAATTGAGTTAGGATGTGATAATTCCAAGGCAGAGTATAGCGTTGGGGTATAGTATTCTGCAAGAAACAATAGAAAAGATGGTCTTTGGAGTAATTAAGGACTTAATGGTAAGCGGGCAATTCAATTAGACAAGAAGCAAGGCTTGTATAATAGCAGCAAGAGAGACGTGATTCTGCTACTTTACAGATCACTGGTCAGCTGTTGTGTAAATTTCTGAAGACCTCATATCCAGAAGGATATTGACGCAATATAATAAATACATATTACTCAAGAAAGCTACTAAAATGGTAATCAGAAACAAAGAATTTTTTATTTATTTATTTTTTTTTATTACAAAAATACAAAAAAGACTTACAGTACATACATGAATATATCAAAAGCAGATATATAAATACATAACATAGTTTATGACGAACATACAATTTTGGATTCCATTTAGCAATCTCTATTGCCACGTATTTCTAGAGAGAAAAAAAAAAAAAAGAAAACGAACAAAGCGGAAATACGGGGACAATATTCTTCTTCATATCAATATGTTTTGATTCAATAATTGGGATATTATAAGGCTACTGTTTCTTTCAGATCTGCAGAAACTATAAACTGCAGAGGAAGAGAATAAAGGAATGATAGAATTTAGTAATCATTTTACCTTCTTGCAGAAGTTTTATCCATTTTTCCCAGGCTTCCGACCTAACCTTATTCCCTCTATCGTATAACAGAAGCAGTTTTTCCATATAACATTGATGCATAATTTGAGCTTTTATTTTTCTCCAATTAATTGGATCTGAAGTTCTCCAATTCCTAGCTACAGTTATTTTAACTGCTGTTAATACATGTACTAAGAACTGCAATTCATGAATTGGTATTTTAGGTAGATTTAAGTGTAATAGGGCTCTTTCTGGTGTTAGTTCCCAGTGTGATCCATATATCTTAATAAGCTTATTAGATAATTCTTGCCAGATTCTATTTATCAAAGGACAGCTCCACCAAACATGGATCATATCTCCTTTATAGTACCCACATCTCCAGCAATTCGCCAAATTATTGGAAGAGATTTTTGCTAATATTGTGGGCACTAAATACCACCGGTTCATCAATTTATATTGCATCTCATTAAGGTTCAAACAGTGTATATTTTTGTACGATACATATAGTGATTTATTCCATTCTTCTGGATTAATTATGGTATCTAAATCTTTCTCCCATTTTTTGATTGCTAAAGGAGTATATTCCTTTTTAAGTAGCATTATCAGATTTAATGCTTTTGACAACAATTTTTTTTGTGATTCTCCTGCTATTAGGTCACTTAAAAGTTTTTGTATTTTCCCATCTAAATTCCAGTTTATCGCTTTTAATAAAAAACTTTTAGCTCTTAAATAATTATATGCTTCACCTTCTGACAAATTAAATTCTATTTGAAGCTGAGAGAAGGGCTTCATATTAGAGCCATTGATTAGGTCTTTAATTCTATAAGCGCCACCTTGTATCCAAGTATTTAAGTTTATATTGTCCATTAAATTTCCCATAATATCCAACGGTAGATCTACTATTATCTTATTTTTTAGTCCCAACTTACTTCTTACCCAGATCCAATTCATATATAATTGTCTTAAAACTAGACTATTTATAGTTGGGATTAATTCTATCGCTCTCTTGTAGGGGACCCAGAACAGAGTTTGTAGCATTTTAACAGGATGTATTTTTATAGCCTCTCCTCTATACCAAGACTCCTGAATAGATTCCTTTCTCTGTGATATACTAGCATGCATTAACAGGGCTGCTTGTGAGTATTCTTGAATTAATGGAACACTTAATCCTCCTTGGTCTTTCTTTTTTGTAATCAATTTAGCATTTAATCTCGGTTTCTTACCTCCCCAAATAAATCTATTTATAGCACCTTGGATTAAATCCAGCCAGTTGTAAGGTATATTTAGTGGCATCATCCTGAACAGATATATAAATTTGGGTAGGATATATGCTTTCACTGCATTTATCCTCCCCCACCAAGAAATAAATAGGTTTCGCCATTTTTTAAAAGATAAATTCATTTCTTTAATCATAGGGAGTAAATTTTTTTTCCACCCATGTATTTGGAGTATTTGTAATTTTAAGACCTAAATAAAGTAAAGTATCATTTGTACAATCGAAACCAGTTCTCACAATTTCTTTCTTTTGTATTTCATTAAGATAGGAGGGTAACACTATTGATTTATTTATGTTTAATTTGTAGTTAGAAATAAAGCTAAATCGATATATTTGCTTCATGATCTGCTTCACTGAGTTCACTGGATCTTTGATTGTAAGTAGTATGTCGTCTGCGTAGAGTTTGATTTTTTGTGTTTCACCCTCTCCACAGCCCACTATTCCAGGATTACTTCTAATATCTCTTGCGAGAGGTTCTATGGATAGGACGTAAAGCAGTGGTGAAAGAGGACAACCTTGTCTTGTCCCGTTAGACAACAAAAACCAATCAGATTTAATTCCAGATCCAATTACCCTGCCTCTCGGGTTCTTATAAAGGGCCATTATCGCTTGGTGGATCTTGCCTTTTATCCCAAATGCTTTTAAAGTTTCTGCTAGGTATCCCCAGCTGACCCTATCGAAGGCTTTCTCAGCATCTAATGATAGGATCAACTGAGGAATTTTAGTTTGTATATTATCTTCCAGAATTCCCAATAGTGCTCTTATATGATTAGATGCAGAGCGTCCTTTAATAAATCCGACTTGATCTGTATGGATCAGCTGCGGTAACACTATGTTTAATCTTTGAGCTAATATACCTGCATATATTTTTACATCTATATTTAGAAGAGATATAGGTCTATAGCTAGCTATCTTATCAGGTTCCTTCCCTGCTTTGAGAATTGGCATAATATTGCCTCTCAAAAACTCTTCAGGGAGCACCCCCTTATCCATACCCTCATTGAAGGCTCGAGCTAAACATGGTGAGATCTCCTCAATAAATGTTTTATAGAATGTTGCATCGAACCCATCTGGTCCAGGGGATTTTTTTCCCCGTAGTCTATGTATTTCTTTATAAACTTCATCTAAAGATATTTTTTCATTTAAAGTATCCAAGATATATTTGGGGAGTTTAGGAAGTGTTCTATCCACAAAAATTTTTTTTACATTTAATTCTGTAGCCTTATTAGGTAAGTTATATAACTCTTTGTAAAATTCATTAAGCTTGGCCTATCTCATTAGGGGCTAGGAGAATTTTTCCTTTATGTATAATTCTAGTAATCATCTTATCTTCCCTTTTCTTTTTCAATTGATTGGATAACATTTTATCTGCCCTATTTCCTTATATAGTATTCTTTTTTGATTTCAGAGTCATCAAGCTCTATTAGTGTTCTCCAATAATATATGGTTAATTTTATCATTTAATTTCTTTAATTCTCGTAACATTATTTTTGTGGGATTCTAAGTTTATTAAGAAGATGAAAAGAGTAATATATAAATCAGATAATTTAGCTCCCGCTTTTTTTTTGCATATGCTCCCAATTTGATAAAAATGTCCCCTTATTACTGCCTTGAATGCGCACCAAAGTTTTAGGGACTGAAAGTGTTCTCCACATCATTTTCATTAAAATAAAGCTGGGCTGCTTTTTTCATATATTCAATGTCTTCTGATTTTTCTATTAATTTATGGTTCAATCTCCAATCTGTTCTAAATTTTTCCCCCTTCTCTTCAGTAAACATAGGGCCAAAGTTTGTTCAGTCATTGATCCTAGAATAATTTTTTTAACCATCACCATTTCTTATCATGATAGTTTTAGAAATCTGTTCTTAAAATAACTAATTGGCCTATATTTTTTTAGTGAAAGGAAAAGTCTCTATCACGATTGAGAGCAGCCGCCGCATGCTATTTATCTTCAATCTAAATAAAACAGAGGAACCAGGATTGATGCGGTTTACGGAATTCGGGGCAACACTGGAGCTGTATCCGCAGAAGACTGGGCAACATATACTGGACATTTATTCCAAACCACCAGACTCAGAGGACGCATATCTAAATGTTCTGACTTACATAGTAGATTGCAATGAAGTTGACACCTCTATGAAGATTCCCAAGTGTCTCCAAAGCCCAGCTGGTCCAAGTTGGTTTTCAGAGCAGGCTGGGCTTCTTGATCCCTCACACCGAGATCCAGTCATTAACACTCATGATGGGTGCTTTACTATTTCCTTTGCAGTGGAACATGATTTAAGCCTTTTTTGTACTTTACGCTCTGATGATATAAAAATGACCTCAGAAATGGAGCGTAACCACATATTCCAGACACAAAGTGGGGGCAGAGTTCAATTTATGGTTCACCTTCCACAACCAGGAACCTATCTTTTTAATGTGCATGTAAAGGAGAAAGGCTGTGAATCATATACAACCAAGTGTAGCTATCTAGTTATTTGCCGTAACCCCGCTGTTCAGTGGCCGGTGTTCCCCCTGGCTTATAGTAATTGGGCTGAACATTATGAACTGGTTGAACCCTTGAAAGGAATTCTACCCAAGAACAGCAATGTTTTCTTTCACCTCAAAGTTCCTGGAGTGACCGCACTGTTTGTGGAAGCCAGAGATTCTTTTCCTTTAACCTTAAGTGACCAAGGCTACTGGGAAGGAACATGTAGTACTGCTGACTGCAAGGAGCTCTATGTCTCTGTTAGTTATAAAGAACAACCATACACTAGAGCGTACATTTTGAGATATGAGGTCCAATGAGGAATTACAGATTAGTTAAATCAGTGAAATAGTCCAACTTTTACATTTTGATGACTGGAAATCTTTTTGAAATGCATTGCTTTGAGAATTTACTGTATATGGCAGTTTCATGGATTATATGCTGATTTTCTAGTAACAACATTTGATTAAAAGTGCTGTTCCACCTAGGGTCCCTCATAAACCAGATCTGCATTATGTTGAGAGAAGTAAAATAAATGCCATTTTATTTTTCCCTTCAGTACTCCCTATGATTTAAAAACTGCATTGAATGCTTTAATAAGATAAGTAGAATTGAGTCCTGTAAAGTATTACATCACAGAAGTCTGACCCCGCTGTCTCCTTTAGCTCCTTCTTGTTCAACCATGGGTCGTCCCTTTTCCATGTTGAGAGTATCCACACAAATTATATATTGTTTTTTTCAAGGACAGATAGGACTTTCATTGGCCAATGTACCCTCGATGTCTGGGCCAGACCCAACCAACAGATTTAACTACACAATAATTGACACAACACCAAAGGTTGGGGTGAAAAAGACACAGACAATTTATTTATTTAACCTAGCCATTGCCACGCAAACTAAACCAAAACTATGTGTGTTAACAGGGCAATGACTACCCAAAACTGAACACAAAAAATGAATAATTAATATGAATAAATAACACCTCAAGCTATCCAGGTACCACCAACACAGGAGAGGACATACCCAGATGCTCAACCCCAGACCCGAGGCTCCAAGCACCACCAACCAACTCCTCCAAAGCATTTACCCCATGTATACCTGGTAAGCTTCCTCCCCGACTGTGGGAAAAATGAACCACCCAACCAATACCAAAAACAAGGGAGGGTGGGACACAAATTGGCCCCTAACTTAATGACACCTGCCGTTATGTAACCTCCTAAAACTCCTCCCCAACTTCAAAAAATGCCGTCAGGCCTAGCTCCACTGGACATCCCAGTCAAGACCCAGTCTGGCCCTCGTGGGCATCATTCGTACCACTTTGTTTTGTATAGTCTGTCATTTTGTATGAGCAATATGTAAAAGAAAATATTTCTGTTGAACAACATCCCATGAGTGGACTAATACCTCATATGCATAGATTTTAAATGTTTGAACTTTGGATTGAACAAAATAATTTGTGTATATTTCTATTGGGAGTGGTACATAGTGACATCAATGGAGTCTGTTTAATTATTCATTTGCGTTTTTAATTTTGTTTCAATCCTATTTTTAAAATATTTTAAATGTTTTAAAAGTTTTTAAGAGCGTGAGACTCCACAGTTTCTTGGTGCTCAGGTGGGCCCTTGAAGTTGGTACTAATCTGCTACTAATGTCTTTGTATTTATTACCAAGCACCTTCAAGGTGATTGCTATTGTATCGCTGGCTTATTTTGTGTAAAAACCTTGTGCTTATTTGTTCCGTAATGTAACCACACATAATTAAATATGAATGCCACACAAGCACAGTGAGTTATTTCAAATGAAAAGTATTTGACAATATGACAGCTCTGAATAACAATTGAGAGAAGCTCAACTGAAATAGCATTGTTTTAGCAAGTTAAGCAATTTATTTGTAATTTTGTATATAAAGGAAGCTAAGCAGGTGACCACTAACCGATGTTCCTATTATAATAAATAAACTTATATTGGCGCTTCATAGTATAGTCATAATAACCAGTAAGAAACAAACAGCTAACCAGCCCAGCATCTTGTTTGTATATCTTAAAAATCAGGGTCTTATAACAATTAACCACTAGATTACAATGGGTGTTCACTTATATTATTCTCCCTCTCCTGCAGATGGACCTAGTTGATGATTATCCAGGAAACAGTTGGACCAAACAGGGTTCCTGCAAATAAAATATGTTTACAAAGAATGTTATTCTGCAGGACAGCTAGTGGGCTCTTGACAGTCAACACTTTAAGACTGGTGACTTACCTTCAGTAAAACTAGATATGTCAATCAACCTAAGAATCATTTCCATGAATACAATGCTTGGGACTAAATTTACTACTAGATTACTAAACTACTAGATTTAGTGTTCCTTTATTGTAAACCAGCAGAGGACTCTGTTGTCTAGTCTGACTCATGGTGACTAAGGAATGAACGGTGAAAACAGCTGTTACGGTTATTGGAGTGGTGTGGATTTTGCTGTTAAAATGGACGGGTTAAGAAGTAGGTCAGAAAGGTTGCAGCAAGCAATCTTTTCCCTTAAATTACCATAAATTAGAAGTTCCATAATTTCTTGGTCAGGGCCAAAGATGCTATGGGACACAACAAGCAATACAGGGTCACATATTTTGTTGTGAATGAAATGTAAGTGTGTTTGGAGCCTTAATTTGGTATACTGCTAGGTCCTTGCTACATCTTATTTGGGCTTCTGTGTTTTGGAGTACATATATGGGTGTCAGATGAGAAACCCTCACACATGGAAGCCACTTTTTTTCAAATGGCAAGTCTCAGATTAAGGGCACTGAGAAGCCAAGTTAGAAGTTAAAAGGCATAAACATGTCTGAATACTGGCGACAAAAGACTATAAGAAGAGAATATGAACAAAGCCATGAGTGCTAACCAACAGAGCAGACATGAGTTTGAGGAGATCTCCCAGACAAGGTGCCAGCAAATAAAACAGTAAATTTGAGGTCACGTCAAGGTCAGGAACCAAATTAATGGACCACAAGTCAAAATACAAAGGGATAAACTAGGCTTAGTCTGAACAATAATGAGCAGTCCAAGTAGGGTCTCCAACATAAGCTAGGTCATAAAACAAGCTAAGGTAATGGTCAAGTAATATAAATCCAGGGGGCGGCGAGTGTGAGTTGGACAGGAGCATGCGTCAGGTACAGAGTAGGAACTTGTTTAGCAATCTAAGTAGCAGCTATAATTTTGTAGCTTTAGGGAACTTAGTGTGTGCCATCCAGGAATTGCAAACAGTTTGTTATTTGACAGTGTATGCTATCCTTCATTACCACCCTATACTGCTGGGAGAACTAAACCTCAAGACCGTTTGCCTTAAATCCACGCGCCGTAGAGGACTCCCCGCCACCGATGATGAGTGCAAACTGCAGCTCCCAATGTAAGTGTTCATTACATACAGTAGAGCAGAGTGGTATAAGAACAAGAAGAGTGTAATGAAAAACACAAGGTTGTAGCATCTAGCCTGCTAATGTAAAATCAAAAAGTGGCTGTACAAAGACTCACTAGCATTGTGTGAATTTGGGAACGTGGTAAATGGGGCACAATTTATAATTAATGAGCAGGGTCAGGTTTCCCAAAAGGCATTCACCATGTATTTATATCAGTATTTCTCCTAAAAAGCTAAATTAATGAGGTTTTCAATTACATTTTACCATATGGAGGCTTGAGTGGTGTTTGTGTCTTGGGGTCTCCATCGGTGTCCTTTCTTTTAATTTCTTTTATTTTTTTCTCTTTCTCTTTTCTCTCTAACGCACAAAATGCAAAAAACATTTTCTGTTCTAAATTATAAAACTACACCCCTAGCAACCTCAGGTACATGGCATACAAATCCTGCATTATAAGTAAGAAAAGCTTTCTTAGATTTTTGGGTATGAGAAGACAAGTGCTCTAAATGCAGACCTGAAATCAATCCGACAAAGTGTATCTGAGTGTAGTAAGTGAATACCAAAGGTCACCACAGCACACCCCTTTCATGTTTTACGTGGACTTATTCTGACAAAACGTCATATCTGTGTTATATGTATAAACTTTAACTCGCAAATTCTTGTAGTTAAGCAAACAATAAGTAACCAGGAAACTGAGAACATTTATTTCATTTGGACTGGAATACACCATGGCATTACATGAACGGCTCAGTTTGTGGCAGAGAATATTGCTGGGGATCTTCTGCTTCCCATTGCTTCCATTTTACCTGTGTGTGTACTGTCTGTGTGAGTATCGAGTCAATTATTCCTCATTCTTGTCTGCTTTGTAACCTGCTATAAACCAGGGAAATTGTGTAGAACATGCAGGGCGTCCCGACATAGTCCAAAGAAGTTTACTTTGAAGGAATGTAATACCCTTCTTCTCCTAGATGCCCTACCCTTTAATCAGAATGAGCAGCTGCTTAGGACCTATTCAGATCTTATCATGAAACTAAGGATAGTAAAAGATGCCCTTGCAAGCGAAACATAGCTTCATCCCGATTTTATTTATGGCTAATGCCATCTCTTAAACAAGTGTTTAGACTTCCCTAAATTATATGCTTGTGGCCCTAAGAATCTAAAGCTTCTTTTGACCTGCAAAACATAGCATCATTCCAGACCAGATTGTATCTTCAGGACACAATCCATGTTTAGCTGTACATTTCAAGCTACTCTGTAATTTGACCCCCCCCCAACTTACTTTGAATATTTTAAACTTATTCAGTCCATCTTTCTTAAAAAAATGTATATTAAGAAACAAGGCTTACCAAATCTTAAGATTATGGAGACTGGTGGGAATTTTGAAGGAATCAGGTATTAGAGCCATCATAATATCCATACAGTATTGGGTCAGTTCCAGGTACAGAATTCTAGATCACGCCAAAACATTTTCTGATAATTATAATATTGTAATATCTGTCATGAAAAAAAACAACAAATACATGGGGGACTAACAAGAAAATAGGAAACAGACTTTACTTTATTTAATTTTTGATCCAAGGGCAGAACAATACACATTTAAATGTTATTCTTCTGCATTCTTGGCACAGAATTCTCCATGTTACTATATTTACTATTCTTATCTTTCACACCCTTCTCAATAAATTTCTCAGCACTGCCTATGCTTTTACAACAACAGTAACTAGTGACAGAGAAGTGCGTAGTGTGATTTACAATACCGGAGTTCATCAAAACAAGAGCATAAAATATCCATGGTTCTTAAATAGCCATTATATACAATAATATATATATATATATATATATATATATACAGTATCCCACAAAATTGAGTACACCCCTCACACTTTTGTAAATATTGTAATATCTTTTCATGTGATAACACTGAAGAAATGACTGCTCTGCTACAATGTGAAGTAGTGAGTGTACAGCCTGTATAACGGTGTAAGTTTGCTGCCCCCTCAAAATAACTCAACACACAGCCATTAATGTCTAAACCATGGCAACAAAAGTGTGTAGACCCCTAAGTGGAAATGTCCAAATTGAGCCCGATTAGCCATTTCCCCTGCCGTTGTGTCATGTGACTCGTTGATGTTACAAGGTCTCAGGTGTGAAGAGAGCAGTTGTGTTAAATTTGGTGTTATCGCTCTCATACTCTCTCATACTGGGGATCTAAAAAAAAGAATTGTTGCTCTACATAAAGATGGCCTGGGCTATAAGAAGATTGCCAAGACACTGAAACTGAGCTGCAGCACGGTGGGCAAGACCATACAGCAGTTTCACAGGACAGGTTCCACTCAGAACAGGTCTCGCCATGGTCGACCACAAAAGTTGAGTGCACGTGCTCCAGCATCATATCCAGAGGTTGTCTATGGGAGATAGACGTCTGAGTGCTGCCAGCATAGCTGCAGAGATTGAAGGGGTGGGGGGTCAGCCGCACACTGCATCGAATTGGTCTGCATGGCTGTCGTCCCAGAAGGAAGCCTCTTCTAAAGATGATGCACAAGAAAGCCGGCAAACAGTTTGCTGAAGACACGCAGACCAATGCCATGGATCACTGGAATCATGTCCTGTGGTTTACATTGTAGCAGAGTGTCATTTCTTCAGTGTTGTCACATGAAAAGATATAAAATATTTACAAAAATGTGAGGGGTGTACTGACTTTTGTGAGACACTGTATCAAATCTTTTCACCTTCATTTTCATGACTTTAGCTTCACGTTCAGTTCAAAGGTACTATGTAAAATATATACTGATTTATTTGGGTAAATCATAAGATTGCACTTTGCAAGTGTTTGTCTATCTTATCCATTTTATTTGTGTATTGTCAATATGTGTATAAGAAATCATTTTTCTGAGACCCTTTTTATATTTCACTCCACAAATACCTTCTTACCGATGTGTTGATGTCAACTCCAGGCCTCAAGCAAAATGACAAACAAATTGAGGCAGAGAATGTAGAATACGGTCAGCAAGAGAACCGTGAGTAATGAATTATGAATTAATGGACTGCATTAAGGTATTTTGCCAAAATAAATAACTAATTTTCACATAAAGGGCAACTCTCCCTTTTCTATCTTTACTGTAAATAGAATGTCCAGTTACATAAAATCCCAGTCATTTTCGTTGTTCTAGGTCTCAGTAGCTTTCTTTTATATCCAGTTTGTTGCAGGAAACAAAACTGAATACCAAAATTAGATGCCATTAGCCTAGACATAAAGTAAAACCTGTCTGTTTATGTCCCATACCACCGATAGCACCGTTAAAAAGATACAATAGATGTAACTTGCTACAGATCTTTATCTAGTTTACTTAAAACATTGTTGTTTGTTCCCACTCAGTGAGGTCCCAATTAGTCTCCAGAAAAACAGTCTTGCACTTAGGTGGAGCCTTGGACGTGTGTAGGTAGGGATACTCGGGTCCAAAAGCCATAGATTGTGAGCCAGGCCTTTTTCGTCCAACATCAGTCTCTGACCTCACAAATGCTCTACTGGGTGAATGGGCAACAATTCCCACAGAAACACCCCAAAATATTGTTGAAAGCCTTCCCAGAAGAGTGGAGGATGCTACTGTATAGCAGCAAAGTGTGTGTGGAAAGGGCAACTCCTTATTAATGACCAATAATTTGGAATGGCATGTCCAGCAAGCTCATATAGGTGCAATGGCCATGTGTCCACTTATCTACAACACTTACTCATCTAGAAACAAATTAAGTCAATTTCTTTCCGAAGAAATCTCTGATGCAATGATACATTGGTGATTTTGTACATGAATAGAGCTAATAGAGATTTTGTAAATTTTAGCTTTCAAATTACAATTTCCTAATGTAAATAACAAAATTTTTGACAAATAGGACATCTCATACTTAGAACAAACCGTACATAAGTCTGTTGTGTGTGATCATCACCAGATCTCCTTAACATTGCCTCCAAGTACAGTTAAAAAATGCTGCACTTAGAGAAAGGTTGCTCATTAAATGGTTAACCATTCTATATACTCGGAAAGCTCTTTCTGCTATACTTGTATTACTTGCATTACTTTTCAGCAAATGATTGTCTTAAGAGTGTAAGAAAGCACATGTACATCAGGATTATTGTGTTTGGGAGTTACATGCTTTCACTTTTGGTGACTCACCAGGCACCTTTGCACCTCGGAACAATGCTGTTTGCTTTCCTTCCCAGCACCCATCCACCTGCCCATCCACTGTCCAGCATGCCAAATGAAGTAAACATACCTTACCCTTTCCATTACACGTCTTACTCTGAGGCTCTTCACTTATTTCTGTCCAGACCAGAATTTAAGTTAAATAAGGAAAAAAGCCTAATGTACTGCTAATTTACACTGCTAATGTAAATATAATATAGGCAATACACAGAGAGTTATATTCTTAATGTTAAGTGTTCTCGAGTGGTAGACAGTTTGTGGGATTCAAATACAGTTAGCACCTGTGTCTCCTGAGTCTCACTGGGAAAGAGTGTCATCCCATTAGTCTAGAGGAGGGCAATATTTATAGCACAGATATTTTCTTCCTGGATCCAATTTGCAATGACCAAATAATTTAGTGATTATCCAGGTGAGTTAAGATACTATTTTCCCTCTGCATTATGAAGGCTAACTCCTATTTTCTGGATATGAGGAACGAGCTAGCCTCACTTGCTGCATGGGAGTAATGGTAGTGAGATGACCTTATACAAGGTCATTATACAAGGTCAACAAAGCTCCTTTTTCAGGACAGACTCTATTAGGTTGCTCCCTTATAATTCATAGTTAGCATATTGAGCTGAAATACAAACTCATACATTAGTGTTTTGACTCCATAATCTGTTAAGGAGCTGTCCTAAGCCTCACCCATGGTTGTGCAACCAGCTGCCTCTTGAACTCACCTCTCCCGTGATGGGCATCCTCTTTGTCCAGAGTGATGAAAACGTGACCTCTGTAGCATAAAACGGAAATCTCTTATTTCACCAGCTGGCCCATTAAACTGCAGCCCACCAGGAAACCCAACAGTCTAGTCGTTTGCCCCTTGTAAAGCGTTCTAACTTATTTCACTATTTAGATAATTACTCTGAAAATCATTTATTTACACTTTAAATGCATAACCTCAAATTTAACTATTAAAAAAGTGAAAATTATTAATATAAATTAGAAGCATATCCGATGTTATATACACCATTTTCCATTGGTAAAAACATGCGTGGAAAGAGCAGGTAACAGTTTAATATACTAATAGTATATTCATTCTAATTAAAATATAGACTCAGTGCACAATATAGTATATAATAAAATGGATAGGTGTGAATATAAATATAAATAGCAGTGTTATTGTAAGCATTTCTATTGTCCTTATATTGGATCAGTTCTTACGTAATACGAAGAGATGTAATTCCAAAACTCCTCCTTGGGTACTTGTATAACTAAAAAAAAAAAAAACAGAACCAAAGATCATAGCGTGGGACGTATATGCTATAAAACAAATAGTAAATATAAAGGTGAATTCGACCCTTGCCTTTAGGGGGGCTACACCCTGCTCCCTTGGGGTCCAGTGCTTGTGTTTGCTTTCCCTTGTCCCTTTTGCTTTTCCCTTTTCCCACTCCAGAAGCCAAATAATTCTTGAAAAAGAGATAGGAAACTCACATAGTATAATAATGTAATTTGAGGCAGAGACGAGCACTACACAGGGCACAACTCCCCCCAAAAGCAATAGTTTGAACTACACTTATGAATATTATAACTTTAAATTACAGTCTTGTACTATTTGAGTAGCATACCCCCAACCAGTAGCATACCCCCCCAATCAGTGGCATACCCCCCAACCATTCCGGATATCATATATTGTCTCTACACATTTTGATATGTCTCCTGGTAGCAGTGTGGGACCTGTGATTGAGTTGATCTACAGCTCAGTGGCTGGTCATGGGAGATCTTACCAACTGGCTCGCTCTTATTCCTCCCTGCAAAAGCAGGATAGTGGGGCAGTTCAGTAGGGCAGGAAATCTGGACTGTCCTTCTGAAAACAGAGCACTTGGTAGGTATGCTGCCCAGCTAGAGACGCGTCTTCAGCATTCAGCGTTCCAACAAAAATCCCAACCCTACACAAAACATGTGACTTACTACCTTTTAGAATATCACTTATGTATGCTGGGTAAACATGTATTGAATTAGCTACATCTGCTCCACAGCGGTTGAACATTTACACCCTAACGCCTTATTTCAGACAAGGATTTCTTCTGCATTCGGCAAACATAGACTTTCAACCAATTACAACCTGGATTAACATGTCGTTTATCTTATTTCACTCCACCAGTTTTATTAGCTGTATTAGTACACCTGTGAAACAAATTGCCAGACTGTGATTGTATTTCGTGATCCTGATAAGTATAATGAACTTTTACGGGTCCCGTAAATTACAAATTAATCTATGAAAAAAATCTGACTTCAATAAAACAATTTATTGGAGACTTAATGATTTAATATCGTAGACCATATGTTCTTATTAACAGCAAATATCACAAGCCTTACTGTTTATTAAAAATGTACTTGCCACTTTTTGTAGAAAATTATTTCTTAACATCTATAATTATTCTCATAAATGTAAGCGTTTTTCCCGACGCAAATTCTCCAATTATTTGGTGTTTATGTGTTCATTACATTTAACAGATAGGATGCGTAATAACAGAAACCCATATTCTGTACACATTACCTATATCTTTTCTTTAGACAGTTATGTTACAAGAAAGTGTAAATTGATACCACAATTCCCAGAACATATTTTCCTGTCTACAGTAGTCAGGATAACACAAATGGTAAAAAAAAAGATGGTTTACTCTTCACCTTAGTTTAAATAATTTAGCACATTCTCAGCCCACAAATCTTTCCAGTCACATTCATGAGTCCTTCAAAGATCTGAGATTAGTACTTTTCTCAATTGTAATAAGCGATAGATTTATATTTCAGGTACAAATACAAGGTGGTTATAACCATACATAGGGGCTGGCCCTGAGACTCTTGGAATTTAACCCTTCAATAAGCCATTGTGAAAATTCTATGTAGTGGCTCACCAAACATACTAACCAAATGGCTCTATTACCAGTCCTCATGGAAACCTTGAATTATTATTTTTTACAACCAAAGTGTAGAATAGGAAGTTCCAGACTGTGTGATCCCGAGAATCTCGCCCTTCACCTGAGACCACGAGAAACCCCGAGAATCTGGGTCAAACCCTGAGAGTTCTCAGGTATGGTTACTCCTTGATGAACGATGCTCAAAGTGAAAGCTACAAGGATAGGCTAGAAGAATTTAAAAAATCATGGCATCTCAGCGGGACAAATTAAGCTGAAGGAACCATTTTGAGAAACTGTGGTTGCTGAGCAATTATTTCATTTATTAAATTATATTCACATTTAAATAATACATTCTACAGTCCCAACAGGCAGCGTAATAGTATTCAGCACACACCAGATGGGAATTTCTCCATAATTCTAAACATTAAGATTGATTCAGTGACCCATCTAGTTTCTAGGTGTGGAAATAACATCTAGAAACTAGATGGAGTGGAAAAAATAACTAAATCCCGACACTGATGTTTTTAGCAATTATTTCAATGATACAATTTTTATCATATTGATCAGGCATAGCTAGTGAGCACATGTGTTTGTCTTTTAAGGACTGCGGTATACCGTTACAAATCATTAATCAACAAACATGCAATTTAATGGCATGTGGCCCATCTATTCTGTTAATTTGTTCTTACTGTAGAAACCTCAAAATTTTAAATCTGGTCTTAATATTCAGGATAACCATATGCCCACCCCAGGCATGTTTAAGTTCCCTCGCTGTCCCACTTATCTTCCTCCCTCTTGGTAAAGTAACACTTCCTTGCATTGCCTCTAAAAGCAACTGTGTGCCATAAATTCAACTAGAGATTGGGGACATGCAGTTTATGATCTATCTCGATACCCCAGAAAAACATTCAGTCTTGGTAAATATCAGTATATATGATAATATATATATATATATATATATATATATATATACAACCTGATCAAACAATAAACTCTTTCTCTCCCCCTGTGTAGTTAATTATATGCTTGATGCTGCTCAGGCCCAGGCTGGACATCATGGCAATATGTAGGCAAATGTTCGGTGACCATACTGTTATTGCCACTTGTGTGGCTGATCCTTTCCTTCCGTGTGCGACTACCTGTACATACAAACATTCGCATACATCTCATTTATCAGTGCTGGCTTTAAAGTGCCAGGGCTGATTTTTATCACCAGGCAGCTCCTGGGCTGCTTATTACAAATCGCGGCTCAATCTCGCCACAATAGGCTGCTGATAAGGTGCTCAGACATTGCAACCATACCCCAAAGAGAGTATAGAAACAACTATCACTGGAACATCTCCGTAGAAGCAAAGTACAATCCAAATCCAATTAAATGTGTAGCAGTACAGAGAAATGCTTGACGCGTTTCGCAAATCAGTGCTTTCTCATTACACCCTGACAATATGTAAACATTGGTTCCCTCTGGAACAGAGACCTGCATCACGGGCACTGCCAGAGAACAGCTACTTTGCTTTGGGTGAAGTGTGGGGCATTCTAACTTTTAACGTGTTTCTTTGTTGCTTCCTTTTTTTCTTAGGTCTCCATAATGATGAGGAGGAAAACAAAGAGGAGAACTGTGACTCTATGGGAAGGGACAGGCTGGAAAGTAAGAAACTGAGCCACTTGGACTGTTTTTAATTTGCAATTTCTCATAGTAAGACATCTCAAAGAAATTCAGCAGCTTGCAACCAGGCTCAATGTACTAAAAGGATTTTACGTTTGGCCGAGATACCTTAGACTTAAAGTTGAATAATAATAATAATAATAACAATAAGCCGGTCTAAACTTTTAAGCCATCAAAGGCATGAAGATGCAGGGCACTGAATAAAGACTAGTACTATAAACCATCTGCAATGATGATGAAGGAGGGTATGAACGAATGGGGATGGCGTATCTGTAGTTAATGTGGTACATTGGCTGAGTGCTACCCTAGGCCTGAATCAAGTGCAGCACTCCAGCTGCTCCTTACAACTCACCTTAGTGACCGAATCCACAATGCTGAATGGTGGGATAACACGCTATAGCCTGGCGCACTGCATTTTAACTTCATCGTACTGCACTGGCTAGGCATAGTGCTCCATGGAGTATATGGGCTGGTTACAAGGGAGATCTCTGATTTCCCCAACCTGTCTATGGCAGCAGTGGTACGCCAGAAAACCTGAACACTCAGCGGGATGATCTGCCCCTGGTTCTGTGGCAGGGGGGTTTCTGTCCACTGAAATTACCGCCCTAGGTCAAAATGTGCCATTGTCTGTAACACCAATAAGCCTTTAGTGGCTCCTACTATAGGAGTACATTTTGTAAAATTATGGACTCAAATATGCACAATACTAAAACACTTTTCAATTTGTGTCAAGGTGACATTTGGGTCACATAAATACCACATAACAAACATGTTCATTCTAATGCTCCTTTTTTGTTTCAGTCCACATTCAGAAGGATGATAATGTTGAGCCTCACCAGTTAACAACAATGAAAAAAAGTGAACAGGCTCAAACCGGTAAGGAAGCTTTTTTATATTAGCACAAAAAGAATGAATCTTTTAATTTTACAACCTTATATCATGTTTGGTAATTTGCAAAGCACTATAATGTTTGGTGAGCAGGCTTACCCTTTAACAATGACAGATCCTGAAACTGATCTCAAGAAGGGGACTCACACTAATACATACACACTCAGACACTCACACTAACACATACAGACACTAACCCACACCCAGACACACATACTAATACACCCAGACACTTACACACACTCAGACACTCACACTAGCCAACCCAGATGCACGCATAGACACACTAATGCAACCACACTCTTACTCTAACACCACCCTAACACACACCCAGACACTCATGATAACACATACTCATACACTGACATACCCATACATCACACTAACACATATTCACCCAGATACACACACATACACTAACATAACCAGACACACATACAAATTTTAACAATTTTAACATACCTAGCCAAACACACATGCTAACATAGCCTTACACACTAACATATCCAGACACACTCACTCTAATGTACCTAGACACACACTAACTGTCACGGTCCGCGTCACGGACCTCAACACAGTGCCTCACCTGAGTACCTGCGTCTAGCGGGTACTCGAACCTTACCTCCCCCGCAGCTCCTTGGTCATCCGTCCCAGGACCTTGCTTCAGGATGCCAGCATCCAGCAGGCACCCGGGGCAGGTCCTCCACAGTATCCTCGTCGCAAGTGATGGGCGGTACGCGTGGGGACGAACCACGCCCCCTCTCTTATAGTATGCCGCCCTGGAGGCAACGTAACGTAGCTAGCGTTACATCATCCGTTGGGGGCGGAGACTTCCATTCAGTGCTCGGTTATTGCTCTGGCTGAGCAGTTCATATCACAGTATACTTACCTGATTGTCTCTCCATTGCTGAAATTGTGCTTGTTCCTGACTTTGCTGCCTTCTTCACTCCTGGTCCGGCTTGTCTGACGATTCCTACAGTATTCCAGTGCTCGTTACCAGTGCCATTACTGCAAACTGGGTTCCTCACTTGTATTTCTCTAGATCATTGTGACATACCCAAACACACACATACACACTAACATACCCAAACACACACATACACACACTAACATACCCAAACACACACTAACAAACCCAGACACACACACAGTTTTCCCATTGCCTCTCCCCAGTTGTATCCAGTAGGATGATTTTTTGTGTCCCTTAGTTACACTAAATCAACCTATATAATGGCCTTTATAGATTAAAAAGTGTATAACATTATCTATGGATGTTCATTAAGATTTCTCCCAGTGATGTTCTCTCCCCTGTTGGTTAGTTACTGATTATTGTTGATAAGTTCGGGCAGTCTTTAAACGTGGGAGAGACAAGATTAGATAATGCTACTTCGGCGACCAAAGGCTTCAGCTTCCTTAAGGTAAAAAGTAATTTGCTTTTAAACCAAATATCTCCAAATATGCTTCCACTGATTTAAAATAAACAAACACAAGCAAAATGTATAGCATGTTTCTGTTACAAACTGCATCAGTTTTACTAGCACTGAAAACTCAAGGTAACAGACTATGTTGCACTGGCATGGATCAATTCTGTGACCTGCGAAGGGTTAAATACCCAAAAAAGCTTGAGAAAATAGAACTGCATATGTTCAGATGTCTCCAGCCAGTGTTGAAAGACAACTAAATAAATAATCTTTGGTTATTCAAAATAAGGGTTTACTAAAACTGAGGCTTTTCTGTTAAATCTAAATTTGTTTTATGACTTTTACGTTGCTTTTATATTGCTAAATATATGTCAGTGTGACTGTTATGCATCTATGTCGATGACAAGTGACCTGAAAATGATCAAAGGCAAAAAAGTATTTCAGAACATATTATATAAAAATAAATTGTCGTCGAATTAGCCAAGACACAGAACACTATCATTCATTTTTACCTGGCATGTCATCAGCAACTTCAGTTGTGATTGACCACCTTTAAACAAAGAAAAAAGTTATGAAACAAACACATTTTTCTTCCCAAAGAACAAGATTGAGAGGGAATGCCAGCCTGGTGTTCTAAAGATCACTGACATATCACACCGCACTCCCACATCCAGATTTATGAGTTCCTGAAATGGATAATGAAAAAGGCTTGGTGTGCTTCACAAAGTGACTCATCACCAGATTGGGTTGTCAAAAGACATATAGGTTTCATTGAAAACCTTCATATTATTTCAGCTGTGAAATATACCAATAAAGTATAAGCTGCTTATATATTTTTTAAACCGACTAAAAAGAAGGCTTAGACAGGATTCAATGACTCGTCTAGTGACTTGTAGTCAACAATTTAATGCCCAGGGTACTTACCTCGCGTGCACATCTGGTACATGTACATTGTATGGCTTCACAACTAACTACCGGTATATTCTTAACCCCTTTATGAGGATGGACGTAATAGTACATTACCTGGTGTGAATTAATAAATTCCTGTCATCAGACCGTTCATCGGCAGCCTGGCCTTCCCCCTACTACCTGTGCCGTAATATTTGGCCCTAAGCTCAGCAATTTAATATGAGAGCGCTCAAAGTGAGCATTTTTACATTACAGGGATTTAAATGCCCAAACAGGCACTCACATGTCCTCTCATTTTAATGAAAATACAAGTTGTTCTACCCATGCAGCTTCAGCTGAAGTTACCCTTAACTTGACTGACCCCTTGACTTGAGAGAGTGAGATCCAACTGAATTGCAAGCCGTGTGTTTATCACCTCTATTAAAATCATTAAAGTTAAGACATGTCATTGAATTGAGTCCAATGTATGTTGGGAGACTGAACATTCCTTGAGTTGTTTGCATATGGGCAGTCCCCTTACAATTATTACACTGAGATCTTTAAACCTTTACCCTGATGTTCTAAACCAGGGTCAATGGTGATTATTCTAATGTAAAGAGGGGAATGTTATCTTATAATAGCTTTTTTTTGTCACTTACATTTTATTGACAGACAAGAATCACACAATAATGCATCTTACACTGTCACAGGGTATCGCATTAACATACATTTGCATATAAGTTCAATAGCTAAATCAATGTCAAGCAAATTTGTCATCACATTTAAAAAAAATGTTAAATAATGATAATGAATAATAGTAATGAAAAGCATAGAGAGAGAGGGAGACTATAGAGAAAACGTTAGAGGGATAGAAGAGTGAAGATACCTGAGATTCAGATGTTGGTGAGGACCTGGACGTACCAAGGAACCCATGGGGGGCTGGTCGGTACATTCATAAGTCCTTGTGGTTGTTAGAGAATATAGAACCTCATGCAAAGTTGGTGGAGAGAGGCACACAAATTTTAGTTGCTGTAGGCACATGTGTGGTTGGCTTCTATAGTTTCAAGAGGTCCTCTGGAAACATATGAAGAGACCCAAATTCTACTGTGTATGGTATAGAGCGAGAGAGTAGAGATTTAATTTTTAATAGGGCACAATGCCTCACATCAGTCGCAAACATGTTATCCAACTCTTTTCCCCCAGTGTAACATTAAGTGATAATTTAGAGGCCATGTCCAAGTTGGTAAGCATTGTATAACATGTTGAAATAGCCCTTGGGATGTAAGGAAGTTGAATTCCAAAATATATATATATCTAGGGATGAGATTGATAAAAAGTGAAGTATTTGTTATATGGTATTGAAGTATTGAGAACTTCTGGTAGACAGTATAATATCAGACACAGTATTAGGGAACATGGCATATATCCTTAAAAAGTGTGTCAGTATAAGAAACAACGCAAAGTGGTGCCTATGACGCTTGAACATTGCAGACCCCAAAAACACCTAGGTTATCTCTTGCGAGGTCATGGGGGTCACAACTGCGTGATGTTACAGCACAGGTTTGTGGTTTAATATCAGTAAAAAGCATGGCACAGTAGAGAGCCATACATAATGTTGTAATAGGAATTGTGGCATGCATATTGTCTCCTGTAAATAATCAAACAGAGGTAATAACTATTTCTAAACCTTGTGATAAGGAAACAAAAATCCCTTATACGTAATCATAGGTGTGGCAGATATGAGAGCAGATTGTGTTTTGATTATTAACCAGAAGCAAAGTAGATACCATTGTTGTAAACTCGTTTGAGCAGGGCCCTCCTCACCTGTTGTCTCTGTAAGTCAATTTGTTATGTTATATACTACTTGTTATGTCCTGTCTACCCATTGTACAGCGCTACGAAATTTGATGGTGCTATATAAAACAATAAATAATAATAATAATAATAGCATCCATGACATTAGAAAGAAAATGTAACCGAGGGTGATTCTCCCATAGTGGTGGACAACGGCACCACTAGTTTTCTGATAACAAACTCTTCAACCAAGGTGTTATGTTGTCTCGTGGTATCCATTGTCGTATTCCTTCTTCAGCGAATAATGTCTGTCAATGTGATCATTAGTGGTACATGCAAAATCCTCCATTTTGTGATCAGCATACCTGGGAGCTTGTTGGCTGTCGTTACCCAGGGGCCTACACTTACAAGACATGGCCAGGACTCCCCACTAATGTCAGTGAGCGCTCCCGCTGATGTCGGTAGGCGCTCTCACTGACATCACAGTAAACACCCCAATTTAAATGGGGAAGTGGGCGAGGAGTGGGCCGTGTCAAGACCCCGCGACCAGGAGGATTCTGGTGTTGATCTGGAGAACTGGAGAAGAGGTGCTTCTCCTGAAGTTCTCTGGGCAAAACCCGGATATTTCCCGGGTATGAGAAGTCTGAAATGTGAAATTAAATATTTGATTTTGTCTGTCATGGTGGTGCCAACATTATCTTCTGCAAGGGGTTGCGATGGTGGAAAAAGTTTCTTGAAAAGAAATATTGAGGCAACTTATGCGCTGCTTGTTTATTTTGTTTCAAGGACATCTTCTATAGTGCCCTGAAGTCGTCTGCTGCAAGGGGGGGTGAATTGAAGAGAAAAATAGCATGATTATAGCCATTTTCTTGCCACAATGGATAGGCACAGATTGGTTTGACTATGCCCCCATTATAATAGCTTTTTATTAACTTAAGATCCGCATTTATTATAGCATAAGTTTTGCAATTAACTTTGTAAATTATTGGCAAATTTTTCCACAGGAGACCCCAAAATCCATCGGGAGGAAGACAAGAATGGCAAGATGGCTACAACTTTTAGTAAGGAACATATTTCTTTCACTACATAGGCTCATAATTGGGAAATAGTTTTAAGATGGGATTGTTATATATTTTTTTAGTCCTTAAACAATGACTTCTCATTAGATATACCTAGGTGGACATCTTTGTAACAGATTGATAATTTGATAGATATTAAATTTGGAGCAATCCAGAGAATCTCTCAAGAATTACTCCTGTTGAGCATTGATAGCTATGGCCTCAATAGTGTCATCTAAAAATGTAGATTTTCCTATAGCCATAATTATCTACAACTGCAGTACTGGTTAAATGAGTAATAAATAATAACAGACCAAGGTCAGGATGGCAAGCTGCAGCAGTAAGAGGTTAAACTCAATCTATACCTGGGCCGTCAGACTTAAAGTCCGGCTGTAGACAGAACCAAAGTCATTAATCTGAGGAGAAGTAATAGTTACGAAATAGCCTCACCCCAGCTACAATTAATTAGAAAACACAATGAGCAGATGGGGTTGTGTGATTTTGTCCAGGACTACAAATTGTGGTAACAGCCAACCCTAAAATACCTACAAAATCTATATTCCTTCCCACCCAAAAAAGGCTTCTTCTTCTACTGGGTGCAGCAAAAGTTCAGGCCGTGCCCCAGAAGGGAATGAGCTACTTAAAATCTTATAGACAGTGATAAGTAGACAGAACAACTTTGGAGAGTTATTGGTATTAACTGCCACCCCAGGGGGGTTTAAAACATTTCCTGAATCTAAGACAAGACCAACCACTGGTTGAGTTTTAAAGGAAAATGGCAGACTAGATGGGCTGAATGGTTCTTATCTGCTGTCAACTTCTATGTTCTGATTGTAAGCATACCAGGGCTGGCTGTGGAGCTCCCCACTCTCTTGCTCCTTAGAGGAGGCAGAAAAGCAGCGTGGCCGTGAAAAAGTGGAAGGCTATTAAATCATAGGGGTTAAACATTGAAGGGGTGAGAATCAGGCTGGGGATAGGCAGGAATAGGCAGAACCTTGTTGGGAGAGGGCTGAACCTGGGTATGGAATGACCAAATTGCCGTTAAATTTCCTGCTCTTCATAACTTTGGTCAGCTGCCCCGTTCAGTACTCAGTACCTGATTTAAAGCAGCACCACTTAATACAGACATGGGGAAAAATATCAATAATTTTCTAAAATATTGTAAAGACTGAAAATGGTTAAAAATGTGTCAGTATGCACTGGGGGTCACAATTTTGTTTCTCTTTTAATACAGAATATCCCTGGGACAGAAAAAACCTAAAGTCTCTGCAGCTGGACTTGAAGGCCTTTGCAAAGTTGGATGCTTACTCTTCAAAGGTACAAGTTGATATTTCCCAAAATAAGACTTATGACTGTAGTAGCCTCGACTTTCGTGCTAGGCATCCATTAAAGCACACATAACCCCACCACCCAATAAAAACACGACAACATGAATTTGGGTAGAAAAGGCCACAGCCGATTTTATTTAAATGCAGGACATTGCCACGCAGACCTAAAACCAAAATAGGTGCGTTAACAGGACAATGCCCAACACACAGAACCATAAATAACATAAATTAACATAGTTAAACATTAACCATTTAAATGCAAAACCACCCCAAGCTTACCAGGTTAACCAGGTAACACACAGGGAAGGACATACCGAGATGCCCAACCCAAAACCTGAGTTTCCCAGCTCCACCTGCCAGGAAACCTCCCAACACCAATGCTCTCCTATCAGCATTAACCCCTTAGAATACCTGGTAAGCCTACGCACGACTGCGACAGAACAAACAATCCAAGACAAACAAGACAATAAAAGAAGGGAGGGAGGGTGGGACAAACAGGAATGGTAAGTGACAGAAAATGGTGCTTACCCCATTGGCGCCAATCCCTTAAATAGCCCCACCGTTAACCCCTCCCCCAACATTCAAAAAATGCCGCCAAGGCCTATCCCTGCTCGGCACCCAGTCAACGGCCCACTCAGGCCCATTCTGACCCCCGTGGTCTTCATTGTAATGATACTCTTCATTGTAATTTATATGGGAATTAGATTAGAATAGAAGTAGAATGGGCTTAGTCTTTTTAGCTATCGAGCATATATAGTATTGTTACATGGAACAAATACGGTATTTTGGTTACAAAATTAACAAGCCTATGTAATATAAATCCAAAAAATGTTATGCTTTATGCCATCCCAGCAAAATCCATTAACATACGCTTTTTTAATATCCATTAATAAATAGTCACTTGTATGAGGTTATTCGGAATGGATTTCTGTTTGATTCCAGAGATAGAAAAATGAAGTTTCAGATTATGTTACACATAAGTAACAGTCATACTATGGTGATAAATGTATTTTTCTTTAAACTTAATGTTTTAATGATTCATCAGTGAATGAGTCCATCGATTTATCAGTCTTCTGGCCTATTAAGCATATAATGCTTTTGATTTGTATTTGAATTTATCCTAGGATAACACACACAGGGGATTGAGGTTCATTCCTCATTCCAGAATAATCAATGATATACTTTATAAATCAATGCAAGATCATACAATTTAATAAACTGGTTTTGCAAATATATGTCTAATTATAAATGGGTTAGGATGAGAAAAAAATAATTACTAAGGAGTTGATGAGTCTTAAGAAAAGACCAATGAACTCATATATTGATTATATTTTAAAATAATTAACATAAACAAGATGCAATCTACTAATTGACCATTAGATGGCGGTAAATACAAAATGATAATATACACTTGTACAGTATATTATCATAAGAGAACGGGGATTCCGGCTGGGTTCTTAATGCTTTACAATGAGCATTGTACATCATTACTCCAGTGTTTTCCTAACTTATACTCCTGCACTACATACAAGTTCAGTAGGGTGTTTCCAGGGTCTCCCTAGCCCCACCAGTACCCTGATGAGTCTTACTCACTTTCTACAGACCGAGTACGTGTTTGTTGTGAACTTGTTGTAGAGAAGCACTACATACGCATTGAAAAAAATAGTTGATGTGGTCACTGTACATTGTGCAGAATGTGACAGGGAAGCAATCGGATGGCGTTGTGTTGTCCTGGTCCCAGCCACACTGACCACGCACAAAGTTTTTTAAAAAAATAAAATAAACTGTCGCAGCTGTTGAAGCGTTGGTAAGTCAGAACATTGGGCAGTTGGCCCCAGTTGGGACTCTCATAATATAATTGAGACAAATATAGTCAATATATTGTCAAATATAGTTGAAGGCGACACAAAAGAAATACACTTTAAAGCCTAGGTCTATTATAGGCCTTTGTGGAACCTCTTAAAGAACCAACCAGGTTTCTCCATGCACAACTGGCACTAATTATTAAATATTATAATAATGTTTCTGCATTTTTGTCTCCATTGCAATGCTGTATACCGTACTATTTTACATTAGTATATTTAATTATCAAGTTTTTTGTGTGTGTATACAATTCCAATTTTGGGGAGAATAGAGGATTGCTGGTCACTCTTATTAATCTATATATAAAGACTTCTGTTTTGGATAAGAATAAAGAGATGAGTACTGGGAAGATATGACTGTTTGACTTATCAAAGCTATCAATACTGTGATCATACTGAACCCTTATAGCAATGTTTTGCCTCTGGTATTACTACATAAAGCTCACTAGGAGTCTTAACCTACATATCAATTTCTGGTATATTTTTATTTGGTGACAGATCTTTTCCTTCACTTCTATATCAGGTGTACATCAATGGAACACTTGAATGTTTCGTAAAAGATCTCATTCGCAATGCATCTACAGATCTGCAGAAAACACGCGCTATATGGACATGGATATGTCATCATATAGGTATCTATATAAATGCTCCTTTTCGCTTACAATCTTGATCTGACAAAACATCATTTGTTTCACTTAAAAAAGTAGATGTACAGTTTTATGTCTATAGAAAACCAAGTCCTCTTCTGCACTTGCCTTGTATTTAAGTGTAAGGACAGCAAGAATCAGGGTCTGAGGCTTGGTGCTATGAATAAAAGATGGCTCGTCGGCAGAGATCAAGCCAGGAGACATGAATCACGCTAATGGTTATTAGAAGACATCACTGCATATATATCCAAAGTTTTATGAAAACACATCTAAAGTCAGACCCGAAATAGCTGTAAGAACAGCTTTGACAAAGTGTGAAACCTTGCCCAAGGTAAAGACAGTGAAAACACAGGGGAAAACCGGGTAAATAGGTGAAGGTGGCAAGGCCTCCATTCATTTGCAAAATCCCTCATGGTTTGTACTTCTTATAGCGAATATTAATAAAGAACTCTATGAATCTACATAGGTATTGAAGCTCACCTTATTGCCCTTTCGACCTACAGTTTGGGGTTAACATATGTTAGGTCTATTGGACATTTTATAATCATTGTCCCGAAGCATATAATAGACCTAAGTGGACAATGAACTCAGGATGGAGTTTGAGGGATCTTCTTAATGCACGTGATGTCATGGCACTGTTCCTTAGTCACTTCACTGAGCAGTTTTGCGATGTCCGACCTACAGATTGCAATTGACACACAGAAGAAGTACTCAAATAGATAACATGATCAGAGTTGCAATTGGGATTTGACTTCAATTCATACTGTCATGCAGCAAAACAGCAGTAAGGCAGGAGACTTCATTCCTATAAATACCCTCTTGGTGATACACCCTATGCTATGCCGTGGACTATGAACCTGCTGTGGAAGTTGTACCTTTCTTTGCTGGCTCCTGCAGAAGTCCCTGCCTTTCTACTGTTGTGCTGCATGTCGATGATGGTGTGATTGCGTGGAGACTGCGGGAGAGCGGTGGAGACCCGAATGCTTATATTATCAACTCATACTGTGCCCCAGGGACGGTGGAGGTAAAATACTTAGTTACTTCCATATTGTTACAGCACACCTGGTCGGTGTAGCGGGGTGCTCAACTATCAAAAACTCTGCCATCTTTAAGGAAAAGATGTTGGCTGGAAGACTGTCATCTACCAAAGCCCTCAGTTGTATATATAAACATGTGGGTTTTCCTTCTAATCTAATAAAGGAGTTTGTGTCAAATAATTGTGCCTCCTATGTTTCGTGTCCAACACTACAACCCCAAACTCCTTATCTGAGTTCTTAACTACAACATTCGTATTGTTTTCAAGGCAAAATAATGCAGTACGTTCAGCCTATGTTGAGCAATTAAGTCACTTTATGATAATAAACAATAAACAATGATACATAATTATTTATCAACCAAGTTCTGAAAGAGATCTTAAATAGGTTCACGTGAGTATATGGGATAGAATGTTGATTTATTTAGAAATTTGTGGTGCAATCTCAACTGAGGTTCCATCTCACAAGAAAAAGGGGACTCAGAATCCAATGCTTCAAGAGTCTCTAGTGTACACTAAATCTAAATTAAGGTTAAAGGTTCAGGGGTAACAGGAATGGAAAAAATATTTGTATCAGTTTAAATTCATTGATGTTTTCAGTACATATATCAAAGTTATCAGCTTCAACAAATGCATTGAAATTAGGTATGCTGATACCAACAGTGTTACCATCTACTTGGAGACCTGCAAAATGTCTTCGTAGTGTCAAAGTTCTATTTCAGTCCAGGGTGGTAGAGAACGAATCTGAATGCAATATATTTGAAGAATGAGACTGATTGCAATATCTTTGAAGATTATTTCTTAGCATATCATGATATTTTGCTTCACCTCTTCTAGAATATGATACGGGAGTTTTAAAAACAAAGACCCAGCTACCTTGTGATCCAGAGAATGTATTTTATACCAGGAAGGCCGTCAGTACTGGATACTCTTCACTCTTCCAGCGCATGTGCAGGTATATGATAAAAGAAAGTCACACATGTGCTAATACCTCTTAGGGGCGAAGCTGAACATACACTAGCGTTCAAAAGTCTGGGGTCACTTAAAAGAAAAGCAAATTTTGTCCATTAAAAAAAAATGCAATGGATCAGGAATCCAGCAGATATGTTGTATGTTTAATGAAATATCTTCATAGGCGTACAGAGGCCCTTTATCACTCCCATCACTCCCAGCACGTTGCGTTCACTGATCCAAGTTTAAGTTTAAAAGGCCAATTGATCGTTAGAAAACGTTTTTGCAATTATGTAGCAAAACATATCAGCAGTCCCAGATGTAAATGCATGCTATTAGTAAACTAGTAGCTGACTTTTGTAAATCTTGCAGCATTGCTGGAGTGCAGTGTAAATCAGTCAATGGTTACTCCAAAGGCACTGGATACAAGATCGGGCAGAAGCTTTCTGAGGGGTCTGACCACTCCTGGAACATGGTGTACTTGGAAGGCGGTTGGCACCTGCTTGACAGTACGTGGGGAGCCGGTTATGTTGAAGACACCGTAGGCAAGTTTACATTTCAGTAAGTAAGAAAATATTTACATAATCATAAAAAACAGAGGGTCACAATAAATATCCCAAAATACACATATATTTTAATAAATAATCAGCAAACAAATTCAATAAATAAGAGTGCACCCTTCAAAAACACAACAAATATACAAAAATAGTAGCAGTTCCAATGCAAAATTCAAATGCGAGCACCAGCATGAAAAGAAATGGTCGTATATAAAGGGGAGCAGACACATGAACAGTGCAGGAATGAAAAGCAGCATTGGAGCAAAAACAGATGAATGATCTGGTAGGCAGATCCTCAATCACACGATAATACAAATCAGCCTTAGAAGGCAAGAAAACAATGTAGCTCTTCAGATTAACCACAATCCTCGGACAAAGTAGAAACTGCTGGAGCCTACAAACAAGCTGCAATGACCCAGGCTCAATAGTAAAGAAAAGTAACTCTAATCACACTTTTCACCAATGATGAAAATACCGGCTCCATTCAGAACAAGGTCCCGCAGGAAAGTCGGAACGCTTCCTTCAGCCCATGCGTGGTGATATTGCATATTCTCATGCTTTTTGTCTTATTGAGCCTTAATCAAAGGAATGGTGGTGTCTGAATCAAGTCTATACTCCTCACAGATCCAATCAGAGGAATCAATTTACCAACAAGGTCATTCAATTGGTTAAAATCAATTAAACTCTGCGCCTAATAGACGCTAAGATGGCTTTCAAAAACACAACACATAATTATTCGAACAATACGCAGTAATAGATCAATATATATATATATTAATATATCTAATGCATCAATAGACAAAACACATAGAATGTATGAGAAAAGTATACTGTATTGCACCGACTGGATTAGAAATTTCCTTCCATTATGATGATAATTATTTTCCTATTCTGATACGTATGAGTTTCCTTAACTCTTGCAGGTACAACGAGTTTTATTTCCTGACACATCCAGCTCTCTTCATTGAAGATCATTTCCCAGATGAGGCTGATTGTCAATTATTGGACAACCATCTTAGTCTAAAACACTTTGAACAAAGTGTTCACCGTAGAAGCCATTTTTATACTTTGGGATTATTATCTTCTCAGCCCGAAACAGCAGTTGTTGAAACAGGTAACTGGACTTAACGTAAATTGTCTGAAGTTTGCTGTGCATGTGTAACATGGCAGATATCGTGAGTGGAATTTATCAACTTATCAAAACTGACAGTTTTGTATTTGAATGGCCTCTGTAATATATGACACATGTCACATATCATGGATCTGGAATGATGCATTACCGTAGATTTCCCAGAAACTCATTCTGATTTCCTGTCAAGTTCTAACTGATTGATTTAACAAAGTATGTAAAACATGGCCTGTCTGAGATCAGTTTAGGCTTTTGATGGACATACATTTTTTTTCATATTGGTGTCACCACACTAATCTGATACGTGCAAAAATAAACTTTACAAACTAAGTTTTTAAAGACGTATGGCCCAGCAAGCCAGAATTCACTTAAAGAGACTCTTTACTGTCCAACGAAAGAAGAATCCTTCCAAGACAAAATAAAAGCACTTTTCTGATTTAAAAGCTACAGCAGACCATCTTCCCTCCTCCTCCATTGTCTGATGATTCTTGCCCCCGATTGGCTGCTTGGAGCAGCCAATCAGTATCAGAAAAGTGCTTTTAGTGTAATAAACAGACCCTCGCCTGGAAAGCATATCATGTGCAAGAATGAACGCTTCTCCTGCACGGCATGAAACTGGGAGTGGGGAAAGGGGCAAATACAAATTGGAGGATTCTGCAGTGATCGCTCCTATCACAGGCACTAATAGGGATAAACAGTAAAAGCTTTTCACACTAATCTTACATGGAGACTTGTAAGTAAGCTGCCCCAAAGAACATAGAAAACATTTACCCTTTCATATTGTATTATTTAAAAATGTTCTTTAAACTATATACATTGCAATACTATAAAGCATCCAATGTGATCTTTGTCATCTTCTTATGATGACCAGCAGCGGACCCCCGCAATAGCTCAGTGAGTTCATTTTCCTGCAGGCTGTGTGGCTTTCACACCGGACCCCCCTCTACATTTTAACATTTTAGTCTCAAACAACCTGGCGCCGGGATGTAAATGAATAATTGTAAAGGAAGCTGGGATACTGTTCTTGTGTAGGTTAAACCTATAGTGGATGCTGAGCCTTTTCCTAATTCAAATACATAGCTAAAGCTTTTCTGTGCTCTAATTTACAAACTCTTTACCAAGCCCATTATACACAACAACAAAGTACATTTGTTGGGATATATATACGGTATATAGATATGTGTGTGTATTCCTTGATCTGATTTTAAAAAAAAATCGCAAACAATGGTGTTTTTGTGACTTTAGTGTAAAAACAACTAATTAGACTGCTAATTATGCCTTAGGCCACCTGCCAACTTGTAATTCTTTTTTTACTTGATTTCAAAGATCTTCTGAGACATGTTTACCAAATTATGTTGAATATAAATGTGATATAAATATTTTGTGCACTGCTGAACCAAAACACAGCAACAAAAATCTGTCGGCACTATATTTTTTAAATTGTCACAGACAATGCCAGCCAAGCAACCGCTAGGAATACACTGTAGTAGTGTCACTCTTTAGCTTGAAAGTCCGGTTTTATAGTGATGTCTTGGAAATGACAGCATGGGACAGTCTATTAACCCTTTTTGTCATCTGTCAGTCGAAGGTTTGAATTATATTATGGTATCGGAGATTGCTATATTGAGGCTTTATTATACAGGACTGCTTTAACCCCTTAATGACAAAGAACGTACACGAATGGGCTCAAAATGGGTTTAGGGACCGCCCATTGTCCTTAAGGGGTTAAACAAATTCTGGCTAAAGAGCTACAACATTTTTAGTCCAACATAGCTTGGTGTTATCCAACCCTAATGTAGAGTATGGTCTCACATTCTATTATGAAGTGTATACAGAATTATTCTTCAGCTCTCTGATAAATATTTTATTGTTAATAACTCCTGTCCTGTTTTTCTTCTTAGTGAAAGGAAAGGTCTCTATTACCATTGAGAGCAGCCACCACATGATATTCCTCTTCCATTTAACAGAGACAGAAGAATCAGGCTTTATGCATTGTGTGGATCACAAGACAATGTTTGAATTATATCCACAAAAGACTGGGCAACATGTCCTGCAAGTATTTTCCAAGGTGCCAAATTCAACCGAGGCTTATCGTATGGTTTTGGATTACAGAATAGATTGCAAATCAGTCAGTGCCACATTGAAAGTCCCGAGGTGTCTCAATAACCCTGTTGGTCCAAGCTGGATGTCAGAGAAAGCTGGACTCCTGATGCCTTCACAACCCAACCCAATGATTCATACAGAAAATGGATACTGTTCTCTCAGCTTTAAACTAGACAGGATTATAAAGTTTACAGTCAGTTTGAAATCTGATGACATGAAATCTGTTCATAATCATGTTATACAAAGCATTCAGAAAAGTAAAGTTGAGTTTGAAGTTTACCTACCACAGGCAGGAGTCTATGTACTTCAAATATTTGGTGAATCTATTGGCTATATCTGTAACTACCTCTTAATTTGTTCGAACCCCAATTTGAAAAGGTCACCTTTCCCTGCTCTTCTTCAGAATCCAGTTGGCCCAAACACGGATACTGAGAAGTCTGGTCTCCTTCAGCCATCGCACCCAGATCCAGTCATTCACACTGAGGATGGGTGCTGCACAGTGAGCTTTACATTAGACAGAGTGCAGAAACTCACTGCTTTCTTGAAATCTGATGAATTACATGCTGTATTGGATCATATTATCCAGAAAATACAAAAGGATAAAATTGAGTTTAACATTCGCCTCCCACAAGCTGGTTCTTACGTGCTACAAATATTCAGTGATTCTGTTGGCTACATTTGCAATTACCTCTTGACTTGTTCCAATCCCAATGTAAAGTGGCCACCGTTCCCTCATTTTCTTCATAATCCAGTTGGTCCCAGCCTAGAAACTGAGAACATGGGGGTACTCCAACCATCTCATCCAGATCCTGTGATAAATATGGAAGACGGGTGCTGTGTTGTCAGTTTTGTACTCGACAGGATGCTAATGCTTACAGTTAGTCTAAAATCTGATGAAATGCTAACCATTTCTAATCACGTGTTACAATGTATGAAAAAAAACAAGGTTGAGTTTAAAGTCCGGCTTCCACGGGCTGGTTCTTATGTGCTCCAGATATTCGACGGTTGCAGCTGTTGTATCTGCAACTATCTGTTGACATGCTCAAACACTAATGTTAATTGGCCTCCTTACCCATCAGGACTACACAACCCAGTTGGTCCTAACCCAGACACAGAGAAGGCTGGACTGCTTCAACCTTCACATCCAGATCCAATCATTAACACGCAAGATGGAAGCTGTGTCATCAGCTTTGCAGTGAAGAGGGATATACAATTGTTTTGCACCTTAATCTCTGATGATTCGCAAATGAAATCAGAGGTGAAATATAGACATGTCTTTCAAACACAAAAAGAGGATAAAATGGAGTTTAACGTTAGGCTTGCACAATCAGGAACCTATGTCCTGCGTATCAGCTTTAAGTCTAAACTCAGTAAGGTATATTCATCTCAGTGTAACTATCTTATTATTTGTTCTAATCCAGATGTTCATTGGCCAGTGTTCCCACTTGTCTTTGAGGACTGGGCTGAGCAATATGAGCTGGTGGAGCCTTTAGAGGGGGTTTTACCTAAGAACAGCAATGTTTTATTCAAGCTCAAGGTTCCTGGAGTGGCTGCACTGTTTGTGAAAGGCAAAGAATCATTTCCTTTGACCATCAATGACCAAGGCTACTGGGAAGGAACATGTAGTACCGAGGATAACAAGGAGCTTTATGTCACTGCTAGATATAAAGAACAGCCAAACACATGGGTGTATCTCCTGCATTATCAGGTCCAGTGATAAAGTTGAGGGATCTGTAAGCCTGATAGAATAAAACTCTGTACAATGTGGACACTTGTGGACTAACAATTTTATATTTAAAAATGTAAAATGCATTATTTTGAGAAATGTGGCAAACCTAGTCTCATTTGTATGTTTTTTTCCCCTTTGTTTTTTACATAATGAATGATCATGTGTTTGCTTGAATTTTTCTAACAATTTTGTTGATATGTCTAAGAAACACATGTCCTATACCATTAATACCAAGTTCTTATTTAATAGGCAAAATGTGAGTTTTATCACACGAATGAGGATTATTGTTATGGGAATTCGCAGTGTATTTTTTGTATTTGTAATATGTGTAATCTCATTATATTTATGATATTTATTTGAATATTTTATCATTTTGATTTTTTAATAATCTGATACAATTTAATAAAAAATAAAGTTATATAAATATGTTTACATAACGCCTCCACTTTTTAACTTTAAACTTTCTATCTCTTAGCTACCGCTCTCTTTCTCCTTTTGCACCAAAGCAAGCAGACTGCTTACTGCCATCTCAAGCCAAGCACCTGGTGACAGTTTGCCTCCGCCTGCCCCCTCCAGTTGCATTCAGCCTGCGTTTTGTGTATTGCTACGCTAACCATGGACAGCTCCTGTTACACCACGTACCCCTCTACCCAATCCAGTTCTTGTTAGTGGAAAGGGAGAATATGAGGTGCAAGAGATCATAGACTCCTAAACACATGACTTCCTGGTTTATTGGAAGGGGTTTCAGTCTGGAGGAACGATCCTGGGAACCAATATCGAATCTTCACGCTTCCGCTCGTCTACAGGCCTTCCATGTGAACCACCCAGATCATCTGCATGGAGCGGAGCAGGTGCGATTATTCAAATATAGTGAATGTGTAACGTCATTAGTAAGTGCTATATCTATAAAAATGCACCAAATTCAGTGCTTGGTTATACCAGCCCACCAGTGGTAGTTTATAGAGGCACGCTGTTTCACTCCCAGGAATAGCAGTTCTGCAGGATCTCAGTGGAAAACGACATGAATGCATAAGTCTGTTGCTCAGAGGGCCTTCATGGTAAATGGTTTTGCTTACGTAATTGGACACATACGCTCGCTTGCATTTGATTCCCGATATACAGGGCCGGCCCTACAATGGGGCCAACTGGGGCAATTGCCCCAGGCGGCACTTTAGAAGGGGCGGCACTTTGCCGCCCCAAGCGTTTTTTTTTAAGCGGAAGAGAGAGAGAGAGAGGCGCCGAGTGGTTTTTCGCTTACCCGCTCAGCGCCCTCTCTCCTCTGCGGCGAGTCTCCCTGTTAGGTCTCGGTGCCGGCTTGTAATGCTGAGCGCCGGAAGTGGCATCAATTATTCCGGCGCTCAGCATTACAAGCAGGCACCGTGGCATGCAGAGGGAGACTCGCGCAGGACTCCTTCAAAGGTAAGTACCGGGGGGGGGGGCGTCGGCGAAGTTTAAAATGCGCCCCCCCGCGGGGGGGCGGCATTTTAAACTTCGCCCCAGGCGGCGTGAAGTCTTCGGCCGGCCCTGCCGATATATAAAGTGGTTTGAGTGATATAGATTATGTGGTTCTCTCGTTATTGTAGGAGTTCACGTGGCCTCCAGCACTTTCTAATATACTGAGGCCTGAGGCAGCAAGATCCCATTCTACCAGCATCTAAACTTCTAGAAAGACAGATTTGCTCGTTTTGGTTATATGGCTAGGGGCAGAGAATTAACAACAGCTAGTAAGGCACTTCAAAGAAGAATTGTTTACTTAGTTTAGGGGATTTAGTAAACAGATTTATTCTACACATATTTTCTGCTGTGTGTATACAGGCGGCAAAACACTATGATACACTGTATACCTACAAAGCATTGTAAGTGGGCAGACATTAAAGGAGGATAGTGGGAATTGAAAATATTTTATTAATTCTGAGAGTACATCAAATGGCTAAATAAATCTGATTTGACTCCACAATGTGGTCTGGCTCTTCCTGGACATCCACAAGTATGGCGGGTGAGCAAAATAAATATTGCTGGAGGATCTCCAACTTTTTTCGCTATAGTTTCTGAAAATGTTAGATGTTTATGGAATTTCATTGATGACATTTAAAAACTAAATGAAAAAGTGAGGTATCCAAAAGTTGTCCTGTAGCCAGGGTATGCAGTAGCACAAGATTTACCCTAATAGCACGTGAGGGTTGGATATGGGAGGGGGTGAGAGTCTTTCTGAAGGGGTATAAAAGGGAGACCTGCAATTGGTAGCTTTTTATTTACAGGGAAGATTTCACCCGTCCATCCCTCCCCATGGTTTTGGAGCAGGGTGCTCACATTTGAGGTTGGTACGGTGCAGGAGTTGACCATCTATAGGTGTGTTTATGCCTGGTGCACACAGGTGTAAGTGCAAGACACTTCAGGGGCACTTGCCCTTGCGATTCGGGTAGTTATGTGGCTGCTGCACTGGGGACGCTGGCAGTTCCAGCAAGGATACAGGTGGATACCATACCAGCCAGTGGTTATAATTTGGTATTGTTTGGTTGACGGTGTACAAGCAATGTTAATAAGGGTGGTTTATGTACTCAGAAAAGTTTATGTTTTGGCAAGTGAAAGGTTAATGCTAAATTGTATGAAATTTGAATACAAAAGCAATTCTTTTGGTGTTGCAGTGTCATGGTAATATGTGTCATCCATAGGTGACATTATCAAAAGATGTAAAATGAAGAAATGTCTGTTACGTTATTCAAGGGGGACCACGATTGGATGCTACCTCATTCAAGTGCAGTTAACTCTAATTAAGTATTGCAAAAAATTAGAAATTGGCTAGTTAACAAGTTGCTCAGAACTACGTATCAGAGCTGGTCCTAGACCAAATGGCAAAGCAGACGAGAATTCTCTTTGGTGTTTCCATTTTCTTATTCTTTAGATAGATAGCTACATATTACACTTAAAAACAGAGGAAATGGGTAGAAAACACGGGACATGATGTTATCCCGATTAAGGAAAGTGACCACAGAATGTGTGGCTGGATGTGCAGGTCTAAGACAACATGGAAGATAAATAAGTTGCTGTATATAATATATACATATGTGTACACATAGGACTTAGATAGTAGCAGGTCCTTGATGCATTTCCAATTCTTTTATTACTGACTAATGTCAGCAAATCTCTCTTGAGGGCCTTCAGCAGCTGTTCTCCTAGAAGGCCGCCATTGATTTTAAACCATAACCTTGTTTTGTGTGAGCAGCATATGTGTGTTCCTGCTTTTCTCTATACATCACATTCTAATTTGCTCATGTTTGCCATATTGCAAAGCAACACCACACTAGACACACATAAATTGAGATATAGTACAAACAGTAAAAAAAAATATTGGTGAAAAGTTTATAGGGTGTTCTCGCCACCATAGGAATAGGATGGTCCTTGTGACAGCACAAGGAGTGAAATATTAAAAATGATAAGACCCTATATATATATATATATATATATATATGCCTGAAAATTATGGCAAAAAATATACAAATACAGACAGAAACTGTATAATGGATACCCGCATATTCTGCTAAAACTGTCCTGCACAGGACAACATACTGTACATAATCGGGCGAAAGTAGGTATGTGCCTACGATTGTTTTGTAACTTTTTAGCGTGACACAAGGTCACGCTAGTTCCAGCATCAGACTGGGTCCTCTGATTTAGACAGATCAGATAGCTTCCTAAGCCACCTATGACTAAGACCATCTCTGGAAGTTGTAGTGAATATATCTCAGCTGCATGTTGAGCTTCAGGTAATGCAAGGCGGTCAGGCGAGTTAGAAGAGAGGGTGCAAGGTCGGTAGAGAAGATATAGATTAGGGTGTCATCTGTATATAGGTGGTATTGTTAATCAAATGAACACATGAGTTGTCAAAGTAAAGAGGTGTAGATGGAGAAGAGTAGAGGCCCAAGAGTTGAGTGTAATCGGAGAGGAACTAATTCCAATGAAGAAGACAGTAAAAGAACAGTCAGAGGTGTAGGATTTGAGCTGTGGAAAGAGCGATGTCATGGATGCCATGAGCATGAAGGATTTGTAGAAGGAGAGGGTGGGTCAACTGTATCAAAGGCTGCTGAATCAAAACGTGGCCTTTTGTTCTAATGATGAGGCGGTTGTAATTTTAGTGAGTGCGATGTTGGTGGATAGAAACCAGATTGTAGAGGGTCAAGTACAGAGTTTGTGAAGAGAAATTTAGTTAGTTGATTGTAAGTTAATCGTTCCTGCAGTTTGGATGCCAGGGGGAGAAGGGAAACTAGAAGATAATTACATCTTAATTATTTGCTAATTAATTAAAGGCTAAATACGCTTACTTTCTCAGCCCTGGTGCTTACCTTCCAATATTTTAATTGACTAAAAAGGGAGACAGTTGGTTTAGAGGGTGTGAATAGAAGAGAGGCTCAAGGTGGGGTTAAACATACACTTTTTTTCCTCCCTATAGTCTATAGTGTATTGTTGTCAGACAGTGAGGAAAGAGGCATGTGTCTTTGTAAGGCCACAGTGGATCTCCTGGTCTCAATATTTCACTTCAGGAATAACACCCCCTTCAAAAGGTCAGTAGGAGGGTTGGATCTTTTATCCCCCCCCAAGAAGTGGGCAGCCACTTGGAGTCTCCAAGGGGATCAGACAGCCAAAAGGCCAGCATTCTCCACCAAAAAGCTTTTTAACAGTCTCAAATTCATTAGGGGTTAACTTTTTAAAGTCTGTACGAGCGACTCTGTTGGTCGCTCATACGGACTTTTAAAACCCCAATGCTGCAACTTACCCGACAGATCCCACTGGTCTCCCTGTTCTATCAGTTAATAAATGATAGAAGAGGGAGACCAGTGTGATCTGCCGGACAAGTTGCTTCATTAGGGGTTAACTTTTTAAAGTCTTTTCCGCTCCCGTTATCTAACGCAGGATCAAAGGGGTTAACGGGAGCAGAAATCCATAGGTTAGCTGTCAGGGGTTACAAAGGCCGTGCGAGTGAGTCTATTGGTCACCTGCAGGGTCTTCCTATTGGTCACCTGCAGGGTCTTCAAATTGGTTGATGCCAGAGGGGGTCCCTGTAGGCGACCAATAGGCTCATTCGCACTGCCCTGTGCCCTGGTTTTATGAAACATAGGTCCTGTCAAACTAATTTAATTGCGTTCTATGAAGAAGTAAGTAGAAGTGTAGATCAGGGTGTTGCAGTGGATGTAATCTACTTGGATTTTGCCAAGGCGTTTGACACGGTTCCACACAATAGGTTAGTATTCAAACTGAAAGAAATTGGCCTAGATGCAAATTCTTGTTCTTGGGTAGAACATTGGCTTAGAGGTAGAGAACAGAGAGTTGTTATAAATGGTAAATTTTCAGGCTGGTCAAAAGTGGTAAGCGGTGTCCCTCAGGGTTCTGTTCTAGGACCAATTTTATTCAACATATTTATAAATAACCTGGCAGTAGGCGTTGAAAGTCATGTTTCTGTGTTTGCAGATGACACTAAACTAGGTAAAGTTATACAGGGCGAGCAGGATATTACTGTGCTGCAGAGGGATCTAGATAGACTGGGGGACTGGGCACTCAAATGGCAGATGAAATTCAATGTAGATAAATGTAAAGTTATGCACTTCGGGGTAGCGAATGCACAAGCAACCTACACCCTAAACGGTAGTGAATTATGGGTAATGACAAATGAGAAGGATTTGGGAATTGTTATAGACAACAAACTAGGCAACAAGTTGCAATGTCAGTCTGCGGTTGCTAAGGCCAGTAAGGTATTGTTGTGTATAAAAAGGGGCATCAAGTCGCGGAATAAAGATATAATTTTGCCTCTGTATAAATCAATGGTAAGGCCGCACCTTGAATATGCTGTGCAATTTTGGGCACCTATTCTAAAGAAGGATATCATAGCACTAGAAAGGGTGCAGAGGCGGGCTACAAAATTAATAAAAGGAATGGAGCACTATAGTTATGAAGAAAGTCGGGTACAGCCGGGGGAGGAGTCCGGGGTGATCTTCATGGGACTCTATACGTCGTTTCTTCTGGACGTGGTGCAGTCTTCCTTTACATATGATGACGGGATGCCTCACGTTATGGGCATAGAGGAGAGGACGCATGCTGTGCATGAAGATGACGTGGCGCGGCATGCATCAGATGATGCCGGCACCATCCTCCACGCATGATGACGTGACCGTGTACCCGGAAGCATTCTACTTATAAAAATGGACCACTGACCGCACACAAGACTCACATTATTTTCTTTGCTTTTTTCTCTTTTTAGTTTTCTCCTGAGGAAGCCGACGTACAATCGGCGAAACGCGTTGAGAAATCAGAGACACACAGGATAAACATACCGGAACATCTGCTGATCCATATTGGAATATTTGCTGATCCAGACCATTTCATCTTCAAACGTTTGTGCACTCTATTAGTTTAGTAGTGCCCCGTTGAACTGTAAGTGCATTTTAGCCTTACTTGAGATCATTTCTGTAGAAAATATTGCACTATTGCCAGTCCATTTGTTTTTTTAGAGATTTTAGAAGATATTAAACAGAATTTTCGATTGAAATCTGTGATGAGCTCGTTCTGTCCTGCCCGCTTGTGAGTGTATAGACATCACATTAACCCTTTCAAGACCGGGACGTACCTGGTACTTCCGGGTCAGGGGTCACCGGCAGACCGGGGCGTACCAGGTACGTCACAGCCTTTACGCGATCCAGCGTCGCTTTGAACGCTGGGATCGCGAGGGGCGGCTGCTACTGACCGCTGGGTGTTCCCAGCGATCAGTAGCAGCCACCCCCCCTCAATTCCGTGCACGTGATCGCTTTTCAGCGAATCACGATCACGGAATTTAAATATTTAAAAAAATACTGCGGTCTTCAAGTGAAGACGCAGTATTCAAACGCCGGTACGGAAGGGGTTAAATTATTGTCCAGTGTTGACATATTACACTATTGTTTTTATTCTTTTTTCCCCTATGTTTATGCGCTCCATGGGGTATCGTTTGGATACTTGGAAAAACATAATATTCGGGGATATAATCTTTAATTATGGGGAAACAGCTTATTGCTCCAAGGAGAAATCTGACTGCCATTTTGGGGTCAAGAAGGAATTTTTAGTGCACAATTGGAAAGAGCCACACTGAGGTTTTTTGCCTTCTTTTTGGATCAACAGCAACAAATTAACTGATATAGGAAAGTCTAAACTTGAAGGATGCATGTCTTTTTTCAGCCTATATAACTATATAACTATGTAACTATGTAACTATGTATGTAACTCCACTGTAGCATTCCTGGTGCATGCAAATATCTGACAAAAACACAATCAACTAATTTAATCAAAATGTATTAAACATGAACAGTGTGTGGGAAATGGGAAAAAACGGCCATAGCTTTTAAAGAGCCATGTCAGAAAATGACCTTCATTAAGTTTAGTACTCGGCACACGATGTCCATGTCATGAAATGTGTCTGCTGTATATGGGAACATTATTACAAGACACATGGCTCTTGCAAATGATACTTCTACTGCTGGATCTGATTCTAGTGGAATACAAAGTAAGTGAAGGACTATCCCACCATTGACCTGCTTACCAATAACTGAGAGTGGTTTGTGGGAGCCAGATCTGTGTGCCGTGTCTGCAGTTTCATTAGGGGATGTTTGTTATGCATATGAGCTCATAAATACATACATGCACCTTTGTACATGTATCTTATTGATCACAATTGTTTTTGCGGTTCTGTTTAGGAATCTTGGTTTAGAATTGACAAATAATTTTAATATGAGAATGGATCCTGACCCTGAGGTCTATTGATACCACGGTCTATAAAAAACAAACATTGGTTCTGAAGCTGAGATTAAACCATACTTCATACCATCAATAGTTAGACATTGACTGTAATGGTAATCACGGTACAACTGCAGATTGGCCAGCCATGTGTTTACCAAGCCAGAATGGACCATGCTTTTAAAAAATGGGTGCTGGTGAATATCAAGCAACTGGTATATATATTTTTTCAATTAAAGATAAATTATAGGACAAAAACTGCATCATTGTGAAATGGCAATGGTTTTAATAAAGTCCTGCAATATACTTTACTTACACCACTTTTTTGGGAAATGCAAACTGTAGGCAAATACTTGAATCTTATCTAAAACCTACAGTATTTAGTTTGCAGAAGGCCTGGAGGATTCGAAAACAATAGCTTAACAGGTTGGACTGCTTCTAGACAAGGGAATCAATCAAAATGTCTTTGATTAATCACCTGTGCTAAAGGAAACATGTGCTTAAATTTTGGTCTGATAGAGCAATCACTGAAGATTGAGTTGTGAGAGGTTTTCCTGAAATCCTGCAAAGAGGTTGGACAAATTGTAATTGAATCCGAGGCTTCCGAAAGATACAATAATGGATACAATGGATGTGATAAACTCTTTTATCCTGGGGACCACCCGGCAGCACAGGTATGAGGGATCTCCTGCCATGAACACAGGTGGATCAATCATTGAGTCAATGATTTTGGCAGATCCCCTAAGGAAAGAGCCATCTGTATCTGTTCTCTATTGGAGAACATTACAAATGAAGTCGGGAATCTCTGAATAAACATATCAGGCCCTTGATTGCAGAAGGAAGAGTTGATTGTGGAAATTGAATTTTCTGCCCACAGCTTCTTTTGGAGAAACAAACATAAGTACCTTCCGTTCCTCTCTATAGACAATGTATGGAATCCCTAAATATTCCAGGTAAAGAGTAACAACTAAAAGGGTTCTATACTATTCTATGAAATACCTACACAGGCTTGAGCTACGTGTTAGCTGTCAAAATGTTATTTCCTTATAGATTGTTTGTGACTAAGTCAAATCTTGTTTCCACCTTAATAATTTTTGTTGGTACTCAAAATCTGAAAAATATGTAGCTTTTGGTCCCATAATTTGATCTATCTATCGATCTATCTATCTATCTATCTATCTATCTATCTATTGACATGTATAAAATGAACAACATTTATTATGTGATTATTTCTTGTCTATGCTCTGCCTGTTGTACTAATGATGTATATAAAATTTAGACTGTAGAAACCAAGGCCGGTACCCTTCTTCTCATGGTTCCCACAAATGTTGAGAACATGTAATTGTAGCTTCCAATGATGCGGTTCTGGTAAAAGATTCTGGAGGCTTGATTAGAAAAGATGTTTTTCTTAAAATATTTTGTTAAATTCCAGATTATTGGCTGGGTACACCTTATGTTCATGCTACATCTGTTCATGCAATACCTTCTAAAGACTTTGACCAAGTCAAGGACAGTAGGAATACAATTTGAGAATAAATACATAAACTACATCAGGAAATAAAAAGGTCAAAAGAAAACGCAATTACCAATTTAAAATATATAACAGTCTAATGAGAAAAATTAACTTTTTAAGAAATTTTACTTCAACCTAGAGAACTGGTCAGTAAAAGGTCATTACCGAAAAACATAATTCAAATACAGACACATTTTTTGTCTGATATGAGAAATAGTTTAAATTCAGACAAAATCAGTATTGAAGTCAAATACAGATAAAAATAACAAAGAAAAAGCAAAAACCGATGGTACATTTATACCTCTATATACTTTTATTATTATTTTCCTAGTTCTAGCTTTGTATTACTTATATTAATTTGTTTAAGGTTTATTCATTTTATTTCTGTCTGGGTAATTGCCTTCTAATTACTTTGTAAATACTTTTTAATTACTTTTTAAGAAGAACTCCATGTAATTCCCAGATTATAAAGTGTTATGCATTACCACGACATAAATGCTATTTGGGTATCCAAGCTTGTATTTACTGAATTATTTATTGTATTGCTGTATACTATGGTCTATTGTAATATGATGTATTTCTGAGGGGTTTTGTTTCTCCACGCTTTGCTCATCCAGTGTTCGAATATGATGTCATATACATGTGCGACACCCTAGTAGTGGAGGAAACATACTTCTTCCTTCTGAGCGAAGTGGACAGATGGTCTGCCAAATCTACTGCCCAAAAGCTACCTGACCTAGGATAGAATATGCCCATTAAAATGGTGGGGGAAAGGGTTATTTTCAGAGTCAGAGAAGTGGATTCATTGTATGGATTTCAGAGGAGTATGTGGAGTGGAGGTTGCTAGAATTATCGCAATCACTTCCCATCCCCTCCAATCACGTTAATTTTTAATAAAGTAAATAGAGCGCAAGCAGTTACCGTAACACTATAACAATAGAGGGACAGTTAATAGTAACATAAAAGCTGACATGATATCATTTGACGGTAAACTTAACATACTTTAACACATACTAGTACAGAGCTTGCTTTTGTGAGCTTACAATCTACTAGGAGGTTTACTCCCTATACATTTGGATTTGGGTTGTATACTACTTATACATTTGGATTTGGGTTGTATACTCCCTATACATTTGGATTTGGGTTGTATATTCCCGATACATTTGGGTTGGGATTGGGTTATGTTGAGGTTTTTTTTCGACGAGTTAAAGTTTCCATTCAAGGTACTGCTTACCAATATACAAGTAGGATAAAAGTGATGGATTGGGAACACAAGCAAAAGCTATTGAATAAGAAAGGGTTATTTATCAAAGAACTTGGAGCATTTATGTTCATGCTATGTGAGTTATTGAACTTGTGCAGAAGCCTGAACACTGTGGACATGTATAACCATAGCACTAGTAAAGAAGGGTTTGACCTTTTTATTACTATTATGGGCTCCTTATACCCAAATTATTGCAGTTGTCTTTTATTTGCACAATCTTGTTTTAAATAACATGTATGCATCCATACATATTATTGTAAACTTTAGGACTGGATAGAGAACTCTGGTATATACAGATATCCTTACGGGGTATGTGTAGAAAAGGGAAATTGGTGGGGAAGAAGGGAGATTGTAGAAGACATTTAAGTCCAAATGAGGGACTGTCCATTGATAAGAGAGACATGTTAGAGGTATGCAATCTGATTTATTTAACCTTTTCCCTGATTTGTCCCAAAGGACAATGAGGCTTAATGTATTAGATAACTATAAAACTTACACTAGAAATGTGTTGCAGTGCATGTCCAGCAACATGCAGACACAGGAGGGATCTCTGCATGGTACCCAAACGCAATACAAGAAGGAAGTATAATAGGATATATATATATATATATAAAATGGTTACTAAAATTGTTACAAAATTATAGCTATTTGGATATGATAAATAGATCATTTTGTGGTGTTTGAGGAGGGAAAGTCACACAAAATATCACATGACTGACAGCAATGGCAGCATCCAGGTCTGAAGGTAAAGCAAAGTTATTGGAACTCAATGAGATAAAACAAGTTTTTTCAATGCCAACCTTCATTACCGTATACAGCGTCGTATTTTATGTCCAATAAAAATTTCTTCCATGGGACTAACCCTTAAAAATAGGATATGCCAAGGATATATTATACTGAAGGCAACAGTGATGAGTCAGTGGCCTCCTATCCCTGCATCTAAAGGGACAAGAGATACTATACTAATGTCCCGATATATGGATTTCAGTTGTGCTTGCGGATTTAATAACTTAAATAATGTCAATTGATTGGAGCAGAAAGACATATTGAAGCCAATTACCCTAAAATGTTGGCTAAGAGCTATTCCAGGGTTACTGCTGGCACTATTGGGATTGTGCATTATGGATCCCACTGTCATTGAATGAGGTTAATTTAGACAGTTTGTTAAATTCCATACTTTCTGTTCACACTTTCCCTTGAGCAGAAACCTATTTAATGTCAAAAATGGTTATGCTAAATGATCATACCTCTTTGCAAAGTGTTTTTATGTTCACTTTCACACCTCATTGACTGCATTAGCTCAGACATCCTTATATATTGTCTAATCATGCGTTGGCTCAAACTGTAGACTAGAAGAAAGTCTTTTAAGATAATACCTTTTGTATACCCTTGCAGTTAATTTTGGGACAGAGATAAAGGGGTATGTTATGTGGATGGATAGATCACACTCATGATGTGGAGGGAGGAAGACCTGCAGTTGTTTCAGGTGGCAGAAACAGGGGAAATGCACATGATAATATTGTTTTATTAAATTATAAATAATTCTATTTTTCAATGAATAGCTGTTTTTTCATCAACATTAAGTAGAAATTAGACCCTCCTGGGCCCTTTTGTGCATACACACACACACATGCACATACATACTCACCTAACAAATCTTCCTATCTGACAGATGCTTGGATCTAGAACCACTCCTTGATGTACCAGGAGATATAACTTTAGTAGTATATTGAGGATACACAAAAATAAAACTGGATTAACTATTAAGGCACCGGTGGCCCCCAGATCTTACGAGGACATAGGTGTGTGCCTAGTCTCCCTAATGCTAATATAGCACTGTCTACATTAATAATTTAGCAAATGATGGTGTGATCAAGGGAGTCCCAACGGTTAGCCCAGGGTCATTCTTAAAGAAGCGTTGTTCACTAATGACATCTTGGTTTATATCTACTGAAGTAACTGACAGTAAATCATACTATTTATTCCTGACCTAACTTGTGGTGGACATCCGCGTGACCAGTATGACATCACCACAAGAAGGGAGGTGGGCGCCAGTAGTCTGCACAGAGTGCCTGAACATTTAAGGCCGTCCCTGTATATAGATGATTGCCCACTTCTACTGGATGAACTGAAGATGGTGAGATGTGGGGTAATTTAATCTACCAAGAGTTCAGAGGCTTAGCTGTGAGGTAAGAAAGTTTTACTTTACTGAAAGGGTGAGGCAGCCTCCCAGTAGTGGTATATATCCCTATGGTACAGAAATGTAAACACGCGTGCCAAAATCTATGTTTCTAATCATGGGAAAGATGATCGTAGCCTCACAATTATTAATACCACACTGTTTTAAATTGTAAACACTACATGTCCATCAAGTCAGTCCCGATATAAGTGATGTTATATAGTAACTGTGGCCATATAACACTTTTGCCTCACCCTTTAATGGGGACACTTGGGAGGTATGGGAAATAGAAAACATTTGTTTAGTATATATACTAATACTTGTAACCCTACACTGTGTGGTTCACTGCACTCCCATGGTAGGAGATGCAGAGCGAGCTCGCAAAGCCATGCCGTGACCACTATATGGGATAAGTGTAACAATACTATCTCTACTCTGCGTTACATATAGTTGTATTTTCATTCCATTGTATAACTGTACAACATCTTCAATAGCCAATTAAAAAAAACATGGGGAACCCTGGAGAATTTTATAGCAAAAGTTACAATTTTTCTTGTCCTTGACATGTAATTCTTAATGAGTTAAGTGTAAATTCTCCGTTACCCCCTTTCAGATGAACCGTTATTTCCCACATGGACACAGTTTAATAGTTACAAGACCTGGAGTTCCAAGCTGACTTTGTTTCAATCACCCGTTAAATCACCCCATAAATACCTTTTCTTCTGTTTTAATCCCCTTTGTGCCAGAGGGAAAACTCAAGGCTAAAACCCATAACTGAATGAGATTCAACTCAGAAGCTAAGGATTCTGACACAATGGAGGGGATTCTCTGTGACACAATGCCACACCTGCAGTTTTGTCTGTGGCTACTAGTATGAGAATTATCTATAAATGTTCACACTGAGATCGGAATGAGTTCTGAAAATATAGCAATTACGAGAAAACATTAAAGATATCTTACGTCTCTTGTAAGCTATAATTAACTGGGTCTATTACCATCTGAAAAGAATTCATTTTATCTTGTTAACAAATATTAACAATTACACAAAGTATAGAAGTGGATATAGATACTTTAGAAATGTACCACTGATCCTATCGTGATACATATATATATATATAGATATATATATTTATACAGCAATCACCCTGGAATAAAGATTAGATAGGGTCAACTACATGGAAGATTCTAACCACCAATGCAATGTCAGCATTGTGGCCTAAAGAGGACAGTGGTGCTGCTGCCTGATCTGATTAGATATTGGATCTGGAGATCTTGGAATAGATGGTATGGTACCTATGTATTGTTTGGCCCCACCAGGTACCTTTCGGTCTGTAACACAATGTTATTGTCAATAATATTATATTTTACAGTGTCAGGCAGCCGAGGCTCTCACTGTTATCTTGTTTATTGATTTACTAATGTTCGATATTACATTCCCTTATGTGTTAATGTAATTTCTCTTTGGCTTATGTATGGGCTGTGGGAATAGTCTATGTTTGATCACCTACCAGTAGATATCTTATGCAGTCAGGGTTGATGAGGTGGCCCTGGCACTTTAAGGCCATCTGCCACCCAATGACGTAACTGCGGACAACAGCTGGATATGAGAGGACGCATGCTACGCTTTTACATCCATGTATTGTGTGCCTTGGGTATATCACACCTCAGCACTCGGTCTGCGGCTGGAGAGATAGATCAGCTGAGTATGGAGCGATGTTGGCCAGCAGCCCACTTTGTATCTGCCTAGGGTTGCTTAAATGTCTGTGTGTTATAGTCAGGGCCGGACTGGGGATGATTTAGCGGCCGCGTCTCTTTAAACAGTTGTATAATCATGCAGCATGGGGCCACACAGTTTGAGCGGCAGTATTGGTGTACTAAATAGCCATTCCAGGCCTGGTTATAGTCTGCCAAAGTACTGCAGATAAAACAATGGCCAATCACTTTGTGTAAATGAATGCACTCAACCAATAGAATTAAGTCTCATAAACTGATGTAGTATCAGGATACTTATACTTTTTCACACAAATGGTTAAGTCATGTATGGGAGAAAACGGGCATGCTATTCCATCTGATAACAGCCTGAGGGGTGGACGGATTCCATTTTGCTTGCTCAGTGCCATTTTGCCTAGAGCTAGCCCTGATTGGCATACACATTCCACCATTAAGACTGACAGATGATGCAGCTAATCGGGAGGAAGAGTCAAGAGTGCGCCCCGGGTCTCGAGCTCATTACCTAGTTGGAAAGAGCATAAACAGAATGTTAAGCGCTGATGGTCTATGTGTGCTGGATATATATGTATCTGGTTATACTGATGCTATATATGTCTGCTGGTTATACGGTATATGCTTTTTGGTTATACTGTAGTGTATATGTTTGCTGGTCATATATATATATATATATATATACATATATACAATATGTGTGTCGATATAACAATCAAATATGATGGTTGTTTTCTATTTGTTATAGTAATAGAATTTGGACATCTTATTGCACTCAGCAGACCCCTAAGACACAGAACAAGAGTATTTAGGGGTCTGCTGGGTCACCAGGTGTGCTCAGTTTCTCTATTGCAATAGTTATATAATAAAATTATGTATTGCTGCTGTTTGTTAATACATAGTATATTTAAAAAAACATTATTACCTGTAATAATACATTTCTACACAACTAAAAAACACCAGCCCTTTACCAGACACTCTTTAATCTATAAACTTTTTGCTTCATTCGTGTGACACCAAAGCAGGCACTCATAGGTTGTTGCCATAGAAATTGAGGCAACGTAATTTTTGTTGTTTTTATATGATTAAACTTTCAGTATAAATAATAAAATGACAGGTCGTCTCATGTGGTTTACTATACCGGAAAGTGCGATGAATGTTTTGTCCTAGTGGAAGAGCAGCTTTAATATATTTTATAGGAAACTTGGACTGTTTCTCTTTAAAGCCCAAACATGGTATCCTACAGGTGTTTGGATTTGCTTTTATTATGCCTTGTACATACTGGTAAGCTTTTATAATAAATAAATAAAAAATATATATTAGAGCATTAATTACATGTTTAAAATAGCTGCAGGTCCTCCCAGTCACCAGTAGATGGCAATGTCGCACAGACTAGTTCCAGCCACACTGTTTCTTTCTGCAGGTCAATGTAAGTAATTTTCTTTCAACAATAGCCGAGGAAGGCGGGCGCTTATTGATTGGATAAGGGAGGCGCGTGTCCCTTTTGCTCTTTGATTGGCTGGGAGGTGTGAGGGGTGTGCAAGAACTCAGACAGGATGGGAAGGGGGGGGGGGCAGCAACGGGGGATTTGGTGAAGGGGAGTTGTGCAAGTGTGCGGGTGGGGGGGTTATTAGTCCCCCCCCCCATTACAGTGACAGTGGCTTTCCTCGTGCGGCGAACACTTTATTGCTCCTTTGCAATGTGGAACTAGGATAACCTTCTCAGAATCCCCCCCACAACCCACGCAACATGCACACACACATACACACACACACTCCGGGGGCACACATTGCCTAGTGCACCCCGACACACACCACACACAAACACACACACACACACACACACACGTCATGCCTGCATATACATCCATTCAGCCAGCGCTGGAGCCGGCAGCACCAACCTGGGATTTAAATGATGCTTCCGAGGAAGAGGACCGGATAAATCCACGCCACATTCGGATCTAACAGCATTATTTATGTGAAGATTTGGGGCTTCTTTTATTTGCTCTTTTAGTAATTATATATTTTTCATTTCTTTTATCTCTGGTTGGTAACAAAGTCAGATATCTCTCTGCATCCTACAATGGAAGTACATTTGCTGCTGCTTTTTTCCTTGGTCTGGCAAGTTCATGCTGTGGAAGGTAAGTTGGAACATTGTCTCTGAAATAAAAAAAAAAAACGATCTATAGATCTATAAGGGGTCGGTTTTACCCACAGCTACCATTCTTATCCGTGATTAACCCTTTTACTGCCAGCATCCCTGGAACATATTCAGGTCATTGTGAATTACAGATCGGTGATGAGAGCTATAAGTAAGTTTACATTATACAATTAGATTGTATGCTCTTCTGCACAGCTGATATGTAACCGATATGCTGTATTGCTGAGATACAGCTGAGAGCACCTGTTATACATAAGCAACAAGGTATAGAAGTTTGGGTAGATGGTGGGCAGGTAAAGCCCCCCAAGTAATGCAATACAACCTCCTGCCCCCCATAATATAACCCATTCGTGGCAAGTATCACAGACTATAGAATAAGGTGTTAACAGCATTTTTTTGTGATTTATGATGGGGTTTGGTTTTTACAGAAATGTGTGATTTAAAAAAATGTTTTTATTTTTTTATACTAATGCAGACTTAATAAGTAATGAATAAGTAAAATCCTTTTTTATTAATTTTATTAACCATTTCAGTGTCACAGGAATGGGTGAGTTAATTCATTTTAAGCAGAAAGGGTTAATGAACACTGTGCATATGTGTAAATATATAGATATAATGCAAATGAATAGGATGCCTGGTTGGATAATATTAACTGTTTGTATGCCAGAGAAGTGAATTACATTTCAGTGAATGGTTTTCTGCTCCGGCTTAGAACAGGTTAAGCGGATAAGCTTTCTACAGGTTATGGTATAATATTGGGGTGCTTTGGGGGGGGGTCTAATTAAAATGACAGATCTGTTTCCTCTGCCCAGCTGGTAACTCGCTGGGTACTAACCAGTATAACTAACCAGTATAACTAAAGCTCCTGTCTTCACCTGCCCCGCTGGTACATGTCCTCTCTTCCCCATCCACAAGCCATTGCCAAAAAGATGGGAGCTGCATTGCAGTGCTGATGTTGTCTAAAAGCTCGGGGTGATAGGGATAGCAGGACATGAGTGGAAGGTGGAGGGATGAGGGAGGGTGTGAAGTGGAGGACGTGGTGACAGATACTTGCTTGGTGTCTGCGTCTAGCCTGCTGCGTGACCAGAGAGAGACACAGTGTACCTGCTCCGGCGGAAGGCAAATTATGGGAATCTCAGATGTTAGTCACCTGGGCATCATGGGAATTGTAGTTGATGAGAGCCAGTGGCTAGTTCACCTGGGCCACCTATGCTTGGACCTCCTGTCACTGTTCCCACCTGGTGCACCCCCAGTCCCTTGAGAGCCACTCATTAGCTATTCACGGCTCCCCTGTTCATATTATTTCTCTGAACCCTATATATTTTCTTTTTCCTCTCTTTCTCCCGTTATCCGTATTCTCGTATTGTCCCTCCTTATCCTCACCCCAGTTTTAAAGTCATTTGTATTCCTATCCTGCCTAATCGCTCCCGTAATCGTTTCTCTATCCCTCGTTCCCCTCTACCCTCCTCTGTTATTACATTTCTCCTGTTACTGCTTTTTCTCTTTTCCTTCCTCCCCCCGTTTCTTTCTATTCCATATTCTATTCATTCACTTTCCTTGCTCGCACTCCCTCCTTTGCTAATTTACAGCTTTTATTTTATACGCTACCACATGCCATGTTCTTGCTACCATTTTCTGTTAGGAGTCAATACATCCCTTCTATACATTTTTTTTTACCCATTTCCCTCTTATTTCACCCAATATTCTTCTACCCTGCCTTTTGGAGAACACTAAACAAATTCTGCTCCTTTGGCTCTAGAAAGCTTGTCTTCCAGGTCTGTGGCTCGCTGAATTGAGTGCAGATAGGAGGCAGAATGAGCTTGGCCAAACCAGGGTTTGGCAAATGCATTTCTCCAGCTGTTCTTGGACCACGACTCTTAGAATGCTTTGGCCGTTACATTGGGCCCGCGGCTGGTTGAGAGAATTTAGAGTGGCAGTCCGGTAGTCCCGGTTGGCCAAGCCTGTGCCCTGAAGCCCTGTTCGTATTAGCAGGGATCCGTATAGCTTTATATCGCACATGTGCATTTAATAACTGTACAGCATCTGTGATAGCGCATCGTACTGATATCCACATTGGCGGGGACAGATCCTGTAGCCCGAAGCGCTGTATTTATGAGCAATAGCCAGGCGAGGAGAGACGCGCAGCCTCGCAGAGCCGGATTTCAGCAAATCTGTGTTTGTTGATATGCGTCTCTCCTCCAGATTTATAGATCAGTCTTGTTCACCTCCGCTGCCCCCTTTTAGTTCTTGCTTTGTAACGCGCCCGTGGATGCCCATGAGTAAAAACAGTACTGATCCGCACTTTCCGTAACAGCTGGAGTTTGTTGGAACGCCACAAGTTATTGTCTCCCTAAGAGCGTTTGAAAGCAAGAGATTTAAAGACAGATTGCTTTTTAAGTGTCTTTGGGTAGATGTGCACAGCTACAGTCGATGCGTGCTAAAGGGGCATAGAATAGAAGCCCATGGACGAAGAGCTTTAAATGTAGAACGTGACCAATGAGATATTATAGACCCAAATGTTTACGCAAAGAGCGGCTCCAATTAATGTCCATGAAGGCAAATAATTGTTTGTACAGTTGATTAAATCCTATGGTTGCAAATGACTTAATTGAGAGACAGTGGCAGCACTATGGTCCTCTAGATGAGTAGATGAAGCTCTACCACTGCAAACTAATGCACGTTGGGTCCAGGTTAAGGGTGGGTCCAAAGAATTAGATATTTAGGGCTGCCCGTGATCTACAGGTTACATTTTTTTCACGTAGATGGCTTTGTATGCCGTGTCCCGGGAATGCGTTTAATGTCTGTATGAGCTGGACGTGCTCAGAGCTGTCTGAATATCTGAGGATGGGTGAGAATGAAAGCCCTCTCTAGCCTAGCAGAATGTATGGACAGATTGTGCTGAGCAGGAATGCTGGTGGAGAAGAGACTGTTCCGTCTGAATGTGACAAATTCCGTCTCTGTGTTAAACTGCTGCAGCGATCTAGAATGTGCGCTGAGACATTACAGCATAATTAACCCTTTTTTTGCTGCCAGATGGGCAGTAAACGCATTGACCTGCATATCTTAGCTGAAGACGCCCTACAGCAGCCACCTGCCGAAAAGTTCTTATCGTACCAAGGTCATGAATAATAACACAATCTTATACAAGTATACACTAAGTATTTGAGCTCGTGCCCTGCTTTTCAGTTAACCTGTCCAGAGGCACGCAAACTAACAGGGTTGGAGGATGCACCTTCCAACACGTCGAAGAGGAACACTTTGGGCTTTATTTACTAAAGGAGGGGTTTGCAGGAGAGTAGTGGTGTTAACTCTCTCGTGCCACTATTCATTAAGAAAAACACACACTAACGGGTTCCTAAAGGCCTGTATGATTGGTGACGAAGTTCTTGATTTAACATCATTGTGACGTTTAGGGCTCTGAGGCTCATAGCCGGCAAACAATTCTGAACTCTTACAAAAGAGGGACAAAGGGATTTTGGTCCCAAAGAGTCACTGTCCCTCCTGAAAATAGACACAAAGCTTGAGCAGGTTGAGTGCCAACTTGTTTAGTGTAATTCTCAGCACAGAAAGTTTACTTCCAACTATGGCTTTTTACATAATTTACAAGGAAATTAAGTGAATAAATAACTTTATATAAACTTTTTTTTTTAAAAAAGTTACCGTAATTTCTTTCAGACATTTTGCACGGTAGTTCTGTATCTTTAAGCAGTAACGATTTCTATGATTAATTATGATTCATTATTACCAGGTATAGGTAAGATATAGCCCCCCCCCCGACAATGGACTATCACTCCCACAATGCTCATCGGCAGGCGGTGCATTTTGGTGTTGGTTATACAAATCAGGTGGCATGCAGTCTGATCTCTGTGATGACTACAAGCCTGTCCACTCCGTGGCCTGTAGAACCCTGTGATGCCCGCTTACCCACCAAACATTTTGAACCCCTTTGAAAGGAGAAGCATCGGGGCAGATAGAACAGAGGGTACTTCCTGAAAAGGGACATCTCAGAATGTATGCCTTTCTCCCCACATAATATACATATTAATATTTTTGCCCCTGAAACCCAAGTTCACTCGTTGTTCGGATTTATATATTATAGGTATTGTTCCAACATCACACAAGGTACTAGAAGCTAAACTCTCTTGCTTAGGTATATGGCCTCATTTTGCAATCGTGTAGAAATAGGATTAATACAGCTTTAGCGGTAAACCCTGAAATGTGGATTAATATGTGTATTTGTATTTATATGTGATTTAGTAGTGCTTTCCCATGGCTGAGAGCTCAATATGTTTAATCCAGCGCCAGAGCATTTTATTTTTTGGACTCTAATTGGTCGGCAGCTGTGATCTCTGCCCCGGACCAGTGTATGTTTCTACAAAGTATAGCATTTGCTGTAATCTTCTGTTTTAGCGCCAGATGTTTATGTAGATTTTTGACCTTAGGCACTTTCCCGTGCGAAAATTGTGTTAATAATCGTTACATCAGAAACGTGAAAATTATTCAAAGGAAAAAAAGCTGATTAGGACTAATCTGTGATCTTATCGCAGGCCTGCAGACTTGGAATGAGTCCGTTTCAACGTCAATTAATATGTCAATCTCATAAAAAAAAAAAAAAAAAAAAAGTTTTTGGATTTTTCTGTTAGAGCAGCGTCATTTTTCCTTTTCTCTTCAGCACTAAAAAAAATTAAAAACAAATCTCAGGTCGAAGCTCTGAAATTGGGTTGTAATAGAATTTCTGTATGGCAAATAAAGAAAATTGATACTGTATATAAAAAATAAAAAATACTATTTTCAAAACAAGCGGAACATACGTAACAAGCATTCATTTTAACCCTTTAATGACAAAGCCTGTACATGTACGGGCTCAAAATGCATTGTTTTCAAAGGGTTTAGGGACCGCCCATTGTCCTTAAGGGGTTAAAAAATAATCTGGGGGAAAATTAATTATTCTAGCGTGAGATTGTTTGCTTGTCTTTACCTGACAATCTTTTCATTGAGATGAACCCTTTATACGTGAGAGTCAGGGCAGACTTCTAGAATAAGGTGAAAATTGATAAAAATTCCAATATTCTCTCCTCGTTTATTTACACCTTCTCTTTTTGATTTTGCTCCCTCCTTTTTATACTCCTTGGGGTTTTTTTCCCCCTTCTTCATTAAATGCACTTGCTGCTCTTGAAACATATGTTGCGTTTGTTAAGTCTTTGGCGGAAAAACCTCGCGTAGAGCAGTAGGGTTCTAAGAAACGCATACCTTCTCGGGCTGAGATAAAGACGCCTATTTATAAAATGAAACATTCTCAGAAAGCGCGTAACCTCGCACACGGCAGGACTGCGTACCGGGTCAAAAAAAACTATTTACTGGATTGTATTTCCCAGTTGCGTTTTCTTTTCTTTTATTTCCACTCCAGTCGTAAGCTCGAGAATGAAATTGTAGCCGTTTTTTTTTGTGTGTTTTTTTTGTTATAGATGCATTTTTCTCGGGGGCCCATTAAAGACGGCTGCTATGTGGTCAATAGGTGTGTCAGGGTATTGTTGTCAGGTTGGACAAGTAATTCGGGAACTTAATTTAAAATATGAGCAGCTCTATAGAAATGCGTTTAGCACAGTTAGGGCAAATACAATTATCCGGAGAAAATGGTTTTGTTTGCAAAAAATACTGTATTTTTAGGCAGTCAAGGAAAAAAAAAACCAAACAAATTCTGTGAGGTAGGTTTGTTTGCACAATGAAAAGAACGTTAATAGGGGAATATATCACGTTTTACGACGGTAACAGCAAAATAAATACTTTGTTGCTATAATCTGTTCCTAGCAGTTAATGGACAATACTATGAAAACACAGAGAAGACTGAAAAGTTACTTTTTTAGACCCATTCTAGTGCTTTTGTCTGTTTCTTGGTTTTTGATCAATACAGAAGGACGTTAAAAGCGCCAAAATGGGTTTCACGTTTTTAGCACTGTTTTGTAACATAGAATTTGATGGGAAAGAGCCATTTGGGCCATCTAAACCCTTTTTGAAGGACTAAGACCTTAATCAGTCCTTGGCCATAGATATTTTATATATGCATCGTAGATTATGTCTATGTGCTTTCCATATATATACATATTTTCTGCATAAAAAGCTGTTTTTCGAAAAAGATAATTTATCAGTTTGCCAAACACTGGACCTGCTTTGAACACATTACTGGCAGTAAATAAGTAAATCAAGTAGATCCAATATTTCTACAACTTCCATGAGGTAGAGCCTGACCTGGGGGGAATTGCCCCCTGGGCTGGTCCAAGGTCTTTAAACAGGGCATTTCTGATTTGGGACAGCCTGTTATGGGGCAGGAGCTCGGTCGGCTCACGTAATGTGGTAATAGTGTGGCATTTTACACCAAAAGGTGCCAGACCTCCACTACATAACTAAACCCAAATATACCGCTGTGTCTCAAGTACATTTTTTACTGAAGGCCAAAATCCTTTTATTGACGTATTTTAATTTGAAATTATTCATGGTGACCGTCGGGGTATTTTCTGGTCTCGGCAACCCTGATTCATAACAGGTCTGGGGGTTGACTAAACTTTTTGACAGGTATTCCATTTGCCGCAGGCACGGCCACCCTGAAACCTAAAAATACCACAGGTAGCACCAGATATAATGTCAGCAAACCTCAAATAAAATGATGTTGGCACCTTGACAGCTCCGAATATTACCATTAAGTCGATGTTCTAATTACAAAAATGCATTGTTCCTTTTTACTGCTAGTTTATCACAAAGAGCAATGTATCTGGCAGCAGAATTAAAGTCAAATTGTTTCTGTCGAATTATATATCCAAGATCATTAAGGACAAATGTCTTATTCCTGATGTGTCTCTTGTGAACAACCGGCAAGGCTTTTCCAAGGGCTGAACGCGTTAACATCTAGAACTTCCCAGTTTGTTAGCCAAATAGACAAAGTTTCTTTTTTTATATACCGTAGTTCTCATAGGTTTAAAACCAGCCCTGAATTATGTTTTTTAATTCTTCTTGGTTTCTTCATTGCCATGAACTTGGTTTTTCTTCAGTTTCCAGTAGGGTCATAAATACTAACTTGACTCGCAGAACACTGAATTGTGTTTTTCTTCTCCAACGAAAGATTTTGTCTGGATAGTCACTTCTAGGAACATTTACTTCTCCCCCAAACCTTTTCTGCCTTCTTATTTGTGCTGAACACCTGCCTCAGCCGTCAGTGTCTACAATGTATTAACAGCTGCACTGTGCCCTTAAGACACAACGCTAGCGTATGACATCATATCCCGGCCCGCCATGTCTCAAAGGCGAGTAGTGCCTCCTAATACTGTCTATGGAAGCTGTACTCCATTGGGTCAGTGGGCCGGTTGTGGAGATTGGAGATCCCCCTGTAACCGGCCCATTATATAGCAGGACACTAGGGGGCTCGATCACACATGCTTTTGCACATGAGGGAATGCTGCCCCCTGGGCCTTTCGCCCTAGGCCTGGGTCTAGTTGACCTACGCCAGTATACCTCACTGACATAGGTATGAATAGGTATGTGTAACTAGTTTGGAGGGTAATTAATGGGTAACACTAGTTATTTTATATATAATTATGTATGTTTTATGTACATATGCATTTTTTATATAGCTTTAAACCTCATAAGGACTGGTCTTGGGTCACATTTGTAATGTTTAACCCTCTCATTTCTGAAAGAGCCAATAATCTCATTACCACGCGGCTATAAATGATTTATATGTCACAATGATCGCAGGAATATGCTTTGATTATACGCAGCATGTTTCTATATCTTGGACAAATTCCGTTTTTTTTTTTTTCCTGGTGATATCACTGTGTTTCCTGGGAATTGATGGAATTAATATGCAAGAGGGGAAATTGCATTCTGGGAGAGCTACCAGCAGTCAAAATCCCACTATAAGCGCATCAATCTTAAAAATGAGATTTTTGTGTTCTGGGTTACATTTTGTGATTGGGTCGGTCAAAGAGATTTTAATATATAGGAAGGGATCGGTGGCGGGCCTTGTTTAAATAGCGCCATGTCTCTGCGGATGTAAAAATTGTTTGGAGAAGATTTCCGAGCATCTCCGTTAAACAGAAAGTAGAAATGTCAAGTAAGCGTTTCAGACGTGCACCGTGCAGACATCCAGGTCAGATAGTTTTCGAAGATTTCCTGTTTATCTTAAGACGGCGTAACAGTTTCTAGGTGTCTTGTAATCCCGGCTTGTCCTGCTACACAGGAAATATCGAAAGCACAGTACAAACAGAACGTCGTGTTCGTGAGAGTAAAGGGAATATTTGCCTTGGGTAATTGCAGTGTTCTATGGATATGTTAGGTTAGCAGAGCTTTGGAAGCGAGATCTTGATTTTCTGTAAGGCGCGCGTAGGCAGAGATAGGCAAGCGCTGCGTCTTCCGAGGATAACAACTCCCATAATCCTTTAAGCAAACTAAGAGCCCATGAGTGTGTATCAGAAGAGAAATGGAGTCCATGCCACACCTGGCAATGTCTATCACTGGCTATGGAAATGTGCTTTTTGCTTCTCTATTAAACTTGATATGAAATGCTGTGCTGGACTTTGGCCAAAATATGCTTTCATAGCTATTATGAAGTGGGTTATTCTGGCGTTCTTATCTGGGGTGCACATCTCCTGTGCTAACAGAATTCCTCAGGTCCATGTTTAGCTGTGGCTCTGCTAGGGGTTTGGCTTCCATCTTTAGTTCTAGTAATGTTCTTTAGGCTTTGGGATTATGATTACCCACAATGCCCAAAAACAGCATTCTGTGCTGGCATGTCTCTGAGTTTGCTATGGTAATGCAATCATTTACTCATCTCATTTTTCAGCTGCAAAGAGGGCCAGCTGGCCTAAACCTCAGATGTATCCCGTCTTTCCCCCCAGGTCCGAATAGACGATGAATCTATGGAAAGGCCAGAATGTGTTCTGTTCTCTCATGCAGGAAGCGCTGCTTGTTTTCCTTATCCTCCCCTTCTTCCTGATGTTATCTGGATGCAGCTGGGGGCTTTTCTCCCCCTTAATTATCCGGCGCATACTTGGACCCTTTGAACCCTTCGCTAATTTTCTAAGTCTGGAACGTGCCCGCTAAACGCCTCTCAATGGGTGTGTTGACATGTTCCTCTGGTTTTTAACATCCATCATCTTATTGCACAGTCAGCAAGTATCCTTAACCCTGGCTGAAAACTGGTCACATTAACCCTTTAACAGAGGCCTGCGATGCACCTCCAGCACTGATGAGTAACTAATTTGAATTGAGAAAGTAGGGCTATCTTTGTGCCAGGGAGATCACTTTTTAACGCTTCAGCATAAAACAATACTTTTCTGTCTCTGGATAGAGTTCCAGATTTACACCTCAGGCATTGGATCCAAGGTGTCCTTTTATCCCCGCTAAGTTCAGATGTATGGGGTAATAAATCATATGTCAATATTTAAGCCCATCTAGAGTGCAGAACCGCAGGTCATGGTGCTGACCGCGAAGGGGAGAATTCATTCTAAATAATGAAAATTTGAACTTTTAAATGCCATTACTGTTAATCCTAAAAGTGAAAACCGTAGTACCAAATATCCGTGGGACATTTCTATCTCTAGTGTATAGAGTCACCCTACACATATTTCTATTCTAGGGGAAATCGTAATAATTTACATACATACTCAAGTTGGGTGGATGCCAAGAGATCTCACGAAAACTTACCATATTGTTCAGTGATACTCTGTTTCCTTGAAAGAAATACAACTATAGTTGTGCATATAGCGATCAGATGACCACCCAGCTTCTCAATGCTATGCAATCAGATAAGACTTTAGAATCGCCTAACAGAATGAAAGAGATAAGAGAAGTAAACATTGTAAACACTACTCCGAAACAACATGTATGTAGAAAAAGTAACGGTAAACATAGCTTAACAGTGTTCCTTATCAGGCCATCATTGAAAGAAATGTGTTAAATGTATATACGATATATAGGAGGGAAGGGAGAAACCTATATGTATGACTCCGTATTTATTGTAATGTTGCATCACTCCAAAGTAAAAAAGAAAAATCTAACAAAATGATTGTGTCCGTCAGCGTATATAGTCCAAAATCCATCACTTACTTTAGAGATAGGGCCTTAATTTTCTTGTCTTAGAGCCTCTAAAACCTTAGAGCTTCCTCTACACCGCTAATGAACACGTTGGCAGGTCTCAGACTAGTTATCTTCGCAGATAACAAAGATGGCTGTGAAACAGGTTATCAGGCTTACGGCTGATATAACAAGAAATATTTTCGCAAATGAGCATCGCTGGATAGTGTGTGTGTCAATTAGGCAAAATAAGATAACAGCTTTGTACATTACTGCATTATTATATTATCTTGTACATCACAGCCACCAGCTCCGCAAATCGTGTGCTGACGGAGGGTTGTGATTTTCTGAAACTCTATCCAGTGTGTAGGAGTCCTGCGCAGAATATTCCACTTGCTTACACAGGCTTTGAGCTTTCTGGTGTCGGCCAAGTTACGGCTACGAGAGACAACATCTGTTCAACCTCAGGACCTTCTGGATGAACCGGAAGACAAGGCCGTGTCCCTGGAAATATGTCCAAAGTTTGGGGTTCAAATAAATGCTAGGAAGCAAGTCCTGGAAACTTTGGAAAGGAGAATCAATCGACAGCTTCTGTCTATGTTTTCACTTTTTGGGGTAAATTGCCCAATTGGCAGACAAAATACTTATGTGACTTTGTGTGACGTTAATGTATGTGGCAGAGATAACGAAGTAGAATTTAAAGTGCTCCGGTGGCCCAAAAAATAGACCTCGCTTTAGTCCGACGGCCAATAGGGGAAACTTTTTAGCTTTTTGTTTTGTTTGGTAATACAGTTCTTCAACATTCTTGTCTTGGATCTCAATATTGTCGTGGCTTCCAAGCCTTCCGGCTAATTGCATTTTTTTTTAAAGATTTTCACTATAAACAGATAAAATGAAAATATGTAAAATACACAAAAACTAGGTCTAAATTAGTGTTAAGCTGAAGAGATGAGCTAGGTGAAATGATGGATGCTGTATTTTAATGGATGTGATAAGAGTCAGGTTTTTGCCCCCGTCACCCCAGATGTTGATGACTGGACGGAGTTGCTGGAAATCTTCAGGTTGCCGCTGCTATATTTGAGTAACGTCTCCCTGTTACAGATACCCGGTGCTTGTCCTGACTGTACCTCTGCGTGGTGTACCTAATCTTGTACAAACCCCCCAGGGCTATTACATTGTTGATGTGCCTCACTAAGCACTGGCAATATTTCTTATGATTTAATAAGCTTGCAGACGATGAGGTGAAAACGCCTGAATTTCATTGCATAACTCCTTAAAACCTGAAAGACAAAAGGAGGGACATATTTTTTTCTGGAAAATTAGGTCAATATTAGTCGCTTCTAGATTATGTAGGACTTCGCAGGTAAAATGGCAAAAGTCCAGGACAAACATCAAGGTCCAGCAACATGATGGTCATTCTGTAAATCTGACCCTGTGTCCTCCTACAAATACTTTATCTACACCAGTGTCAAGGAAATATATAAATTTAATTAAAATACAGAAAATCATTTCAGGCATTTGCAAAAAAAACACGTTGGGGGATATTTTTATGACTATTTCATGTTGCCAGAGTATGGTCAGTACAATTTTTAAGTGTATGAAAATGGCAACAGTTTGGTTTTAGGCTCACATTCCTTTTGCTATTAAGTGGTATTGGCCAGTAGGCTGTTCTCTGGTTATAAAGACCTTATGGTGGCATCTAGAATGAGTGTAGAATGTGTTTGCATTCTCTTATCAACTGAAAAGGGATATCTCGGGGGTCATTTTTCTCCTTGAGCATAAAATACAGTGATGTAGGTCAGCATTGGCAAAAACCTGGTTGTATATCCTTTTGTTCCAATAAAGTTCTGGAGGCTGCCATTGTTGTTGGTCATTTGATGTTTTGAGTGGCTCTCGTGCTCCAATACCACGCTGAGCTGATTCTTTATGGCAATGCTAATGAAGTCTGCTCCTCCATAGACTTTCATTAGTCAGAGTGTCCGACTTGGTAATTAAGGCTGAACCAGTTTCATTGTTTACCCCAGGCAGTATGCTAATGAGTTGGGGGAGTTTGTATGCAAAAACTAGAACTGCTTTAAAAAGGCAAAAAGCCCAATCCTTTGGAAAAGTTATTTTTCATCCGGTACTAGTGATAAAAAATATTTGGTGAGTGTTCTCCTTTTAATCAGAGGTTAGCAATAACTTGATGGAAGGAATAATCAGTAGAATGATGAGAACAGAAAGTTAAGATGGCCGATTTTCCGCCACACATAAGATGGGTTACTAAAACTGTTAATACCACTATTCACAGAGAATTGAACTGTAACCGGTAGGATTCGACAAAAAGTGACAGTTCCACTTTACCGTTGCATGATAAAATGATAATAAGCCGTAAACGCTCTACTGGAAAGCGCATCAAGGATTTAAAACCTCCCACGTCAGCAGGAAGCCGGGGCAAGATGTCAAAGCAGAGACTGTCCCTGAAAATAGGCAGGTTTACCTTCCATGCCTCGAGTCAGAAGAGTTTAATCTTTTCATTGATGTACGGAAATGATATTTAGATGCCTCCTGGCAAAATTCTGTGAACAAGGCAACGTTTCAGGTTTCTCGACAACCTTTTTTTGAATGGATTCAGGCGCAACCATTGTACAACTTGTTCCATGTATACTAATATTATCAACGTTGTTTGGTTTTTAGAAAATGATTTCTCTTCCGGCGAGCACTTTGGCGATTATTTGAAGTATATTAATTGCGTTCACTCTTTTATTTTGATGATATTAGATGAGATATTCCGCTTGTTGAAGGCCTCTGGTTTTCTGAGGACACATTATGTCAGGGATGGGTTAGCCATCACTGCATTACAGTATGAGTTCCTCAAACTCTGCTGGTAAAGCCATATTGCTTTCTATGAAGCATACTGTGAGGGCGCTGATTGAAAAGCTCATTGCTCTTTTGAATCCATCATAACGAGAGGAAGACAGTAATCCTTCTTAATGAACAGAGATTCCCTCTGAAGATAGGTACAAGAGATCAGAAGAAGATTATGTTGCATTTGGATGGATTATGCAGAGCTAACGTCTACATGTCTCTTCACCTCCTGGGATAATCCTTTTGTTACTTTCCACCGTAAACAAACAGGTGGCTTTCATTGGAGATTGACAGTCATTCACAGTTCAGGTATTTGGAGCTCACCTTTCACTGCATTCTGGCCGGACTGGACCATGCTTTTGTGGTACAAGATAAGATTTCTGTTTTTTTTTGAAAATAAATGGGGAACATTTAAAATATGTCCTATAAAGGAGAGCAAGGATTGCATAGCCTAGAACAAGAAGTGTGTTTCAGCTATCTCATAAGTCTTGGACAACCTAACTTCATAGCGTAGGAGCACCTTCTGTGGTGCATGGAGGAGTAGACTCTAGTAGTATATTGTGTCTTGTATTGATCATGATATGTGAGCCTTATGGGTAATAACAATTTGATTGGCGGGTGGTTTATTGATAGACTGTGGGGAGTAAGGGTAGCCTCTAGTAGCACATTATGGACATGTCGGGTGTATGGGTAGCCTCTAGTAGCAGCTTATGCAGTTTTAGGGGGGTCTACTGGTAGCCTCGAGTAGCATGCTATGAGGGTATAATAATATACTATAGGGTGTCTAATAAGCTTTAGTATATGGACATTATTTTTACTGATTTAGCAATAGTGGATAATGTCACTTTGACCCCGTTTGTTTCTGCAGTTTACGTAATTAATGATCCAAACCTTATTAGAGAGAGCAGTGAGCCTGATTATTGACACAAATTGCCTCATCATCAATGGCCATGCCCAGGCAGCCTCCCAATGAACCTTTAACTGGGTACTCTGAGAAGCGTTAACCCTTTGAGTTGATTCGGCATCATAGAGAACGCTTTAATAAATCCATGTTAGTTGCTTTTGTGCGAAAGAACACTAGTAGGTGAAATATTTTTTGTCGGAGTGGCAAAACCCGACAGAGAGGGTTGACAACTTCCAGGTGTAATTCTGGCTGTGTGCGTACAACTAAACAGCAGTCAAAAGTCACTAAGAGGTTTTTCTTCACCCGTACTATGGGGCTTATGTATGGGGGAAGAAAGTTTTTGAAAGTTTGTGTAGTTACATGTATGAAGTGTGTCTGTCTGTTATATATGATATACATATAATGTGTGTGTTTTGCTTTTTTATATACTACTACTAATACTACACATATCTCTCTCCCTGGCTATGTACATCACACCCTGCTCAAACGAGCTTACAATCTACCGATATATATATAAAATTAACATATAGACAAATGTACATGTTTATTGATTGTCGGCTACTATTTTTCCTGGGCTTCACACTTGGCAGGGGTTTTCGTGCTACAGTAGCAGAGTCGGAGAAGAAGAGCCTGTTCCCTGTTATAATGGACTACGACCTTTGCTTACCGCAGGTTTCCACTTCACTGAATCACTCTTAAACTTTTTAGCCGTGAGGCTCGGGCTGCTTCATTATCGTACCCAGTTGGGTCCTGTTGATACAAAGATAATTGCTTTTGCTCAGGAAAACATGAAAAAACGCTGCAGTAACCTAGGATCTGTTGTGAATTTCAGTCTTCCATCGCCTCTGCTCTGCTTAGGAGAAATTCAATTATATTTTTTAAGGCAGTAATTGAGTGATATGCAGTCTCTAAGTGTAAAAAAAAAAAAACCAGCTTGATTCTCTCCTACGAGTTTAACTCTGTTGCAGCTGGAAGTTGGGTTTCGGCTCTGATGTTTTCAGACTTATCTAGTTAGACTTTATGCTTTTCCCAAAGGATCGAATTGTATTGTTTTAGATATACTGGCACCCTCTCTATGGAGAAATCAATGATGATATTTCCTAACCTATGTGTTTTAATGAGATACTTTTGGGGGGTTATATACAATGTCTTGTAAGCAGACCTGGACTGATCATTTGGCACACCACCGGTCGTCGGCGCCCCATACTCTCCCAGCTGCACTCGACATGGCAGGGCGGCCTCGTGATTGCATGTCTGGCTCTGCTTGTAAGTTGGAGAGCACAAGGAGATTTTTGAAGATTTTTCTTTCAGACTATGGAATTTATTGAATTTGTTTATTGTAAAGTTTACTTTTATTTGTTAGAACGTATTTCACTGCCTGTTGAGTTTCTCCAGGTTTCATATGTCACTATTACACAATCATGATAACCCGTGTGCGGCTGCTTGGTGTATCCCTGCTGGTTCTGTGTCTGAACAATGAGTAGTTAAAATTAGCACATAGCTCCATGACCCAAATTCATTAAGATTGTAAGCTCTGCTTCTGTATATAGTACCGTATATATAGCAGAATCTTAAGATGGAAACGCGGTCTGTTGGGTCTTGGATTCTGTTGGTAGAGTGGCCATGATGTATTTAATTAGCCCTTGAGACTATAAATTCAGTCATGTGCAAGGGATAAAAAGTTTAGATTTTAGCTACTCACAAGCGTAAGCTACCATGAATTTTAATGTATGTTTACATTTACTTTTACATTGTATTGCCAAGATTTTTTGCCCCCCCCCATCTCTTGGGGTTCACAGCAGGGCAAGTAAACTGTTTGCAATCAATCAATCAACTATGTCTGCCCTTTGAATTCTGGGTCACATAAGAAATAGCTCTCAGATACTGCACTTCTTCTACTTACTATAGTCACAATTGCAACTGATAAGCTTTATAGTGTTGATGGATGAGAGTCCATCAGTAATAAATTCTTAACTTAAAAAAAAAGGATATTTTTCTCCTCATGGGTGTGATATTGTCGGAAGTGTGCCCTACAAAGGTCACAAATTATTAGAGTATACCCAAACCCAATGCTGAAGAGTTTATGTTTGTCTACAACCAAAGGAAGTAGAGTGTGGACCTCTGATGGGTTCAAACACCTACACTTTGCTGCCTTTGGTGCCACAAACCTTGGGCATATAAAGTCCTACATTGTTACACAGGCTGACCCCAAGTGCACATTGTGGAGAGTAGCAAAAGGATTTAATTGACATGAGCAGCATGGACTTAGATTGCGCATGACCTGGAGCTATACAATAATTCAATGGACCTGGAAACCCCCATTAGACGGTGCATTTAAAGCAGAGCTTCCTGAGCTATCAGCCATGTGCTCAGACCCGGTTATTCCCATAGGAAGATCCGTACGTGAGCCTGCTGAGCATCATCTGGACTTCTTACGCATACAGAGAACTCAACTCAAGTTTTACTAGAAGAAAGGGGGCTGCAATAATATTTATAAGCTGGGTTTATAGAGAGTGACGCCTCTGAAGCTGAACATTCTCCTGTTCTATTAAGAATAATTATGGGGGGGGGGGAGAAACATTTAACTCGCTCTCTGCCAGCAGTGTTCTGGCCTTTAACTAAATATAATGTGGAATTTTATATATATATACTATATATATATAATATATATATATATAATATATATATATATATATATTATATGTGTGTGTGTATATATATATAATATTATATATATATATTTGTAAAAAAAAGGTAGTGTGGCCCAGCAATGTGTTTGTTTGTTTTTTTACTACACAACTAATTATTCTGTAGAGCAGGGATCAGCCATGCCAGACTGTTTTATGTGGACCTCTGAATGTATCACTGTTAAGTTGATGCATTATCCATCCCTCATATGCCTTTAGCCGTACAATACCGTGCCGGTAACTTTATATGGGGGGGAAACATGCCTTTGCCCAAAGACTCTTGGTCGAACAGGGATAGTTCCCAGATGACGTCATACATCGACATTCTGCGAGTCGGCTAGATGTGTAATGTCGGTGGATAGCCTTGGCTCTGAACATCCCCCCCCCACTGTCTCTACCTACAATCCCTGAAAAACATAGAAATGTAGAGGATACATTGTGGGGGGTATGCAATAGGCTGCCCAGCACATCGGGGTCCCCTCGGTGTACCCTTGAACCCAGCCAAGCGTGGGCACACAGGGTTGTGTTCTTACCGACTGCAGCAGCTGGGAATGCGAACAAACCGCTTTTCAATGTAAAATGCTGCTCGTTTTCTTAAACTCAGGGATCACCGAAACAAATACACTTTGCTTCTCTGATCCCTGAAAAAACAATTAGTCATTACGGCTGCTTCAACAGAGCTTTAGACAGCGGTCTGTGCTATTTGTTGAAATAACCCTGTTTTTACAAACACAAAATGACTGTTAAACATGTTATTTCTGGTCTGGGTACCATTGGAAATGTAGCTGCTGTGTGGCTTCAAAAAGCTATTTTCCAGCATTTTCTGCCTTTCAGCAATGTAACTTTCTTAAGCGTTATTAGGGCGGACATGGCTCTATGAGCACATTCTATATTTCTTTGGATCAAAAGCTGTATCCCGAATGCGTAGATGTGTTAATTAATGTCTGGGCCAATGTTCAGTTCTGTTTGACCTGTTTTGGATGTGTGCATTTTGGTAAATAACTTGTGTAATTGTGTTATTGTAGGCAGTAATTGAGGCTAACAGACAAACGTGATGATAATTACATTGTGGAAATAAAGAGGAGGATTCTAGTCCCTCTCTATTATCTGCTTTACAATGTATCCCGCCTTTACACAAAACACGGGAGGTTCTCGCTGCCAGCGGATTTGGGAGAAATGCATGTTTCCAATCACGTTAGTAAGCAGTCAGCATCATGAATAATATTTCTGCAAGGAGTCCGTAGGTTATTTGTAGATGTTGTTACCCTGATTTAATTCTTTCCATGCTTCGAATCGTAACGAGAACATGTCTCTGGCATCGACTGGGTTCACCTAAGAGACAAAGCCTGTCGGAATCTCAGCGAACGGTTAGAACATTTAACCAGTTTGCGGCCAATTTACAGCATAAAAGGCAAAATAAGATTGGCTCGGTAAAGCCGCGTTAATCTGGAACAGGTGGCTCTATTAATTTACACAGAGATCCAAGTCGCGCATGAATTTCCTCCCTTCCCTAATCCTTTCTTTAATTTTTCTGGGTGTCTGAGTTTATCTCCTCTTTTAGCTACAATGTAAATTCAGTAAATTGCTCTCGGTGTAATTACTTTGAACTTGCCCCGGCTTGTTATTGGGTGTTCTTTTACTCTTTACTCTTTTGTTTGTTTTGAGGAGTTGTAGTAAACAGGTCCTGACAGAGGTACGAGTTTCTAACATGGACTGGGAGTTGGGAGTATCATACACGATCTACACGGATGTTTACTGATCCTATGCAAACACCTTACCTCTATGAACACACATCACACATGCCCTACACATTGTACATTTATCTCTCTACCCCAAGGCCATTTTAAGACATAAAGGGGCTTTGGAAGCTGCCTCAGTGGCCTCCACCCTGCGAGCCCAATTGTATATGAGTAGAGCCAGTGATATGCACAGCTGCTGGCACAGACTAACGGTTTCTTCATGATCTCTGTGCCACCTGCTGTTGACTGTGGTGACTATTGCAGTGGACCCCTCCAGTAAGTCCAACGTTGAAGACCACCCTTCCCAACATGATGTAATCTCTCTTATTCATGACAGATGAAGTTTATACCAGGTTTGAGATTGCAGCCCTTATAGCCACCCCAAAACAAAGTTGTGTGAAACAATTCTGTTTCTTGGTTTAGACAAACCTGTATATGAGTGTATTAGCATGTATTTATGTGTGTATGTATATATGTGTGTGTGTGTATATATATATATATATATAATGTGTGTTTGTAGTACAACCTACCAATGCAATAATTATATATATACAATTCTAACTTTTAGCTGTCCTCACTTGACCGGCGCTTTAGGCTGCCTGAGGTTGTTGGAGAAGTTGTTATTGAATTCCACTTTAGATTGCAGATAGAAGCAGAAGGGTGAAGGTCATGAGTAAGGATGATGGCAGCTTCCCCTGCCTAGGGCTTGAAGACCAGCTACATGACTTGTGAAAGAAGTAACACAACATCAAGTCATTGTGACAGTGTTATTGAGTAGCAATGCCAGAGAGCATTTATCTAAATCACACCTTCCCTGTTATGTTCATTAGCCTTCTTTTAGCCCTTGAGGGACAGAAATTTTTTGTAGAGTTAAGTAGAACATTTCAAATACGGTACTTTTTCAGTGGGGTTGGCTGTCAGATCCCTGCCATGTGGGACATACGTGGTCGGTTATTCCGTAGCTTAGTACACAAATGCTCTACTAGCCTAATGGGCAACAAAATTCCCACAGAATCACCCCAAAATCTTGAACACCTTCCCAGATAAGTGGAAGCTGTTATAGCCCAGAGGGGTGGAGGGGCAACTCAATAATGAATGCGCATGATTTTGGAATGGGATGTCCAAAAAGCTCATATTATATACTTGTACTTCTCAGGTGTCCACATACTTGTGGTCATTTAGTGTATGTAGCACTATGGACTATTCTGGAATAAATGTAATACATTTAATTCCACCTGTTTTCTAGAAAACACTAAATAGGAGGGTGACCAGATTTCACCTTTAAATAGGCATATATTTTTTTCAAGGCTGTATTAACAGGTTGCTGCCATTCCTGGTGCTTTTTTTCTGTTATGTTTCCGTTTGTTAAATGGTCAGAAAGGCGAATAAGCTGAGAATTCATGGGCTGTGATTTTCCATGAAGAGTTAAGCTATATTTTATTGTAGAAGGTGATGGAGGACCTACATTGCAGCCTCTTGGGTCAGACACTAGGCGCTTAGCATTCCCAGTAGACTGCTCACAGGAAACTTAAAGAGTTAACTTTCTGGAGAACAGTTTTGACCCTCGTTCTATCCCCCTTTGTTCCTTCTCTTGTTGCTTACAGGCTTCCTGTGTGTTCAGAGCCTTTGTCTGATCTGTCAGAGGCTGCTCAGCCCTTTATAGCAGGCCATTCTCTGATGTACAGGTGATGACAGAGGTGAGGTCAGCTTGAGGTTCTTATTTATCTAAACTGCCTTCAGAATAGAATGGAATTTGTGTCCTTTTGGTCTGCAGAACAAAAGCAAGAATGAGGAGTCTTCAGACAAATTACATATTGTCTCCTGTGGCACAGATTATAGGACAATTTGTTATTTATATTTAATTGGATACATTTCATACTATAATTTAGTTTGTATATATCTATAAAAGAATATCAAGATGCCAATTGAAGTTATAAAGGTGTTATTATACATACTAAGGAACATGGAGTCCTATGATTCTGGAATTGTCCCTAATGATTTTTATAATTATTTACTACCAAGATGCTTGACGACATATGGCTGGCTTATTTGTATAATGAGTTTAGAGAACCAGCGCCCCACTTTTCTGTGGATACCATGTTCACACGCAGAATGACGTCCCACAAGGCAGCCATTTTAAATTCCAAAATACCGTATTTGCTCGATTAAGACAAGGTTATTTGCGGGGAACTCTGATCTTTGACAGCCGGGGAAGGTCTGCGCGATGGACGCAGACAAACCCCCGCTGCCAACTCCACCTCCTTCCGGCTGCAGGGGACGTTGCCTACGCGAATCGCGTAGACGTCAATCCGCTGCCCCGGCAATACAGCAGGGAGTCGAAAGCACCGGTAAGTTTGTGTGTGTGGGGGGAGTGTTAAATGGGCATAAGGCATTTTTGGAGGCAGAGTGCTCTATACAATGCCTTTTAACCCCCTTAATGCCACTCTGCCTCCAGAAATGCCTTTTAACCCTCTATACGCCACTCTGCCTCCTGAAATGCCTTATACCTCCCTATATGCCACTCTGCCCCATAATATGCCTTTTAACCACCTAAATGCCAGAATGGGATATAGGGGTTATAAGGCATTTCTGGAGGCAGGTGGCACATAGGGGGGTTAAAAGGCATATCATCGGGACCACAGTCGACGCATAAGTAGAGGGTTAAAAGGCATATCATGGCCAACAGTTGCATATTGGGAGTGGCAAGCCTGGGGGCAGATGTGCATCAACTGGGGGCAGCGTTCGGAAATTACAAGGAAATAAAAATATTTTTCTCAATCATAGCTTTTAATTAAAAATGTAATAGTTTCATGAATTGAACATTTACTGTGTAAAACTTTTTTCGCTATAGGGTAGTCTTATATTCAGGCTTTTTCTTTTTTTCCCATAAATTAATATTCAGATTTTGGGGGGTCGCTCTTATACAGCGGTCGTCTTATAATCGAGCAAATACGGTATATAGAATAATTTAATTACCACTGTTTTAGCTAGTAGTAAACAACATGTAGTAAATGATTTCTCACTTCTTTTTTCTTATCAGATCTCTCTGGAGTTCAGAAATCTTGCTGCTGTTTACCAAGATGTTATTGCAGACATTTGCGCCAAGATGGGAGAGGGGATGGCGGACTTCCTGGAAAAGAAGGTGGACTCTTTGAAGCAGTGGGACAAAGTAAGAGATACACAAAATAAATTGCAGATGCTCTTCCAAGATGTTATTTGTTTTCGAGAAGCATCCTCTTCTCCTGTTCAGCCAACTATTTCTACCTGTTGTAAGCTTAAGTATTAATTTTTTTGTAAGTTTTTTTCTATGTTTCATTTTCAGTACTGCATTACAACCAGTGGACTGATTGCACGTGGCTGGTGCCATCTGGTTTCGGCATCAGAATTGGAAGATGGAGACGTTGGCCTGGACATCCACTTTTCAAACGCAATAGGCCTGTTTTTGCAAAAAACCAACATCATCCGTGATTACCTGGAAGATCAATTGGAAGGTCGGGAGTTCTGGCCAAGAGAGGTCAGCACAGACCCCAAGTCCGCTGTTTAGTTTGTTTTAGTGTTGGTGATGTTGAGGAAAATCCAGCTTTTCTAGTTATAATTATTTTATGTAAAATGGAAATGCTTAGCCATTAGCATTTTGTTTAGTAAAATGTGAGAGCAGACACTCTGGACTTCAGTGCAGATATTTGGGTCTTCTAATGGATTTCACTGGAGCGCCTTTTAAGTTCAGGTGACAATTTTTGGATGTCCATTCTTGATCTAAGGCATCTCATTTTTTTGAAAAGGTAAACATTCGTTGTTTGTAGCCAAGGATACACAAAATTCCTGACCGATTTGTGGTTCTCAGTTACTGGAGATGTACATACAGGCTGTAAATCAGCGATTCTAAAAATACTCTCCAGGTTCGGGCTTTACCTGTTGGATTTAAAATACGTCATCCCTAGATTGTGGACCATTAATAGTCTAGCTGGGCAAGCTGATGTTGGCTCTTGCTGAAGCTGCCTCATTCATGGTGTAAGCCAAAAGCAAAACTCCTTTCATTTACTTTTTTGGTCTTCGCAAGCATCCACATGTACGCTTGTGTAGAGTTTTTTTTCATCTTTGGGTGAGCTCGGCACAATGAGCAAAGTCTGTGGTCAAGTTTGGTTTGTGCTGCACATAGGTCAGTTTACCTGCCTCTAATTGGTGGTGCAGCTGAGAACAGTCTAGTACCCTCTGTTTGGTAACAACGCTTTTTTAGCCCAGAGGTTTTTGGTACATCAAGTCCCGGAGCAATTTTGACATTTTTGTGGTATGTCGGTTCAGCGACTATTCTCCTTTCCTGTGAATAGTGTACCCATGTAAACTATATATATA
>VKOC01000005.1:41548562-41562757 GCA_009364415.1 Spea multiplicata
GGGTTAATTTAATGGTAAAGGTTAATTTAATTAATTTAATAAGTTAGCTTAAGGTGCAGTTGCAGGTAAAGGGGAATGTAAATCCTGGGGGCAGTGATTATTAATGTATTATTTATAACAGTATGGTGATATTCTCTGAATGATTAGAATGCCAATGAAGGCAGAGAGTCGTTCAAAGATCCGGATCTTACAATGATCCGGATCTTACAATGATCCGGATCTTACAGTGATCCGGATCACTGTAAGATTCGGATCCCTGTAAGATCCGAATCTTTGAACGACTCTCTGCCTTCATTGACATCACTGGAGGCAGGGGGGAGGATTCATAATGAAAGGGGCGGGGCCAGCCGTTAGTGTGCCTGCACGGAGTTACTGGAAAACAGTGACTCCGTGCAGGCACACTGAGTGATCCGAAGATTCGGATCATGAATCGGATCATTTCAGTGAACGAATCGAAATGATCCGATTCACTTTAATGATCCGACTTCCCATCACTACAGCTACTAGGGTGAAGGGGAGGAGACCAGCTAGAGGGAGAGGAAGTACAGACCAATCCACCCTGACAGGGGATATACAGGAATAAATAAAAGCTTTTTTTGCGGCACTCCCTTGACTACCATGTATTTTTTTCTGTTTAGTTAACCTAAGTTAGTGGGCCCTTGTGCGTGTATGTGTATGCTGACATACATAAAGATCCACATAAACTACAGGAGGTTGCAGGTCCTTTTCTTAAAATGAATGAGACTGGTCAAACCTTGTTTGTTCTGTTTCATGCCCTGGGCTTCTGTTGAGTGCTTTTGACCGGAGGACACAGAATATGGCAAAAAATGTTCACATTTGTATTTTGCGTTGTTTTGTTAGAGTATGATGTAGCAGCTTGCAGTAACACAGCCTTGAGATCTTCTGATCCAGATCATGTATTTCGCACCAGGAAAGGAGTTTGTGCTGGATACTCTTCAATCTTTCAGAAAATGTGCAAGTAAGAGAAAAAATATGAAAAAAACTCACAATGCTGTTACCTATACTTTATTGCACATTCACTATTAAGAGCAAACTATAATTTACTATTTACATTTTTTCTCCTCCAATGGAAAATCTGTATTTTAAATACATTTGTCTTATAAACAGAGACGAGTGTAATCTTCTAGGGTGATAACAATTAAACATTAAAGAGGAGATTAACTAATCATTAAGAAGGGTCAACCAAAGCAAGGTTCGTTCTGTCTAAAGGTTCAGGTTGTTCTTGCATTAAGCACTTCCAAAAACACATTAATTATTTTGTCTAATATTCATTTATTGTCTAGTGAATACATCCATAAACTGTAGTTTTCCTTGAGCATTGTCATGAGATGGATTTGTTACAAGGCTCTTACAAAAGACAATCCAGTGCACTGCCTAGTCCCTTAATGTTATTTTATTATAAACAAAAACAAGATTTATCAATGTTCTTCATCTGCTGAGGCTTGTAAAGATATTTAATGCAGGCTGCAAACAGCAACAATCCACAAGTGATTCTCACTTCTGCACCCATGATTAATCCATAATCTATAAAAACGATATTAAAAATATAGGTGTAACAGGAACCAGGGGGTCTAGCAGGATGTCCCTATCCATCGCTGCCACCTTCCTTGTAGCAAAAGCTGCCTACAACATGGGTAGCCTCTCTGGGTCTCAGACTAAAGATGGTCCCCCAGGGGAAAAGGTTTCCCAAAGATCTGTACCACCAGTCATGACACACCAGATAAGATGCTAGAGGACCCTTTATTGGGACTGGACATGGTTTATATAACCATTTTAGCAGGGGAAACAGTTGACTTACACAGGAAACCGGAAAAGGATTAACATAATTAACACATAACATACTAGCAAGGAATTATGTAGACAACATCGGCACCAGACTAATCTCCTCACACATTCAACAGAGAGAAAAAGCATGTTTGATGATTCTACATTTCTCTTGCAGCATTGCTGGAGTGCAGTGTAAAACAGTAAGTGGCTACGCCAAAGGAGCCGGTTACACGATTGGCCAGACGATATCTGGGGAGTCTGACCACGCCTGGAACATAGTGTACTTGCAAGGAGGTTGGCACTTGCTGGACAGTACATGGGGAGCAGGTCATGACGACATCAAAGTTGGCAAGTTTACATTTGCGTAAGTAAGAAGTTATTTCAGTAATAAAAGCCTCCACATTATAGAGCACTGGTGCACAACTCCAGGACTCCAGTGAAGTCACAGGTGTTGGTTCCTACACAATCTGTTCTGTGATCATATCGTTACATGATGCAGATCTGACTGTCGACTGCTGCCTTTTTGATTAAAAAGATATACTATAAATCTACTATAATGGCTTTCCCATTTTATGAGAATTAATTTGTTCAGCCAAATTACTAATACCTTTACCGTTATTATACTTAGATAGTAGTAGTCCTTTTCCCTTTCTCCATTATTATATAATTATACTATTTATTAAAATTAACTATGCAAGACCTGGCTTGACTTACATCTCATCCTACCCAACCATAATGGGTGGGAAGACGCATAGACAGCCAAAGTTTCTGCTACAGAATAAAGAGACAATGACTCACTAAACAGTGAATCTAAGGTGAGATAAAAGGTGAAGTAAAATTAAAGATTTCATCTGATTTACATAACCCTTGCACTTTTCCCTTCAGGACCGTGCATAATGCCGAAATAATTCTGTGGGTTGACAATTAAAAAAATCTCACTTGTGCCACTATGCATTCGACTTGTGCATTTGGATCCATACAAGCTTTAATTTTAAATATTTTTGCCTAATACATGCATGGTTAAGTTAAGGAGAAGAAGGGTGAGGCGAAGCGAGTAGTTTTCATGTGTATAGGGTAGTGTGACTGTATACAAAGTAGTATGCATGTGCATAGGTTAGGATTACTGTGTATTGTGTGACTTTTTGTATTATATATTCTGGTTTCCCCTTTATAAGCTGTTTTATGAGCCAGTAATTGAAGCTGTGTGTAGTAGACTCCGACTTGTCTATCTCGAGGCAACCAAATCAAACCAAGGACTCAACTTGAGGGTGACTTAACTGTAATTGGTACAAACAAGACAAACACGAGCAGATCATGCCTGCATCTTCTACTCAAATTCAGTCAATACATTTTTGGGGGGAAAATAGAGACATTTACCGTATTCCCCATGTATAAGATGCTTCCCATGTATAAGACATTTTGGGGCCTGAAAATTACACTTCTATCATGCCCAGGTTCCAGGATGAGTGTGATGTTAGCTGTGGGTATGTCTGGGCATGATAGGAGTGTTATTGCTGTTAGCAATCATGTATATTTAATATAGCAATCACACTCCTATCAGGCACAAGCAGTGTAAGAAATGAAGGGTGCCTTTAAAATGTGATACTACATTTATTGCATAATGTTTTGGGGACGCTTTGGGTTTCTATAAGGAGAGATATCTGGTTTTACAATGTAAGGTCATTTGCATAGTAATGCATTACAAAGGGTTTGGAACAAAGACTCCAACAGAGGTGGGATACCCCACAGGGGGTCAGACAACTGAAGCCAATGTATATTAACATAACTGTGTGCATGTTTGCATAGACTACCTGTCTCCTCCATAATTGGGTTATACAGGAATTCTCTGGAAAGAGGGGTTGGGTGAACCACTTTCTGGGAGGTACAAGGAATTCTGGGATGACTAGTTAGGGGCGGCAATAGTCAGAAGAGTCAGAGTAAGAAAGAAACAAGAGTCTCGGAGAAAAAAGAGTCTGAGTCTAAGAGAGAGAAGAGTCTGAGTAAGAAGAGAAGGAGTAAGGAGAGAGTCTGAGTAACAGAGTAGGAGAAAGAAGAGTCAGAGACAGAAGAGTCTGAACAGAGTCAGAAGAGTCTGAGTAAGAGAGAAAGGAGAGTAAGAGAAAAAGAAGAGTCTCGGAGAAAGAAGAGTCTCGGAGAAAGAGGAGTCTGAGAAAGGAGAGCGCAGCGAACAGAAGTGTCCTGGGTTAGGAGACTCAGAACGAAGCTGCGCAAGATGGCGGTCGGGAGAAGCCTGTGAGCTGAGAGAGGTTTCCCAAGAATTTGCTTAAGTATCCCTTTTGTTTTGTATTATTATCAAATGTTTTATGTATGTTATATGTTTTATCACCTGTAACAGTAACCTAATTCAATATTAATATAAATTTTTCTATACGCTTGTATTTGTGCTTTATTCGTCACACATTCCCTAAAAGAATAACCCTGCTGTAAGAGGGTCATAATTTCTAGGAGCGATTTAGAGTGAGTTAGTGTGAGTATATTTCTAAGAAGTCATTAAATTTCTTACAGATTGGCGAGCCAGGTAGGAGGGATTTAGTGTGACTTATGAGTATATTTATAAGTGTATATATTGTGTATTGAGTTAGGATAGTGTTGGGTGTTGCATTTGTTGTCGATGCTAATCTATTTGTTTAAAGTTTTGTTTTTCAGAAAAAGAGACGATACTAAATGAAAAAGCAAAAAAAAGAAAGGAGACAAACCTGTGAGGAGATCGGGACATTAACATGTGTGATTTCTTGCAGGAAATTTACATTTTCAAAATATTAATAGAGGACCTTAATATCTATTTTTATTTTTCTTAAGGATAAGCCTCTAAATTTGTTCAGTACAGTCAGGTGGGCAAAATTTCAAATTATTTTTGTTTTATTAGTTTAGGACACCTGCACTGCCAGCTACAATATCTTAATTGTTGTTTGTTGCTGTATTTAATACATTTAAAATCATAGATTAGGTGAATTGTTGCCAATATGGGGTTTATATTTTGATCACAGTGGAGAGATGTGGTTCTGTAACATTATGGTTGGTCTTCAGCAGTATATATTGTTGCTGCTCTAGATTTTTGTTTTGTTTTAATTTTTAGTTACAAACAAAATATAGCCTCAATCTGATTTTTATTCATATTTCTGAATGGCAACATACTTTTTATATTTTATTTTATATAGATTGCATCCTGCCAAGACATTATGAATGTAATGGTAGCATTCAATCTCCTTTTTTTTTGTTCTCTCTCCATCTTCGTAGGGATTGTTTAAAATTAATGTTCAAAGATACCACAAGGTTACTGTTATGGGATGTCTTAGTATTTTAGTATCTGTTGTGTACTGTATGTATGTTTTGTGTATTTTATGTGTTTACAATGTTTTTGATTGGTAAAGCCAGATATTAATGCTGAGACAAGAATGATAAGAGAACCACTAGTGATTCGGGCAAGATAACCATACACACTTTCTGTGTAGAGTATCTTTTAATTTCCAGAAGCCATGGGCGAATTATCAAACACCTTCAAGGGCTGAAGCACAAACCCACTCCAGCTATAAAGGTTTCAGTAAATGTGCGCAAACACCTTCACGAGTATCACCACTACACACAATCAATAAACCGAGTTTCTTTCTGGTGTGGTCTCTTCAATACACTGAGTAAGTGAACAGCAAAGGGAATGCTGTTGGTGTGAAAATACACCAGATGTCACGGTGGGCAGAGGCCTAAAACAAGGCATGCAATTTGATGGCTAAAGGAAGCTATGGTGGGAGCAGCGTTGGTGGCACAGGTACCTGAGAGTGATGGGAGTGAACGCAAATGGTTGCAATGATGCCAAGTCTGAGAGGGTAATGGAAGGTTAAAGATATGGCTGAAGGAATTCAAAATATTGGTGAAAATGATAACTGTGAGTGCTTCTATGATTCGGCTAAATTATGCCTTACAGTACCCTAAATTTTAAATATCTGTGGTTCTCAGGCCACTCGTGTCTCAGTGAAAACATACAATCTTTCAAAGCACACATGGTAAATGTACTCATTTATTTATTTGAGAGGGCTCATTTTCTATGCGAGTCATTCGCCCTCTAGGTGGGGACTGTAAGAAATGAAGGGTGCCTTTAAAATGTGATACTACATTTATTGCATAATGTTTTGGGGACGATTTGGGTTTCTATAAGGCGAGATATCTGGTTTTACAATGTAAGGTCATTTGCATAGTAATGCATTACAAAGGGTTTGGAACAACGGCTCCAACAGAGGTGGGATACCCCACAGGGGGTCAGACAACTGAAGCCAATGTATATTAACATAACTGTGTGCATGTTTGCATAGACTACCTGTCTCCTCCATAATTGGGTTATACAGGAATTCTCTGGAAAGAGGGGTTGGGTGAACCACTTTCTGGGAGGTACAAGGAATTCTGGGATGACTAGTTAGGGGCGGCAATAGTCAGAAGAGTCAGAGTAAGAAAGAAACAAGAGTCTCGGAGAAAAAAGAGTCTGAGTCTAAGAGAGAGAAGAGTCTGAGTAAGAAGAGAAGGAGTAAGGAGAGAGTCTGAGTAACAGAGTAGGAGAAAGAAGAGTCAGAGACAGAAGAGTCTGAACAGAGTCAGAAGAGTCTGAGTAAGAGAGAAAGGAGAGTAAGAGAAAAAGAAGAGTCTCGGAGAAAGAAGAGTCTCGGAGAAAGAGGAGTCTGAGAAAGGAGAGCGCAGCGAACAGAAGTGTCCTGGGTTAGGAGACTCAGAACGAAGCTGCGCAAGATGGCGGTCGGGAGAAGCCTGTGAGCTGAAAGAGGTTTCCCAAGAATTTGCTTAAGTATCCCTTTTGTTTTGTATTATTATCAAATGTTTTATGTATGTTATATGTTTTATCACCTGTAACAGTAACCTAATTCAATATCAATATACATTTTTCTATACGCTTGTATTTGTGCTTTATTCGTCACACATTCCCTAAAAGAATAACCCTGCTGTAAGAGGGTCATAATTTCTAGGAGCGATTTAGAGTGAGTTAGTGTGAGTATATTTCTAGGTGCATAAATTTCTTACAGCAGCCAACACATGCACATCACTTTCAGCCTCCCTGTGCCCTGCCCCCCTACTTACACATTCATGCTATCACACACACATATTCATTCATTCCCTCATTTACCCAGACTCATACACCCTCCCCCACCCTTACCTGAACTGCAGATCTTCCGGTGCTGCTCTCAGACTTTGTTTCCCTCTGCGTTGCTCGAACGCTAAGAGAATTTCTCTTGTTCTGCCCAGGGGAGCAGGAACAGAGCGAAGTCATGTGATGTACATTCACATGACTCCACTGGATTTCTGTGTCTCCTCGACGGAAAAAGAGAAGCTGCTGAGCAACACAGAGGTAAGTGAAGAAAAAAATGTTTTACACCCCAAATTTTTTTAAAAAGGTGCATCTAATCCCCTATCTGTTGCTATGGGGTAGGAGGGGGTTATGGGGAACATGTTTTTGCTCCCAAATGAATGCTACCAGAACATCACAGAGATAATCCTTGTAAATGCAGAGCCTTTCTTAACATCTGTGCCCTGCACTTCCATACGCAGCCACAGGGTTACAGTAGCCATGCTTCCAGGGTTGCCTTTATTATTACTCATTTAAGGGATGATGTCCTGGCATGAGCAATGGCATTGCTCAAACAAAATGTCCTTCTTTCTGGGATGAATTTGTTGCAGTTTTCAAAGCTATGTGATAGAACCACAGCTTAGTATGCTGTGAATTTTAACTGACTAGCATTTGAGTTAGGTTAGCCTTCAGAGGTACTGAGACCAATTGTTTATAGGAACCTTAACAGTAAGTTGAAAGATGCTCTTGCTTACAATGACTTACCGCAAGGTTTTAAAGCCTTTAGGGAAACGTGTATTTGTGTGGACTCAATGAATAAGGCCTAGAGGAAGAAAAAACACATAAATTGGGTTATTCGGGCTTATTTGTACCAGGTAAACTCCTAACAAGTATCAATCTTCAACAAGTGAGTAGACTCTCAAGGCAGAGAGGGAAAGTAGGTGACTTATGGGCATACCTGATAGAGAAGTGATGCTTCTCCAGTTCTCTGGGTCAACACCCATATCCTCCCGGTTGCGGGGTCCTGACACTCCCCATTCCCCGCCCATTTCCCCTTTAAATTGGGGTGTTTCTCATGAAACACAGGAACCCCACTGACATAATTGGCAACACCCCTGATGTCAGCAGTCCTGGCAACGTCCTGCAAGGGTAGGCTCCAGGTAACCCACAAGTTCCCAGGTATGCCTATGGGTTTGTGTTTGTATTGTGGTTAAAACAGGCATTCTTCTGCCAGAAATTGCCCTGATAATAAGGGCTCATGTTGTGTTTAAAATGCATGGCAAAAGCCAATAAAGTGGTTCATCTCCCCTCATCTCAAGGGTATCCAAAAGTGGCTCTAGCTGCAAGTCTGCTCCACAAAGGCTGACCGCTCTCCCAGACTGTTTTGAACCTGCAAGAACCTGCAAGAACCTACATTTTATACTTGGTTTCTATGGGTCTTTGTTTCGTGACAGTATTGAGCATGTGAATATGGTTGGGTCACTTTGTATTTTGTCGTAGGCTTGTGTCTACAATGAGAGAGAGAGAGAGAGAGAGAGAAAGAGAGAGAGAGAGAGATAATATTGCACCAAATTTTGAAAAATGTATTTCATCCAAACCAAATGGCCAGGAAACAACTGCCAAAAAATGAATATGGCACAAATGAAACAAAAAACTCATCCTAATTAATTTTGCTTGCCATGCACAAGTCTACTATGCATTAATCAGAGTCTTTGTTCTAGAGGAATTGTGACTCGCAGACTCTTCGCAATGTAGTGAAATGAAATGTTTCATTTTACCTCGATTTCCCTAGGACTCACATATTGGTGAATAGAGCACAGAGGCTTTTACTTACATCGGTAGCTATATTTTTTGGAAACCCAACAAACGTATTTGATGCAGCTCCTGATCCTTACAATGGAGTTCTACCCACTTTCCATCCTTTTTATATCCAAGGTCTAAAACTTTCCAGAATTAGACATATGTTTTTCGCTCTATCATATCCACACATTAATTGGTGAATCACTTCTTTGTTAATTGTTTCAGATATACTGAGTTTTACTTCCTGACGCACCCAGCGCTTTTCATTGAAGAGCATTTCCCAGATCAGGCTGATTTCCAGTTACTGGATCAAAAACTTTCTCAGCAAAAATTTGGAATGATTGCGCACCGTAATGGTTTCTTCTATAATTTGGGATTACTGTACTCTCATCCTGACACAGCTGTCATTAAAACAGGTACCTTTGCATTTTATTCTCTGTATATTATTGTGCTGCATTATACTTCATACTAAGGACAAAAGTCACAAATCTCTGGTAGTAGGTATTCTTGTGGCAAGAAGAAATGGGGCTGTATTTTTTATGCTGTAAGGGTCTCTAAGTGGGTAGATTTTAGCTGTAGTTACCGTGGGTTCCAAATAGAGGATCCACCCCAGTGTAAAGAGCGTCTACTGAGAAAACTTGTGGGCCCATGGGAGTTTTACAAGATACTTATACTATTATACAACTTTTACACGATACTTATAATTATTATTAACTGCAATCAAATGCTGAGTGTGCCATTAAATGGAAAATTATGCTAATTTTGAAATAATAATGAAATAATGAAAAAAAAGATCTTTGTGAGCAGGGATCAATCTCAATGCAGGCTAGTGAAAATGTTTCTCAATGTTGTAACACTGGAAGGACCAGTGATGCAGGAACCTGGTAGGTAGCAGGTACCCAGTGGTGTGGTACCAGAAGATAATACTCAGTATAACACACTTTAGAGGCCACAGGCCAGAAACAAGACAAAAGTCACTTGAAAGGTAAGACCAGATAAGTTATGATTGATCCTCAACAACAAGTTGAAGTAAAAAAACAGCAGGAGGAAAAGTAGAGGTAGAACCCAATCCAAAAAGTGACGGACTTTCGCTGTTTGTATAGTCTTGTTATAGAGAGGTGTAAAAGTCTCATTGACAGTGGAGTCAAAATCCGTGGAACCAACCACAGGCCAAGCCTACAGGTTCTAGAGGCATGACAAACAGATGCTAACTTAGTGCTTAAATAGCCCTCCAATACCCATCCCCATTCTCTGGGGTGATAACAAGGCTTGGAGTGCAATATGAGAGACCTTAAGGGAATGCATGGAACCAGTTAAGCACTAGCTGCCAGGAGTACACGTGCGTATGACGTTGCAGGACTCTGTGTGGACTAGGGCAACTAATGTACAACTATCTCTGCTTGTCAGCATACTTACATACAGGAACAATAAACTGTAGCCTGATCCCTGCTCACTAGCAAGGATAATTTTTTTTTAAATTTAATTTTTGACTGGGTAACTAAACTAATAGACTAAGGAGAAGCAATAGACATAGCCTATATAGGTTTCAGTAAGGAATTTGAAGACCCATAAATAAATTGCATTGTTTTGGTTTGGATGTTCAAATAATTGAATGGATAAGGCAAAGGTTGAGTGATAGGATACAGAAGGTTGTGGTGAATGGTACATATTCAGAGGGAGGTCTTGTTACTAGTGGAGCACATCAAGGATCTTTATAGGGACCCATATTTTAATATTTTTAATTAAGATATTACAAAAGGTCTTAATTGCAAGGTATGTCTTTTTGCAGATTATGCAAAGGTCTGTAACAGGGTAAGTCCAGGTGGAACAAACGAGGGAAGTGATTTCAGTAAATTAGAAGAAATTAAAATTGTAGTTTAACATAAATAAATGTACAATAATGCACTTAGAATGTGATAATTCCAAGGCAGAGTATAGCGTTGGGATATAGCATTCTGTCAGTAACAACAGAAGAGAGGGACTTCGGAGTAATTATTTCTTAATGGTAAGCAGGCAATTCAATTAGGCAAGAAGCAACCAACCAGCCCATCCTGATACAAGACTCACATCTTAATCAGTCTTTGATATTGTCTTAGATTCAGAATTGCTTTATGCTTATCCCATGCATGTTTAAATCCAGTTATTGTATTAGGCTCTACCACTTCTAATGGGGAAATCTTCCATATATTTGCCACTCTCTCAGTAAAGTTTTTAATAATAAAAATCAAATAAAAAAATCGGGTTAATTATTGTATATTAGCCTGTTTTAAATGTTTTAAATTGCAGTTTTGGAGTTGGTCAACTAACAGTACACAAAGGGTCAAATTTGTTCAGTCATTCATACTAGAATATTTTTTTAACCATCACCATTTCTTATCCTTATATTTTTAGGAATATGTTCTTAAAAATAACTAATTGTCCTATATTTTTTTAGTGAAAGGAAAAGTCTCTATCACCATTGAGAGCAGCCGTCACATGCTATTTATCTTCAATCTAAATAAAACAGTGGAACCAGGATTGATGCGATTTACGGAATTTGGGGCAATACTGGAGGTGTATCCGCAGAAGACTGGGCAACATATACTGGACATTTATTCCAAATCACCAGACTCAGAGGGCGCATATACAAACGTTCTGACTTACAAAGTAGATTGCAAAGATGTTGACACCTCTATGAAGATTCCCAAGTGTCTCCAAAGCCCAGCTGGTCCAAGTTGGCTTTCAGAGCAGGCTGGGCTTCTTGATCCCTCACATCGAGATCCAGTCATTAACACTCATGATGGGTGCTTTACTATTTCCTTTGCAGTGGAACATGATTTAAGCCTTTTTTGTACTTTACACTCTGATGATATAAAAATGACCTCAGAAATGGAGCGTAACCACATATTCCAGACACAAAGTGGGGGCAGAGTTCAATTTATGGTTCACCTTCCACAACCAGGAACCTATGTTTTTAATGTGCATGTAAAGGAGAAAGGCTGTGAATCATATACAACCAAGTGCAGCTATCTAGTTATTTGCCGTAACCCTGCTGTTCAGTGGCCGGTGTTCCCCCTGGCTTATAATAATTGGGCTAAACATTATGAACTGGTTGAACCCTTGAAAGGAATTCTACCCAAGAACAGCAATGTTTTCTTTCACCTCAAGGTTCCTGGAGTGACCGCACTGTTTGTGGAAGCCAGAGATTCTTTTCCTTTAACCTTAAATGACCAAGGCTACTGGGAAGGAACATGTAGTACTGCTGACTGCAACGAGCTCTATGTCACTGTTAGTTATAAAGAACAACCAAACACTAGAACGTACATTTTGAGATATGAGGTCCAATGAGGAATTACAGATTAGCTAAATCAGTGAAATAGTCCAACTTCTACATTTTGATGACTGGAAATCTTTTTGAAATGCATTGCTTTGAGAATTTACTCTATATGGCAGTTTCATTGATTATATGCTGATTTTCTAGTAACAACATTTGATTAAAAGTGCTGTTCCACCTAGGGTCCCTCATAAACCAGATCTGCATTATATTGAGAAAAGTAAAATAAATGCCATTTTATTTTTCCCTTCAGTACTCCCTATGATTTAAAAACTGCATTGAATGCTTTAATAAGATAAGTAGAATTGAGTCCTGTAAAGTATTACATCACAGAAGTCTGACCCCGCTGTCCCCTTTAGCTCCTTCCTGTTCAACCATGGGTCGTCCCTTTTCCACACAAATTATATATTGTTTTTTTCAAGGACAGATAGGACTTTCATTGGCCAATGTACCCTCGATGTCTGGGCCAGGCCCGCCCACCAGATTTAACTACACAATAATTCACACAACACCAAAGGTTGGGGTGAAAAAGACACAGACAATTTATTTATTTAACCTAGCCATTGCCACGCAAACTAAACCACAACTATGTGTGTTAACAGGGCAATGACTACCCAAAACTGAACACAAAAAATGAATAATTAATATGAATAAATAACACCTCAAGCTATCCAGGTACCACCAACACAGGAGAGGACATACCCAGATTCTCAACCCCAGACCCGAGGCTCCAAGCACCACCAACCAACTCCTCCAAAGCATTTACCCCATGGATACCCAGTAAGCTTCCTCCCCGACTGTGGGAAAAATGAACCACCCAACCAATACCAAAAACAAGGGAGGGTGGGACACACTACACAAGGTAGGGTGACACACAAATTGCCCCCTAACTTAATGACACCTGCCCTTAAGTAACCTCCTAAAACTCCTCCCCAACCTCAAAAAATGTCGTCAGGCCTAGCTCCACTCGACATCCCAGTCAAGACCCAGTCTGGCCCTCGTGGGCATCATTCATACCACTTTGTTTTGTATAGTCTGTCATTTTGTATGAGCAATATGTAAAAAAAAAAATATTTCTGTTGAACAACATCCCATGAGTGGACTAATACCTCATATGCATAGATTTTAAATGTTTGAACTTTGGATTGAACAAAATAATTTGTGTATATTTCTATTGGGAGTGGTACATAGTGACATCAATGGAGTCTGTTTAATTATTCATTTGCCTTTTTAATTTTGTTTCAATCTCATTTTTAAAATATTTTAAATGTTTTAAAAGTTTTTAAGAGCGTGAGACTCCACAGTTTCTTAGTGCTCAAGTGGGCCCTTGAAGTTGGTACTAATCTGCTACTAATTACTTTGTATTTATTACCAAGCACCTTCAAGGTGATTGCTATTGTATCGCTGGCTTATTTTGTGTAAAAACCTTGTGCTTATTTGTTCCGTAATATAACCACACATAATTAAATATGAATGCCACACAAGCACAGTGAGTTATTTCAAATGAAAAGTATTTGACAATATGACAGCTCTGAATAACCATCCAGAGAAGCCCAACTAGCATTGTTTTAAGCATGGTGGAATTTAGTGAGTTAAGCAATTTATTTGTAATTGTGTATATAAAGAAAGCTAAGTGGCTGACCATTAACCTATGTTCCTGTTATAATAAATAAACTTATATTGGCGCTTCATAGTATAGCCATAATAACCAGTAAGAAACAGACAGCTAACCAGCCCAGCATCTTGTTTGTATATCTTAAAAATCAGGGTCTTATAACTATTTACCACTAGATTACAATGGGTGTTCACTTATATTATTCTCCCTCTCCTGCAGATGGACCTAGTTGATGATTATCCAGGAAACAGTTGGACCAAACAGGGTTCCTGCAAATAAAATATGTTTACAAAGAATGTTATTCTGCAGGACAGCTAGTGGGCTCTTGGCAGTCAACACTTTAAGGCTAGGTTTCCACTTGGGTTTTTGTCCTGCGTTTTTTTCTTGATGAAAAACGCCAGAAAAAAAGCCAAGAAAACTGCCACTGAATTTTCCTGCGTTTTGGCGTTTTTTATGGAGTTTTTTCTGGCGTTTTAGCCTTTCTGTGGAAATTGCTTTTTTTGACCTTAGGCAGTTTTTCCAGCCTTTACAAGTTAGATGTTTCACCCAGCTAAAAAGGATTAGGATAAATGGCAAGTATCTGCCCTCTCCTGATG
>VKOC01000005.1:41562857-41575740 GCA_009364415.1 Spea multiplicata
GTAGTAGTAGTGTGGCAGTAGTAGTAGTAGTGTGGCAGTAGTAGTAGCAGTAGTAGTGCGGCAGTATTAGTGGCAGTAGTAGTAGTAGCGTGGCAGTATTAGTAGCAGCGTGGCAGTAGTAGCGTAGAAGTAGCAGTAGTAGGGGGACTGATGGTGTGCATGTGGGTTGTGTGTCTGTGGCACTGAAAGTTAATGCCCCCACCTGCAAGCAGCTCACATTAACCTGGGGTAGGTGGATGGTCGTATGTGACCCATAAAGGTACTGAAACGGGTCATAAAATTAGCAAAAAGTTAGCACTAGAGTTAATTTATATCCTGATTGTACAGGCCTTAAAGTGTCTGTGACCATCTCGAGTATGGCTAGCAGTGGGATTACCCTTTATATCTTAGTAAAATTACCCCTTGTATGGCAGTGGGTTTACCGCTTATATATCAGTAAGATTACCCCTTGTATCGCAGCAGGATTACCCCTTCTATGAGAAGGAAGCAGCTTTTTCCTCACTATGGAAAAGATTTGTTTAAAATTATTAAAGGGGGAAGGGGCCAAGAGGTGTAGGATTTCACTAAAAATTCCAAGTTCAGCCATTATTATACATGCGCCAGAGAGGATTTAACCCTAAGACTGGAAAAGTTAATTGTTCGTCACCTCTCTAGGGTTAATGTCTTTTTCTTGCACATTCCGGAAAAGAATGCTTAAATAACATAATTTAACATAATTAACTGGAGAGGGATAGTTAAGGACAATTACTTTAAATCCACAATGAAGTCAACAGCATTTTTGTCGGCTTTTCCAAACACTTCCAGATCCAATGAGATTTCCCCGGCTGCGGCTTTAGCGAGGGAGAGAACTTGGAAAGGGAGCCTGCCTGGTAAATATCAGCAAAATAACTGATTCGGGAAAAGAAAATGGAAGAAAAGGACCGGAGAAAATAAATAGTGGACGTGGACTTTTACTTTTAACTCCCAACAAACAATGCTTTTTGCTCTGTATGAATATGATGTATTTGGTACTATTCTGTGGCACATGGTAGAGATTTTACCAAAACATTCAAAAAAGGGTTGTAAAAATTCAACGACCCTGATACTTTTTAACTGTTCCGGGTGTCTTTAAACACCAGGAAACTAAGTGGTTTCAATGGACCGTGTGGTATTAATAGAGGGGCTGCTCTAGGGGGAGAGCAGCCATAAATACCAGACGATTCAAAAATGGTTTCAAAATAAATCAACTTAATTAACGAAGAGTAACAGAAAGATTTGTACTTAAAAAAGGGCTTGTGGGGAAACCTTTAGGGTTACACAGAATGTCCATCAAACCTTCACTTTCGTTTTATTTGTAAACCATTCTTGAATCGTCTAGATGGTATTTATGGCTGGGGTTCGGAAGGAATATAATTATGAGTTTCTCCTGAAACACCCACCTCTTACCTGTTCTTAGGGAGATGAGCTGCGTGTAAGGAGGTGCCGAGCATCCCTGCCTGCAGCTGGCACCAAGTTTTATTCTCTTTTCATAGCCACATAACAAGTTATTACCAAATGCTGGGCGGTTTGATTAAATCCTCCCTTCAAACATTTAGTTCCGTAACCTTACTTTCCTCTTGGAAGGCAAAAGAATCATGAGAAATGCAATAGTGTAATATTTGTTACAGGAGGAAGATGCGCTTGCGCTGCGATTCTGCTGCGATTCTGCTTGTTAACCCCATAATGCCCATTCACTCAGCTGTTCACGCACACAGGGAAGCACGTAACACGAGCATGGAGGCCTTACAGACTGGGAGCATGGAGGCCTTACAGACTGGGAGCATGGAGGCCTTACAGACTGGGAGCATGGAGGCCTTACAGACTGGGAGCATGGAGGCCTTACAGACTGGGAGCATGGAGGCCTTACAGACTGGGAGCATGGAGGCCTTACAGACTGGGAGCATGGAGGCCTTACAGACTGGGAGCATGGAGGCCTTACAGACTGGGAGCATAGGCCGCCTGCATACGGTGTGCCTATAAAAGGGATTTTGAAATTCAGTGAACTCCCATGGTAGTAACCCTATTCCTGCATGACTTTTGTATGGGTAAATATAAGCGGAACCCAAAACATCAATCTGCCAGTATGGCATATGGTTTTTCTGGATTTCAGCGTGACAAGCTACTCAACCGCGCGCTCAAGTTCAGGAACACTGTGTGTGCCGGGGCGCTGTGTAGTCTGCCCTGAACATGAATCACCATTAGCAAAGGAATCAGCGAAACGTTCAAAGACATCGTGCAGGGCCCTCTTTACCTGATGTATCGGGTCGTCTCGGTCTGTCAGGTCTAGTTCTGTCAGACCCTTTGAATGGAAGGACTGTAAGAAACGTTACAGGAATCGTTGTTGCTATTTAAGTAAAAAAAAAAAAAAAGGACGTAGCTTGAAAATCCTACAGTCTAGTTAAAACTTATCAATGGGAGGTGGTACCTTTTACCGGCCAACAGAGAAAAATGAGCAGATTAGGAAGAGTTTTTGACTCATTGGTTTTTCCTGCACCCCAGTTCCTGTGTTTTTGTGAATAGTTTCCACGTCAGAGTTATGGATTTTTTGGCTGCAAGTTTTCCATGAAGACCACTACTGGCCAGACTTCTTCGGGCAGTAGACAGGCGTACCAGGGGCCCGCTGTTTTCTACTAGTGCTGACGTCTTCCAATTGCGAAGGGAAGTAAGCATGGTCTGTCTTTCATCTGCAGCTAATTTCATTGGTTGACCAGTGCGTCTACGGTCCTCAACTTAGCTAGTTTCTTTCTGCTTCTTCAAAAGACTTTGGATAGAACATCTGGAAATCCTTGTCTGTCATGAATTTTCTTGCTGATGCACTATAAGTACTTTGGATCCTGTTGCTGTGCGCAGTCTTGCCATGGTGCATGACTTTTGACGTTAAACTTTCTTCAGCAGCCTCCCCTTGTTAGTGAGTCTGGCTGTTCTTCACCCAGTTTTATTCCTTCAACTGCTTCTGTTTCAATTATTGTGTTTCAACCTACATATTCATTTGATGATCATTTGCACCTGTTTGACAGAGCTGTTTAATCAAACAACTCTATGCCTACAAACCCCTGACTCTGTACCTAGAAGAACTGACGCTGTTTTGAAGGCAAAAGGCGGATGCCCCAAATATTGATTTGATTTAGATTTTTCTTCTGTTCACTCAGTTTGTGTTTTGTTAAATGTTGAAAATAAACTATTAAGATGTCTATGAAAGCATTAGATTTGGGCAATAGCAAAATCCCATTTTCAGAGGTTTATAAACCAAATACTATTTAAATTTTCAAAAAGAACCCCGCAGGTGAATAGAGTTAGATTAATTGGGTTGGAGTCGAGTGACACACACACAGCTGCTTGGTTAGAAGATGGGGTTTAATGCAAATTCACCTGCCCTACAATGTGCAATCGCTGCCCTCGAATAAATGGTGAATGTTACTGCACCTATAACACTGCAAAGTAAAAAAAAACATAATTATTTGCTAAAACAGCTTAATTCACAAACAGTCCATCAGGGAGTGCCCTGCGCAGGTTTCATGCATTCATTTCCACCGCAAACCTACTCGACACCATTCACGAGGAGCCGTCTATTCCGCGCAGGCTCATGTTAGATTAACATGCAGTCCCCCAGACTCCCTCCAGGGTACAGACACCTCACTTCTTACGACCTTCCCCGGGGAGAGTCTGAAGCTCCTTATAAGAGACGGATACAGAGATTGCAATTTAACGTGTATCAATCACCCTTTCCGTGATGTATTGGCCTTGCTTCCCGCTCACAGCCTCGCCATGGACGTTATCCACAGTTTGATTCCACCTTTTGAGACTGGACTGGATGAGACGCCAATGAGGAGGAGAACGCGTCTCCATGACAGCAGCTGAGGGCGGGCTGTGCGCAGGAAGAGGGGAGGGAGGACGCCGCCGGGAAAGCAGTCTGCCGGAGGCCTACAGCAGCTGCATGTTTGCAAACAGCAGAGCCGAGCTGTGAAGAGGGGCTTGAAAGCAGTAATTGTCTTTAATTAAAGGAGGTTGGCGGCAGCGAAAGCTTTGACAAAAGACTTATCCTGCATGCCAACAGCCGCCTCAGCACTTCAGCTCACGACGGCAGAGGCAGAATTACCAACCTGCACAACTTAAGACAATTCAAGAATCCACCTGCAGTATTAGCAGAGAACACAGGGCCATGGGCAATGCAATTGATTTCTGGAGTTAAACACAATGTTGGATTTAGTCTGAACCCCTCAATGCAATAACCGGTATCACACATTTTAACTACTAAGGTCTGCCATTAAATCCTGGCCTGTGGATCAGGGGGAGATATTGCTTGCAGGACACATGCAGGTGACTTTGGATAATGCCATGTTGATTGCCAGAAAGTACATTTCATGATTGAAAATACCCAAAAATGGAGAAATTTCAGATCCACAAATATACGGGAGCATCCATTATCTGGGGCACAGAGAGGTCTGTGCGTTTGCTTTTGGAGCATCCTGTTAAACCACATAAAGAAGGCTCATCTCCTGAATCGCGCAGGTCTAACATTTCCTTGAACAATTACTGCTGAAGTCACAGCAGCCTAACGAGCGACCATCATGAAAACGTTGTGTTTGGAATCTAATACTCACCTCTCCATATCAGTAACGAGCAGCATTTCGGCGCCCAGCAGAGCTTGTACTAAACTCATGCACGATTCACTGCTTTCAGGGCCATTTTGGGCCAGAAAATAGGAACCTTAACAATTCAATTTCTACAACGAAACAGGCCCATTAACCTAATTTCTGACTCTGCTCAGACACACTGATATTTTCATGTGGGACATTTCTGTTGGACCCCATAGAGGTAAAATTACCAAATGAATACAGGCAATTTGGGCTTTGCTCTATGCCATCCCATGTAGCTAGTTATCTATTCTGTCTCCACCAAATTCTCCAGAACCAAAACCACATTAAATTACAAAAAAGGATGAGACTGGGCCCCTGCTGCTGGCTAGGATTCTGTCACAATAAATGGGTACATGGAGGAAAGACCCTCACGGCTCATCAGTGGTCTAAAGATGGAGACTAGAGGAGTCATTACTGGAGAAGGGAAAAGGGATGAGGGAGGGAGCAGGGCCACTGGGGGGCGGAGGCAAGTCAATGACTGGTAGCAAGCAGAGGAATGGGAAAAAGAACAGTGGCAGAGATGATCCCAACAGGGATGATGGGAGAGAGTGCAGAGGGATGTGGAGAGAGTAGATGGATAAAAATGAGACAGCAAAGGGTTGGGTAGAGAACGGGGGATGGGGAGAGAACAGAGGTAGGGGGTGGTGGGATAGCAGGGGGGTTGGTAGAGGAAAGAGCAGGGTTATATAGGTGAGAGAGGAGAGGGCTGTAAAAGCGAGCAAATGCTTAGAAATGGTAAGAATGTAGAGGGAAAAGTGGGCATGCAGAATTACGATGGGGAGAGAGCAGAGGGATGAGGGAAAGACCTGAAGCAGAGGGAGATGATAGAAGTAAGGTAAAGGCATGGGGGAGAGCAGAGGGATGAAAAGGAGAACAAAGGGGGAGAAGTAAAAGCATGGGTGACGCTTTAGAGTGGATGGCGACAGGAACATCACACATCGCATTAACTGGAAATTAAGCCAAATGAAGAAAAACATACCAGGTGCCCTACCAGGTGACTGTTCTCTGAAGTCAAAGTTTGCCCTACAGCAGAAGGAACTTTAGCTCAAAATCCCCTCTAGGGCATACTTGTTTAGCTTTAAATGAACCGTGATGTGAAAATGGTTTATTGCAGAAGAGCAATAAAATCAAACAAAACAAACTGACCCCACAAGCATTGTGCCCTCCTCATCGTGCACATAGACTGTGCGTTCCCCAAAGAGAGGAGCTGAGCAAGAAATGGGGAGACCTGTGCTGCGGTCTGTAACAGCTGACACTTGTCAGCTAGAGAGTCCTGTAAAACATGCAGGTTAAACATTTAACCATAAAAGCCCATTTTCTGCAGAATTTACAAGATATGTGATGACAGCCCCAAGGATTTACAACCATTTGCAGATGTTACTTTTTTTTTTTTAAAGTTCTCAACTTTGCCACATTTGGATGCAATTGGAGCAGCGTTCTTACAAAAATGGCAATAAACGCACCTCAGCATCCTGTGATAGCTCTAGTGGGAATTTTAGAATTCATCTCTTCCACCTCTATTCACCACCTCCCCCCCAATCCACAGCTTCTTCCTCTATCCACCGCCTCCACCTGAATCCAGTTTCCTCCTCCATCGAATGCTTCCCCCTAAATCTACCCTGTCCCTGAATCCATTGTCTCCTGAATCCACAGCCCCCCATAAATCCATTGCCCTTCTTGAATCCACATTTTCCACCTCCATTCATCATCGCTCCTCTTAAATCAACCACTTCCTATCACAGTTGTCACCGCTTCTTACCTGGCACCTGACGGATTTTCACACAGTGTGCCTGCCAGACCGAATGCAGAGTCTCAGCCTCCATAAAGCATGCCTGTGCAACCTCTCAAGGAATGGCAAGCGCCGCTTGCAGCTGGCCATAGTGTTTTGACCTTTGGGACTGCCCCTGGACTATGAGTCTTGTCACCTGCCCCAACCTGTGCCTGTCTACTGTGAGAAGCTGCCTCTCCCGAGCTTCGGACTCCCTGACCATTTAAGAGTCTTGCTCTATGTACCGCGTATTGGATTGTTGACCTCCGTGCCTCTGTTACTTAGAGGTTCTGCCATCTTACAGACCCTTCTGGTCAGTGGTGATTGCAAGAGGAGTCTACTCCTCCATTGGTAGTCCAGAGCTCAAACTGTGTGAGCTGATCCGCTACCGCCATTAATTTAAAAATTAGGGGCACTTCCAATTAGTGTCTAAACTAGTGGACTGGTGGCAACACTGGGAACATGTACACTGGGGGCCAGTCAACTGCTGTAAGTGTGTATGGCAGGATTATGACTATAACCCAGTGACAAAAAAAATCACCAGTAATATATCAGTGTTTATTATACCCCTTCTACAACCTTAGGGGTATGTCAGGCACTTTTGGCCCAGATTCTTAGTACTTTCAGCACAGCACGAGTTAACCAGATGCATCATGATCTGCGCCAGGGAAACTCTTTAACATCTGATAATACTTTCACTGGAGCTCTTTGGAAGGCATCCCAAAATCCACAGCGCTCGGTCCAGAATCGTGCTTCATACCTGACTGTTTACTGGCTCTTAACTGCGTGTTACAGGATGACACCGAGATCCCACAAGGCTTTGATTATGTTCTCCAGGGCCCAGTCCTGATAAAGCACTAATCGCGGGGGTGGAAGGACAATTAAGGTCTCCTAACCGCATCTTCTACACGAGCATCAATAATTCTTTCCAGAGTCCACGAGTCCCACCTTCCCGGCAGCAGCTGTCGCTAAGAATCCCTGGCTCGTTTGATCACGTTCGACACATGCAACGGAGCCACGAAGGGGGGATCCATGCACAGATCTTAACATTCTGCATTATAAGTTTATGTATGGATGGAACAGGTTAAAAAAAAAGAACTTACCCCAAATTACAGAGGGCATGAAGCTGGTATAGGATATCTGGGTATCATTCACAAGATGAAAGCAGGTGATAATTGTGTAAAATAACCGCGTTGTGAGTCAGGAAATACAGTTTTCCCGGTGTTTTGCATTTCATTCCCGGGCTCCCTAAGGCTTCAGTCAGATGTTAATATCATTATAGGTGAATACTGCTAGCCAATCAGTCGAGACGCACCCATCACAAGCGGAATTCAATATGGTGGCACAGACGGCCTGGCAACGGTCGTGGACTGAACATGCTTTTTCTTTACACAGTTCCAAGCGATATGCACAAGGAGAGAGGGAAACGTGTGAGGATTATTGCTCAACGGGTCCCACCATTTCCTCCAAACGTCTTAACAGACCATGTGGAGGACATCAACTTGTTCAGCCTAATGAACACAAAGCGTCCAGTTTTATTTTGAGAACGTCTCTGGTGGGACTGGGGGCTTCCTGCTGTTTAATAGACCCCAGCGTGATTGTCCAGAGGAACCACACCAGGCACATGGCTGTGTCTATTTTAGGGTGAGACTGCCCCCCCATTTCCACCGATCCATCTTTCCTGTGAACCACGTTTAAAGGCCCCGGGGTGACCTGGTTTTGTGCAGCCGGCTGCACTGGATGAGTGGCTGCTCCAGCCCTGGCTGAAATCTAAATCCACCCAAAGTTTTTTGTTGCTAGAAGAGGTTCCCAGGGATTAGATTATTAACAGATCCCTGGCCAGATCTCCTGAGGGGGTATCAATATTAATCTGCCATCCCTTTTCAGGAGTTGTTTTGCTGGGATCAGATCTCCCAGTGGAGGGGGTAGGTGCAGCATCTGTTAGACATTGCTGTACATTACACACGCCTCTGCCATGCAAACACATTTCCCTATTTCTATAGCCAACACAGAATAAGCTTTTAAGTTTGTCTCATGATTTATCACAGTACATTTTGCGACTGGAAACTTGCCCAAGAATCTCCATCCTTTTTTTATGTTATTTAACCATTTCAATTAGGGAGAAATCCTGTCTGCTGTAACACTCTGCGTTACATCTTTACTTTAAGTTTAACAATTTTCATAATTATAATAAAATAGAAACCTCGGCTTTCACCCATCGGTCAGGTTCCAGCCTCTTTCCTCTTGTAAATGTTACTCATGCAACATGATCCATAAACAATTGGTGAATTCTGTAAAATACATCACTGCCGTGGACTGGTTATCATTAAGGGTTAATGCATTAAATTATAATGACTCTTGATACTACATTTACACGGGACGATGAGCATCAAAAACGAACCAAATGCTGGTGGTATAAATATTGAAACGCCATTTAGGTAACGGATAATGAGGTCAGCGATTAGTCCCCTAAAGACATGAGAATGGTTCAGCGACTAACACATCATTAATTAACCTGCCCGCTGGATACAAGCAGCCGGCATGTCTGCGGAGGGAGCTGAGGGCCGATGGAAGAAGTCTGGGGCCACAGCTCACCCAGCAGTAGGCTCAACAGATGAGGATGATGATGAGTGAAGTGAGGAAGATTCACGGGCCTCCCAGTGTGGAAGGTTGATGCCCGGGGCAGTAACTGGGTGAGGAGCGGTAGCAGACAGGGTTAGTTTAGGAAACTGTCTCTTGCAGACATTTTGCAGCTGTGGTTTTGGGGAAGAACACCGAGAGAAAGTGATGCGCCTGCAGGAAAACCCACAAAGAGCTGGGAGAACCCAAATGATGAACGAGTCTCCAGGAAAAAATAGGAATATGCTTGACTTGAAATGACATAAAGCATACAAACAGGAGACTTCTCTGCCATATTATGAATGGACAAACTTCACAATTTCTCTTCTCTTTTTACTCATAAATCTCACAAAAGAAGAAACAATTTCTGCTCTACCTGATAATTAGTGCATCCGGTACAATGAATGGAAAAATATCAAACCACCAAATTAGCAAATGGTTAAGGCTGATGGGGCTTTAAGTCTTGAGATAATACCAAGAGGCACAATCCATTGCGATCCATTTTTAACTTACAAGCCAGATACTTGGGAGTTTATCTCCTGGTTCGCTAATATATACATGGCTGCCTTAGCTTTAGACACTTTAAGTGGACATCATGCTACTGTATGTCTGCCTTCAGTTCATGTTAGGGGTGCTGCTAAACTCTGAGTCAGATAGGGCTTCTGAAAGAGAAACTGTCACACGGAGTCTGCGATCTCATGGTAACCAATCATATTTCTAAGTATTACAAGCTGAAAATTGTCGGCAAGTTGCCCAAGCCAGACCTGAGAGGCTGCGAGCGTATTTATATCTACCGTGTAATGAGGTGTTGCAATCAGATATTGTGTGGCATCTCAGGATATTTAATGAGAATGAAGTGGCCAATCACACAGATGGTTCCAACTTTGCAGCAGATGACATCACCCTCGCTGTGGCTCGGGCTGTCCCCGCCGCTTACCATCTCTCCTCCTGTGTTCCCCTAACATTTAGCAGTTAAACCAGATGTGAAATGACACACGTGTTCAGATGCAGAAATACAAGGCTTCAGTGAAACTGGTGAAAGCAGACTGGAGCGGATATGTGGAGGGTCCTTTGGGCTCAGTTTCCTGACATTTGAACCCATAAAGAAGAATATGCCGGCATTTAAAGGCTGGGAGAGAAATCTCCAAAACCTGGAGCCTTCTGAGAAATCTCCAAAACCTGGAGCCTTCTGAGAAATCTCCAAACCCTGGAGCCTTCTGAGAAATCTCCAAAACCTGGAGCCTTCTGAGAAATCTCCAAAACCTGGAGCCTACTGAGAAATGTGCACTTATATCTGCATGCCCCAACAGCACCGTGTACATAAACAGGAGTTTTACTGTTTTGTGAATTAGAGAATATTTCGCTTTATAAATACAAAATATAGTATATATTTGCTTTTCTTTTAATCAAGAGAGAGAAGAAAATTACAAGTTTGTCAGTAGACGATGTGTCTGCCTGCGCACAATATTTGTCGTTCCATATTTTAGTAAAAAGAAATGGCCAAAAATCCTTAATGATTTCCTGTATTCCCTGAGTAAGTGGTAACATTTTATCAATCTGCACGAATCTGCGTGTCTAACAGATATTATTGGAATGTCAGGGCGTAAGAAAAGCAACTAGCTTTTTTGGTTCAACAATTGTAAATAAATAAAGGCCTGTGTAAAATCCCTGAGTTCATTCCAGTTTCACTCAAGTGAAAAAAAAAATATGAGCCTCAGAATCTGGTTATTATGTCCTGCAGATTTTTTTAAATGCTAATTTTCTTTCTTGGAATGTTAGAAGAGGAATCGTGGCGATGAAAATCAGAATGGATACGATCAGAAAACCAGAAACATTTGCATAAATAAGATTTTCAGGGCACCGAAAACTGAAAACGGAGTGAAAACTACAAGTGTCATCCTCAAATGTGTTCAGTCAGAATGGGGTCACCCTAACCTCGTCGCAATAGCACCCCCAAGCCACACAGGATACACGTGTAGGAAATTCATAATACTGATATCACGCTCCACTGGTAGGAAATGTAGTCACCTGCAAACAATTACGCCTATATAACGCATCTTATTCCTGTAGCGGACGCCTCTGACATTCTTCTTCCTAATATTATAACATGTGAAAAGGGTTATTATTTACCTCGGCAAACAGTTCCATTCTCTACCGATTCATATCCGGCTTTACACATGCACCGTCCAATGGGCACCAGCCACTCTCCGTCACCGTTGCAGTAGAGTTTAATGGGTACGTCCACCTCTTCTGCGTTGGGTATGCATATCCCTCGAGCTGCCACAAGAGAGGTGCTTTCTGCTCCAGACAATGTCTCCTGGAATACGGCCCCATTCTCGATCACTCGAGGACACTTTCGGTAATAGACTCTTACTGCAATTAGGGACATGCATCCTCCATAGTCCTGGAATGCTAAATAGAATCCAGATTTGGAGACAGGTCCAAAACTCCGCACCTCTGTGTTAATTTTCATTACGCGGCCTCCAAGGTCGACCTGGGAAAAACTTTCGTCAGCGGCTATTGTGTCAACTTTAACCCAAGGATTCTCCATCCACAGAGGAAATGTCTTGGTGGCAGAGTCATAGTCTGACTCATAGTAATACAGATTGAACGTTTCCTTACAGGAGCCGGGGACGTTGGGAATGCTGCTACAGTCCCGCACGGAGAATTTCATCTCCACGTGGATTCTCTGAGCGCCTCTCCTGCGGATGTACTTGGTCCTCAGCCAGTTATTTTGACTTGACTCGAAGACGTTACAAACCTGATACGTTCGGATGGTGTTCATGTTTTCGTCGTAACCGCTCACCTCTTCCCACTGCATCAAGAAGAGAGGGATAGACAAGTATTAGACATGTCAGGTACTGGCTAGCCATTATCTGCCATCACAAGGGCAAATAATTGCGTCCCAAATATTGACACAATCTGGTTGAGGCATCTACGAGCAACAATTACTTATGTTCAATGGCAGCATTTTAGCTAACAATATTTACGTTTAAAGATTTCTCCCATGAACTTGAACTACCTCCACATCTCTTAAACCTCTCTCGTGTTCACCTGATGGCTGAATAATACAAGCTGGTGAGAGCCCTCGTTCCCCGACCGAGACGAGGTTATAAAGTAGGCACTATATATAGTAAATATAGTAAATTTGTATACCAACAGACAGTACAAACAGATAAAGGGTCGGCCCAGACCTCCCAGTACACAGAAGGTTAATCCCATAAAGGAAGGCGTTTGGGTGTCTTGGCCGGGAATAGAGCAAATCTTGGTCGCTGGCCCAGAAACCGCATTCATTTAACAGATAACAGCTTCTGATATCTCCCTGTTGTATTTTCGAATGGACGTTGTGTCTGTGCCTCACCAGAGTCGTGGGCACAAGGGCAATTTATTAATGTACCCGGCTTACCTCCCTAAACTGTCAGTGAGCTTTGGGAAACTCACAGTGTCTTAGTGTTTCCTCTTCCTTTGTGGGCCCCGTAACTTGCAGATGAGGGACCCATAGGCTGCCGGTTATCATATTACATTACCTTTATTTCAAAATCCTGAGGGTCTGGAACCCTATGATGTTATGGGTAGCCTGAAACGTCCAGTAATGCAGTGTGTATACTTGTACACAAGTGCACTCGCACACAGTGCACACTTAGTCACAGTGCACACACATGGTGTACACTCACAGTGCGCACACATGGAGTACACTTACAATGCGCACAGACACGGTGCAATACACACCCTGAGAGACACGGTACAGAGAGCGTGTGCATGTGAGCTGCTGCCGATAATGAGTAAAGATACATTGTGTTAATGTTCCAGATTTCTAGACCCCGCAGTAATGATTACTGAT
>VKOC01000005.1:41592273-41604095 GCA_009364415.1 Spea multiplicata
TTTCCTGGAAACTTACATGATGTAAGTGTAAGGACCAACTGAACATATATAATGATCCAAAGACAGCATACATTATTTGCTTGGAGGCAAGGTATTCACTAAAACAAGTATTACGGGATATTAAGCATTTCTTAAAAATGCCAACAGAAATATCATTAAATTATTCAACTCAAAAGGTATTTCTATTGCACAGAACCTGATTCAAAGACCTATGTTTAACAAACTAGATCTGGCAGATATGGTGTTACCTACTTCATCTGAATTAAACAGTTTTAAAGAACATTCCTCAAAGCCATATTATTGGTGCATGCTACACTACAGCACTAGGAAAAGCCAATATGTGTCGACACACAGGGTTTTGGTTTTATGCATTACATCATGTGTAGCATATATAAACTTGCCTGTTAATCAATAATTATACAATTCGTTAGCAGGCAATGTCATTAGTACCAGCTTCAAGGGGCTCCACCAGTAGCCTTGGGACTCTCTGAGACCTGAGATCACATTGCACTGCAGAGTGATATTAGAAGACCCAAACCTACAGTGGCACCAAAAAATTAAGTAAACCCTTTGTAATTACCAGCATTTATGTTTATATATATTAACAAAGTAACATAACATAGTATATGATCTTCATCTAAGTTACAATAATTAACACATTTGAACTAATGACACCCAAGTATTTGTATTGTTCTTGTCCATCCTGAATACATCATTCAAACATCCATATTATGGGTCCTGAAATGTAGGTGAACCCCTAGGCTAATCATTTCAACAAAAGCCTATTGGAGTCAGAAGTTAGCAAAGCAGGAGTCCAATCAATGAAACAGAATTGGAGATGTGTTTTAGAGATACTTTGACATAAAAATAAACACTCAAACATTTTGTGTTTGCTATTCTCAAGAATTATCTGCTGATGTGAACCATGCCTCATGAAAAATAAGTCTCAGAACCTACAATCAAGAATTGTTAATTTGCATAAAACTGGAAAGGGTTACAAAGTAATTTTAAAGAATTTACATATTCATCAGAAGACAATTTAGTACTGTGGCTACTTTCCCTAGAAGTGATAGCCCAGCCAAGATGATTTCAATGATGTAAAAAAGAACTCTAGGCTAACAGCTACATGCTTGAAGGAATCGTTGGAATTGGTTAACATCTCTGTTCATGAGTCTACCATATGGAAAATATTGAACAGGCATGGCAGGACACCGAGGAAGCTGCTGCTCTTTTTTTAAAAAATTGTTGCATGCCTGAGGTTTGCCAAAGAGCACAGTGATACTCCATTACTTGAAAAATGTTTTGTGGACTGATGAAATTAAAGTTGGATTGTTCTATAAGAACAGGGATCGCTACATAAGAAAACATCAGCCTAATGGTAAAGTACATTAGATGGAGCATCATGATTTGGGGCTGCTTTGCTGCATCGACACCTGAACAGCTTGCCATCATCCAGGGGGCAATGAATTCCCAAGTTTGTGAAAGTGTAATACAGGATAATTTCAAGATGGCTGCCTGACAGCTGAAGCTCAGTTGAAGTTGGGTAACACAGCAGGACAATTACCCTAAACATCAAAGTAAATTTATTATAGAATTTTTGTATAGATATAAAAAATCAACCATTTGGAGAGGCCAGTCAGATCCCAGATGTTAACCCATTAGAAGCTGTGGAATTAACTCACATTCTCACCAGACATCCTAAGAATATGGCTGAGCTTAAGCAGTTCAGTAAGGAAGAATGGTCTCACACTCCTCCTGAGAGTTGTCCCAGTCTAATTTGCAGCTACCCGAAGCACTTGTTTGAGGTTATTGCTGCCAAATGAGGTGTGGCCATTTATTAAATCCAAGGGTTCCACCAGCGCTGTGAATGTTTCATGGGTGTGTTGAAAGACATGGAAGGTCATCATTGTTTGAATAGCTTAGCTTATTATGCATTGTTGGAGGTTCTGACCAAACTTTAGGGTTGAGCAGCCCCTCCTACCACACTGGTGCCTCATTAATGGTGTCCAAAGAAGGCTTTAAATTGTTTGGGTTAAAATGCAGTGCAGTCCCACTGATGCAGCTCCTTGGTAAGCAATATAGCCATGAAAAATGACATAGGACTCCCCAGACTTCAGGCTTCTTTAATGTATCGGCAGCATAAGCAATATTTGGCCATATAGTGTGACCAAAAATGTATGCCTTAAATAGGTGTTTTATAAATGGTATTTGCTGCGTATGCTGAATATTTATTTTGCTTTATATGAGTGTGTGTCTGAATATGTTAGTGTATGTGGAGGTAAGTCAGTGTGTCTGGGTATGTTACTGAAAGTTAGTGCTGAGTATCTATTTGTGTCTCAATCTGTGTAGTCAATTTGTCCATACTTTGTTCTCAGTTAAACTGTTCATGTAGTCATTGATGCTTTTTAAGGAGGATCAAAAAACTCAGAGTTCCACGTGCTTTTTTATCAATGTCTTAATTGGGTTAGTTTAATATCAAATCCCATCAAGAATCTGATAATAATAGGTTATTATTGAATTATTAGGGAAACACCTTCCCTATTTTAGTCAAACTGCCCTGAGCAGTTTGTATGTTTTGTGTCGCAAAAAGTAGCGTTCACTGTGCATTCAGGAACAAATTGGGGAGCCACATTGTATACAGGGTAATGGTGAGCACAGTTTATTATGAATAATACACAATGAAGGATAAAGAAATACGAGCTAAGAGACTGAGTTGTAGTAAACCGCATATAGATATGGATCCCTCTTCCATTTTCTCTTTTTAAAGAATTGAAGCAACAACAAGAAGAAGTGATTCTGACATGAAAGGGAAGGTGTAATGCTAGCGCAAGTGCTCATGTTGTGAAGTTAAAAGGCTTGAGATGCAAGGACTTGTCAACGAGGACTCTGTGTGCCCTGCATCATCTGGGCACTATCAGACTAGTGCATTAAGTGGCTATTATCTGTTGACCCTCTAGCTCCCATGTTTGCAGGACACATAACAAAGCTTACAAAATTTACGGTATTTTCAAGTCTCCAAAGATTAAACAAACAGTAGAGGTATATAATGCTAAACCAAATTCATCTTCATTTTAGTCTACCACCCAAACTTATAAGCAAAGCAAACACAAGATCTTTGAAATGAATTCACCAGTTACAGTGGTGTCGGGCAGGCTCTACTGGCTACTAGAAGTAAGAAGACATGGCCCCAGGGTTTACTGGATTGCTGGGCCTGGTTCGAGAGCCAGTCCTGGTGAATGAGCATGAAAGAGATTTAAGCCGTCTTCTACCCCATCACACTACAAACAAGAAGGTAAGGTCACAAACCTTAACATCAGAGCAAGCAAGCATTTCTTTCCAGTTAATGTATTGTTCTTACTGCATTCAGAACAGTAAAAGGGTTTGAAACTTGGTGTTACAATACTGCATTATTCATGTTATAATTAACATGAGTAATATACCTTATTACCTCACATTTTATTGTTGTAGAACTCTAGTGACTAAGGAATTCTCTGAAGTATCTGGCAACTATGTAGCAGTTCTGTTGTACAGCACAATGTCACTATATAGAGATTTATTGAGGAAAGTTCTAAACGTAGGAAACACAAATTGGATTTTTCAAGAAACATCAGTCAACAGCAGCATTGTATGCAAATAAGTAACCATGAAAAAATATACATCACTCACATGTATCATGTGTTATGGTATATTAATCACTATATAAAACTATTAAATTATACACTATATGGACAAAAGTATTGGAACACCTGACCATTACACCAATAGGCACTTTTATGACATCAAATTCTAAATACATAGACATTAAGCACTGCATAGATTGTTAGCTCTATATAAATAAAAGACAATACAATCATAATTAATATGTAGTTGGTCCCCCTTTTGCAGCTATAACAGCTAGCTCCCATCCCATGTATGTTTTAATTATCTTAATGCATTAGCATCTACTTCTGATGGGAGGCTATTCCATGTATCTACCATCCTCTCTGTCAAAAATATTACCAATGTGCCATCAACATAGGACTCAATATCTGATGTTGCCCATTAACCAAGATCCATTGTTACAGCTGTAGTTTAATTCATGCCAGAGTTTGGCTGTGATCTCAACCCTCCACCCTTGGAATAATGTAGGGATGATTGATCCTTTACCCTTCTAATACTGCTAACTGAAGTGATTACATTGATCACTGGGAAATAACCAGCAGCCTCTCTCTGCCTGCTCTAATCCTAGACATACAACACCATTGGGACACCAAGACAGGCCTATAAAAGTTAGATGATCTCATTAAATCGGGTACAAATTGCAACATTATTCAAAGACTAACCATAAAGCGTTTTCATTAAATGAGGATCTGGCCAACAAAGAGTTAAGCAGGCAAAATAGGATAAAGGTCAAAAATGTAGACTTGGGGGTAGGGTAAGTATAGGAGGACTGTTCCCAAATCGGCTGTAACCTAGCAACCATGCTTGTCACATAATAAGCATGAGCAACACAGCCGAAGGCTCCTTATGAGGCCTTCTTTATAGGCCAACAAAACAAGACTCGTAATTTAACAAAGAAAGATACCTTAACATGAATGATGCTTCACTTGCAGGAAGAGAAGGTGGATTTCTAGCCTAGTGACATACCTAACCACTTCCATACTGAAATTAAAATGCATACCAATTTTATTTTAATGACCTAGCCATCAACACTCAAATGTCTACATGGAATGTATTTAAAAAACATATGATCCAGTTTCATATGTATTTATTACCTATAGAAGTATCTATATACTAGTCTGAGGTCACATTGGAATAAGGTTTGGGTTTGGACCTTCAGCATTCTGCTAATAAGCTTATGGTATTACCACATTTTAAGGCTTGTATTACAGTCACTGTTTTTCTTATGCATAAACCCCTGCTGTACTGTAAATTGGTTTGCTGAGTTCTCTAGGGCCATGAAATGCAGTTTATGTGACACTGGAAGAACAATAGGTAGTGAAGCTCTAACCAGGACCCAGGTCACAAAGAGAATGTCAGCTTGGACCTCTGCAGCATTCTTGTCTGTGGCGGTGTGTAAGAGCGCTATGACATCTGTGAGGGAAGGAGGTATATGGGTGTATAAGTGTATGGTATTAGAACAAGTTTGTGTCATAGTGTGTGTTATTTCTGGGGGATCGAGGAGGATACTGCACCCATGCTCAATTAACCCTATGCTTATCCCCATTGAAACTGCAGCTCTCTCTGACGCAGTTTAAAATTTACTGTTTAAGAGATTGTGAGGTTGAAAGTAAGGCCATCTTTACTGGAATTTTGGTTGATTTGAGTTTTTCATACCTGTACTATGAAAACCGCTTAATACATATTTGGCATGTATAATTACAACATAAATACATGTTGGCAATATATAGATAAACAATAATAATAATAACAATAATAGTAAGAAGAAGATGAAGTTGGCACAGCCAACAGTAGGGTATTATGCATGTTTTCCTTTGTTGGCCATTAGATGCTTACCAATGGTTCTGCTGGAAGATAAAAATCCGACAAGAATCAAAAATAACATTGTTGTCAAACTTATCTTGTGAATACAAGAAAAGCAAGACTAAGCAGCACTATATAAAACTGTGTTTAAACTTAAATATGATTATACATGATTTTATGAGTACAAGTAATCACTAATCTGTCCTAAAATCTAACTTCAGAGTGGTACAAATCATTCCCAAGGCAGTAGAATTGTTATGGTTAGAGACAGTTTCATATATTCCCTTTCGAGTAAGGGGAGTTCGGAAAGAGAAATACAGCAAGCCTTAGGCAGTATTTCTTTTTCTTTTAAATTTCTCGATTTCTTCACAAATATGATCCTGTGTTTAGCCAAATTAAAGCAATAAAGTACACTATACAACTTGACAGCCTTATACAATGATTTATCACAGGAAGCACAATGGGGTGAAATCAGGGAAAAGGGAAAGGGTTAAGCAGCAAATAGAAATGGAAAGATACATTTGATAAAAACATGGGTAATGTAAATGATTTTAAATTATATATATTATACATTGTACCTCACAGTATTGGCAGATACCATATCGCTAGTACAATGGAGAAAAAAAGGAAATTTAAACTAATATTAAAATTGACAATGTACAGGATTGACAATGAGAATAATGTGTTTTCATGGGAGATCAGATGGTTTCCATTCAGGGTCCAGGACGTGGGTTTAAAAGGATAGATTGGTTGCAAGCTCATGAGTGGTGTTCCCAAAGGGGTAGGTCCCTGATACCTTCTGGACTCACCTTTCACTTACAGATGCCCCATCTCAAGTTTTAGGAAGAGATCTGTACTCAGCTTTGCACTGCAAGAAATAGAGGAGCAGTGGTAAGTAGCAAGGCATGTGGCTTGGGCCGGCACTGGCACTTGCAGACAGACACATCCATACATAGAAAACCTTCTCGATTTAAACACTGGTGGGTGGGCTTGTAAGAAGCTTAACTGAGCAAAGGCCTGACTAGATAGCAGCTTTTTGATCCCAAAAACTTAGAGTAAGAGGTAGTGTCAGTGCTTCAAGGTAGGCTTTGACCATTTCAGAGGGGCTAGTCTGATTTTAGGGAGCTTGGGTGATATTCACCGAATTATCAAGGGTATCTGCCCAAATGACTGATGCTCCAGTGTATCTAGTGCTGCTGCAAGGGATTGGACCTAAATCCAGGCCATCAACATGCATTTTCTGTTTTAGTCAGATAAGTAAGGGGATACCCTGGCTCAAAGTGACAGTGCTGTGGCTTAAATTCCCAGTCACATCCCTGAATGGCTTTAGAATGACCAGCACCACCTGCTCCTTTAATTAATGTCCATTTCCACCTGCCCAATAGGCCGCACACCACAATATAGACGATGACCTAGATGAGGTGAGGTTGGCTAGCCTACTCCTGCTCCACCCTAAGCTGCTGACTTTGTGTCCATGCTGTGGTGCTTCAATCTGTTTTGACAGCCTATACTGCCTGTCAGTTGAAATAGCTGCCCTTGCCACCAGATGTATGTGTATGTGCCATGAAACATAAACAGCATTCCTGAATATGATGGTGCTATATAAAATTATGCACTACAATAATAACATGATGCATCAAAGACCATTGTTATTGTCGTCTCACACAAGGACCTGTTTGTTATTTTCTGCAAAGGGTTATAGCGGCAAAATCAACTGTTTCTACTTATTTACACATAGTGCCTTCCTCCTGATATGAAATGGTAAATTACAGGTGTTAGTTTTTAACTATTACATTCCATTTATTTATAAAGTGCCATCAGATTCCATAGCACTGTTAAAACAGAGCCAGGACGATAAATTAAAATCACAGAATTATTGCTGGTGCTTACAATCTGAATGCAGATGGCTCAACGTTTCAGGGAATGGATGAAGTGTACTGCGCAACGTAAAGGGAGAAAAACACTGTGTTTACATTAGAAACGCGAAGAGTGTATTTTTTTCATTTTGATGATGAAATGTCTATTCATACTGTGATCTCATCTCATGCGAGAAAGATTGGTCCAGAAATATGCTAATCTTTGAAAATAGAACCCCCTGCATGCAGAAAAGGGACTTAAAAGACATCCAGCCAGCGGTGACTTGTCCCTCCTCCCCACCACTGAGACCTGCAAAGCATTACTTTTGAGGGACGTAGAAAGAAAAGAGCAAAAAAAGGAAAAGGTTAGCATATCGATTAGGACTGTTATTTCTTTGTATGGAGAATGGATTCATAGATTCAGGTCATGTCTCACCAGAGGCATTGTGGGGAAGTAATAAGGCTTACACAAAAATCCTCGTTGTGCTGCATTCTGAATTGATAAGTCAGCTCTTGTTCACTTTCCTTAATTATGGCTCATTTATTACGGCTTCTCAGCATGGTTCTATGATGTTGCAGATAAGTGCTCTGCCATTGTGCAGCATTGTATGGAACACACAGCCACCCATGCTGCTTTATCAATATTAGCTCATGCTATTATTTTTACAGCTAGTTTATGATACCCACGTAGGGTTTATCTGGGATATATATTAGCATTTGTGTGCCACTGCAGCTAATCATATTTAAATCCACATAGGATTGGCTGGTAAAGCTAGTAAAGTGCAGCAAGTCTGAAATGGAAAAGAGAATAGGCACAAACCAAGACAAGGCCCCTCTGATAATATGTCTGTCAAATTATAGCAAAAGGACTGCAGTTGTTGGCCTCATTTCTTTTAACATTAAAGCTGGGCATCATCATGTGTTGTGTTGGATGAGTTTTGTAGCCAAAACAAGTTGCCACTGAGTTAACGGAGGTGCTACTTCTTTTGGAATACTGCAGGCATAGTGGCCAACCTTTGAAAAAGATTTTCCAGGGACAGCTATCAATTTTGTACTTGAAAATTTACCACACCCATTGCCCCAAAGCTCCACCCACTCTGCCCTACCTACATGATTTGCAAAATTTAACCCTGGCTTTTTATAATGGTGCAGAATATATTACCAAGTTCCCACCAACACTGCCACGCATCCTTGGCATTTGGTCAAAACATTTGCAGCACAACATCTATATCAGGCAGGGGAATTGTATTGCCTTTTACAGCGGTTATTTTGAAGAAAGTACATATATAAATAAATGGCATTAGGATTGCAGATAATTAAAAAAATAGTAAAACAAATTTCCCAAAACTCACTGATTAATTCACATTTTTTGCTGAGTGGGGCCTTGGGAGGTGTTCTGTATGAGCTTAGTTGGAAATAAGAGACAACCTAAGGCATTCTAAAGGTGTACTACAATCTCCATTATGCATGTGTAGGTAAGTGACAGGAAATAAGAACCATTCGCCCCATCCAGTCTGCCCAACTTCTAAATACCTTCTTTAGTCCCTGACGTTATCTTACATCTAGAAGGCTATTCCATGCATCCACTACCCTTTCAGTAATATTTCCTGATATTAATTTAAACCTTGAGCCTGAAGGTGGTGCATTATAACTCCCACCAATATATACTGAGCCTTACAGTAATACACCACAACTCCATCATGTAGTTATCCAGTTACTGAGTGTTGTACTGCATAACTCTCATCATTGTAAATTGTTCCAGACAGTGACAGCGATACCATCATTATATAGTAAGCCAGAGACTAAAGGTGGTACAGCATAACTCTCTTCATTATATACTGAGCCTGGCAGTGGCACAGTATAACTCCCATCAATATATACTGAGCCTGTCAGTAGTATAACACATCTTCCATCATTAAACAATGATCCAGACGCAGATGGTGGTACAGCATGACTCCTATAATTATATAGTGATCCTGGCACTGAAGAGTATACAGCATGACTCCTATCATTATATAGTGATCCTGGCACTGAAGAGTGTACAGCATGACTCCTATCATTATATAGTGATCCAGACACGCTTCACTTATCCGCGGAGGTCTGTTGAAGGCCCGATGTCGCTGAGGAAATTGTCTGACAACGACAGAGGTGAGAGATGCATGAGCAGACCCATGTCAGGACAACATTTTGTGGGGACTCACCTGGTAAAATCGAGAAAACTGGAAAGTATGTGCAGGTTGAGCACCAACCTCCCACCAATACGCAGCTAAATTCCTTGTTCATTCTGTGTTCTTTTACATATGAAAAATCAATGATAAAGGGTGTTTTTCTGTCAAGAAGGAAAATTGTAAACTGTTGTTACCAGACATAAATTTTTCTTCACATTTGTTAAATATTACTGCAATAAACATTTCAATTTCCTTTCTGACACCCACAGAGAGTGAAAAAACACTGTGTTATTAACTATGTTATTGAACTAGATTAAACCTTAAAATGTTTTGTGAATGTAGACAATTTTGGATTCCCAAATATTTAACGTCACAATCAAAGTTCTTAAGTTAAACTACAGACATATGCTTTAAAAGGCTGAATGATTTGCTTGAAATCACTTTGCATTGTTTCCACCCTGTCTAATTCAACAGTGTTGTTATACTGTATAAAGCTGATTTTATTATGAGTTTATTATTGTGGCATTTACTTACTGCTTCATAAATCTGGACCTGTCATTGATCATTTTTAGCCATATTTTAAAATCTGTCAGCAGTCACTCCTGTTGGCTCAAAGCCTTGAGCAGGGGCTGGGGCACTGGCATAACTACATGGATGTGTACTTTTATGTGTGATCATGAATGTGCAATTGTGTGTGTATGGGCATGGATGTGTAATTGTGTGTATGTGTGAGCATGGATGTGTAATTTAACAGAAAGACAGGAGGCTTCATATTTTGCATTATCCTTTTTTACTGAATGACCTCCAGCAGCATGGAAAACAACCGATCAAAACAGACAGGACCCTATAACAGCCCCAGGGTCCAGCTACTCCTCCTATTTCTTTGCTGCTTGACCTCCAGGTGAGCACTTTCCAATTATAGATTATCTATTATCTAGGTATTCACATATTTGTCTTTTGTTTGGCCTAGCTTTAATTTTACTTAATTTTACTTCCTTGGATTATTTTGTTCCTTGTCTGCTTATTTCTTATCTGTAAATCATAACTGTTCGTTTACTGTATTTTCTTTTAGCTAGGTCCTATTGCATTTGATTTATTTTGTATTTTCCCTAGGATTTAATTTGTACCTTTATTGTTCCTTACCGGTCTAGTTTTTTCCTGCGGTACGTCTCTCCTTGTCTGCCCCGCGGCGTTATTTCCCCTGCTGTGTCTCTCTCTGCAGTGTCTGCGGACCACGCGGCTCTATGCAGTGATCCGCTCGGGCATCACGCGGCGGTTTCCTTTCGGATTCCTGCCGCGTGTGCCTTGTTTCGCTCGTGGTGCGGTGCTGTTCACCGCCCGTGGGTACCCCTTCTGCATTGATTTGGCCCTTTTTAGGGCCCCATGGTTGGTGATTCCTGAGGGTGCCCCCTCTCCACCTTTCTAGAGCCTCTGCCCGTGCCTTGGGGGTGACCCCCTGATCATTACATATGTGAGTTGCCTTGTGGGTGAACCCCACTGTATATTTGAAACACCTCCGCTCCATCTCATCCTCCTTCACTTTGTGTTTTCCAGAAGCACAGTACTGGAAGCATGGCGGATGATTGTGAGACACCGTTACCTGCTGCCCTCCAGGCCTGGCTTCGCACAGCCCTGACAGCTGCTCTCCCAACCACCTTGGCAGAGGCCCAATCTGACACACACTGTGTCATCTCTCCCTAGGGGCGAGGATTCAGATGCTGATGGATCTCCTTCCCCGGCTGACCAGGAGAACACTCCTAAGCACCATTGGTATGAGGTCCCCTCAACCTCTGGCAAGGGCAAAGCCCGCTCAAGAGACCTTGTGTCGCCCCCTACCTACGGGGCCAGACCCTGCTGCTTCTCCACCTATGGATTTGGCAGAAGAATATGAAGTCCTGGACGAGTATCGGGCCGGTTCTTCCAGCTTCGACTCCCTTCCTCTCCCTGACTTCGGGCGGGATACGTCTTCTGATGCTCCAAAGGCTTCCGCCTCGGGACCAGACCAACCCTTCGAGGTCAGTGACTCACTCGGTTTCCCGCTCTTTGACCCACGGGCTCTACATCATCCTCGATCTGCAGAGAGGACTCCTTCCGCCCACATTGCGGAATTTATGCAATTCTGGCTTAGACGTGCTTAGGACAAGGAGGTCCGCCAACCTTTAAGATCTGAGTGCCCAAGGCCCACCTTGCCCGCCAAAGTGTTGAACACCTTGGAATTCGACCAGTCGTTCATCACGTTCCTTTCTGGCACCAGGCGCAACCCCAGAATGGGCGTCAAACAGGGCTTACAGGCGGCGCAGGACAAGCTGCTGGATACTACGGGACCACTAGCCCA
>VKOC01000005.1:41604195-41664275 GCA_009364415.1 Spea multiplicata
TAGTATGAATTGTCTTTCCTGGCTGATTAAGTTATTTCCTGTGGGGTCTCTAGGGGGTGCAGTGGGTGCAGACTGCACCGGGGGACAACTCGAGCAGGAGTGACATCCAAGGTTGTCACCCCTCCCGCCACACGGATGGAGCTGGATTTCCTCCTTCAGGTGCGCTGTGCCATAATTGGAGGTTAGAGAGTGGGATCAAAGCAGACACAACACAATGACATACGGAAGGGGGTCCATGGGGGTGAGACCATGAGTTATCGCACAGGATGACACCAACCCTAGGCCTTTGCATTCTAAAATAGTTAATGATTACGATACATCTTATGTTGCCTGATTGTTTTACCTTGGTAAAAGGTCACTCACTTTAATGCAAATGATTCCATTTTAGTGGTGTCTGCCTTATACATCGGAGGATTCTGCAGAATCATCTCATAAGCATTTGCCACTGAAATCAATGCCACTTATTGGCTACTTTAAGCTAGTGAGGTGAAACATTGGACCATGGAGAAGGGGTTCCACTGCAGCTCTGGAGTTCATTTACTTTTTGGTTTTCAGGTTAAATTAATGCATATTAAAATAATTAGTAAGCCAGTTAATATTAATTATTTGTTCAAGAGACTAAGTGGGACACTGAAGTATCCCAAGATGGAAAACAAATATAGCTTTATTGGTCCAAAAGAGGATGAAGTCATTAGTTGAAGGTTATATCAACAAAAAACAAAATGTAGAGTTACACAAGCTGTTGAGACCTCAGTAGTCTCTTCTCCACATAGATCTGACTAAAATATGGAATCTTCACTTTTATTTTCAATAAACTCCATTCTCCTGCCATTTCACATGAACCAATGACCAACGGTCCCAAAAGCTTATGTGAGTTTAGCTCACTAGGATGCCGGATATATAGCACAAACATTTTGCAGTATTACTGAGGTTAAAGTCAATTGTTTTTCCAAAATTGTGTTCCAAATTATCTATAAAACATAACTGATTAACTTTAGCTTAATCCTGCAAAGCCCAGAATGTCCCCATGTAATGTCAAATGTTATGGTACCTCGGATTCACTTTAATTTATTAGTTGAGGACAAAATATATCATTTTATTATAGTAGTGACAGGACCCTTTGTTCAATGAAATAATATATTTTATAGTGCTCCAATTACTTGATTATCCTTTATTATTATTTTTTAATATCTAAGATTTTCTTTTTTTATTTGATTTAGAATTAGGGCATGGGGAGAGGAGGGCATAGTTGGGGATTACACCCCAAGGCTTTTTTTAGGGATAGGTTAGGAGGAGGCACCATGAGTCAATAGGGTGTTTTATATGAAAATAACATATATCACATTGGATGCGGTTATGATTTTTCAGATTTTTTTCAGAGCTTCAGGTGAGGATATGCAAGTTTCCATTCAACTTACATGTCATTGCTTAAAACACAAAGATCTTGCGTGTTACTGAATAAACAAATCGTTTTGTGAGCATTGGCGTGAGAGGGCATGAAGCATTACTCACGTCTAGTCAGTACAGTTAACCATTAGCTTGACTTTTTAGTGAATAGAACCCATAGTCATTTAGCTATGCATCGTCTTCAGCCAGACAGTAACTAAACCTCTCAACCATATCTGCATGCTTTATAGTATCGTGCGTTATAAATTTATTTTCAGCCATTAAAGTTTCTTTTTTTGGATATTTATGTCAATGAGCAGATGTACCTCATTATAAGTAGTCTTTGCCATATACAAAAAGGGTGTAATGTAGGTCTGCTCTGCATGTGCACGTTGTGTATTATACAAAAGCTCTTTTTGTAAGTCTGTACTGTTTGCATTTCTTAAACATTACTCTCCTTGCCACCTTACCCAGTTGCCTATGGACTGCCGAAGATGAGGGATATCTCTGGTGAACAGACACATTAGCAATTCATTTTATCAGCTGTCGGAGGTAGAAGCACTTTCTATACACCCTCCCACATGTTTCAAGTTTCCTCTTAGATCCACATATATCCAGATATTAAATTATAGATAAAAGAGCTTGTGTGGGTGCAGAGAGATGGAAGGATTGATATGACAGCCTTGCAGGCACACACTGCCACCCTAATGAGGTTTTTCTCACCGAGAAGATCACCTCTCTCTCTGTTCACATAAATACTGCTAAAATCTCATTTCATTGCCGGCTGGGAGTTAAATCCAGCTTTCTGTACTCTCGTACTTATTAACATGAAAAAAGTACATGCATTGCTTCTCTTATTATGATTTCTTTTCTAAAGACGTTACTGTCACATTTTCTTTAACTCCTTTAGTGCCACAAAATTCCCATCTCAATTTATTTTGTCTTTAGCATAATTACTTTATATTGTTCACGGCACTGGTGGGTAAAATTAAATTCCTTCTGTTATAGAATATGAGGAATGTCCCTCTTACCTGCTGCATCATATTAAACTATGTTGATTTTGCAAATACAGTATATAAGTGTCATCTTATTATAATTCCTATAGCTTTTTTTAAGATACTAAAATTGTCTTACCAGTGCTGCATGGGACTAGAATTCAGACGTTGATTCTAGGTTAAATTAGAAAAAGCTGATCAGTAGAGCAAAATGTGGCCACAGAATACATAAGGTCCTCATATGCCTTCAGGTGGATGCACACAAGGTCCCAAATACAGGTTTGGTGGTTAATTTTTTGGTATCTCGGCTTGATTTTACACTTCCCCTTCCTGGAGCACATATAGGAATCTGGCATGGATTTAACCATTTCACCATTAACAAACTGTCTCAAGATGCCGATACATATCCCATACGCTTCTCTGTAATGCCTGAGCCCGAAAAGCAGCCATCTTCCCCATCCCAGCAGAAATGTTGCCTGTTTAACTGTTCACCCAAGACCTCTGTTAAAGAGGAAAGCCTTGCGTTTATAGTTAAATGAGGATTATTCATTTTACGGTAAAGAAAATGCTGCTGATCAGTCAGAGACTAATTGACAGCTTCACCAACTAAAAAGACATAAAAATAAAAGTGAAAGGGGGTCAGTTTGTGGAGCAGGTGGCCTAATATGGCTGCTTGCTTCCATGGTAACATACGCAGTAAAGGAGGCGATATGCTACGGGTGGATTTATAGTAAGACCAGCTTGGGAGCTTACCGGAAAAAATTATTGATCCCTGCTACCATAGAGTAAACAATAGTTTAATAGTTGAAAAAAATGTAAATGTGTTTTTATGAATTCATTTCCATAAAAACACATAAAAGATGCCCTAGGCAAAGTGTAAAGTTGTTATTTGATCCCTTAAAACTAACTATAGCAAAACAAAGAAAATTGACCTGGCCTTTTGTGGATGTGTTCCAGTAGTTTGTTTATTTGTTCTTATTTCTGTAACATCCTTAGTTGGTCTGGGTATCATAGAATACTTTGTGTAACAAGTGTTGTTTTCATTTTGATTTTTATTGTGCTTTGTTTGTATTGTTTTAAATTGTATACCAATTCATCATAAAAACACTGAGTTTGATATATTTTGTAAAGTTTTTTTGATTCGTGTGTTTGTGTTTCACACATGGCTTCTCCATTTTGTCTTTATTTTTGTTGAATAAGTGATGACACAGTGTCATATGTCATAGTTCATAACATAGTAACATAGTTCATAAGGTTGAAAAAAGACCAAAGTCCATCAAGTTCAACCTATATACATATTGTGTCCCTACGGTGTTGATCCAGAGGAAGGCAAAAAACCCTTATGAAGCAGATGCCAATTGCCCCATACCAGGGGGAAAATTCCTTCCCGACTCCAAATATGGCAATCAGAATAAATCCCTGGATCAACGTTCTGTCCCTATTAATCTACTATCCATAACTTGTAATATTATTGCTTTCAAGAAACACGTCCAGGCTCCTTTTAAACTCTTTTATTGAGTTTACCATTACCACTTCCTCTGGCAGAGAGTTCCATAGTCTCACCGCTCTTACTGTAAAGAACCCCCGTCTGTGCTGGTGTAGAAACCTTCTTTCCTCCAGCCGTAGAGGATGTCCCCTTGTTATAGATACAGTCCTGGGTATAAATAGGTCCTGGGAGTGATCTCTGTACTGCCCCCTTATATATTTATACATAGTTATTAAGTCCCCCCTAAGCCGTCTTTTTTCCAAACTAAATAACCCTAATTCTGATAATCTTTCTGGGTACTGCAGTCCTTCCATTCCCCTTATTACTCTGGTTGCCCGTCTTTGAACCCTCTCCAGCTCCACTATATCTTTCTTGTACACTGGTGCCCAGTACTGTACACAGTATTCCATGTGTGGTCTGACTAGTGACTTGTACAATGGTAGAATTATTTCCTTGTCGTGGGCATCCATGCCCCTTTTGATGCACCCCATGATTTTATTTGCCTTAGCAGCAGCTGCCCGACACTGGTCGCTACAGGTAAATTTACTGTTAACCAAGACTCCTAAGTCCTTTTCCATGTCAGTCGTCCCCAGTGTTTTCCCATTTAATACATATTCCCAGCCTGGATTTTTCTTCCCCATGTGCATAACCTTACCTTACATGTATCTATCTAAGGTTGTATTTATTTAATTTGTAGACCTGCTAAGGATCAGATGATTGTTATCCTCCTGATATGTAAAACCATAGAATTCAATATAATTTGTCAATATCCAAAGACCATGAATAGTTCTTTAGTCAAGAAAAAGTTTGCCTTATTCATAATTTTTTGACAGGAACACTTAATTGTATGACACAAAAGCAGGCATAGAGTTCTATATGTAATTTTTGCTTGGGCATGATAGGAATGTGGTTGCTGTTAACAATCATATATATATATATATATTAATATTGTTAATGGATTTTTCTGTCCAATTTTGGTGTGTTAGCCACACCTTTATTAAAAGTAAGTAACACACCAAAATTGGACAAAAAATCAATAACAATAGTGTATATATATATATATATATATATTATATATATATATATATATATAATTGCTAACAGCAATCATGTTCCTATCATGCCTAGGCAGCCAGTACATGCTAGAACCTGAGCATGATAGGAGTGATTACAGGCTCCCTATGCCCTGCTATCCCCCCACATACTAACCCCATCCATGCTACCACAGACACACACACACACATACATTCATTCACTAATTTATATACTCATTCTTTCACAGATACCAATCATTCACAGATACTCATTCATTCCCTTAACCATACTTCCTCATACACCCTCCCCCACTCCCTTACCTGAAGTCTCTCACTCGCAAACTTCTGAAGGGGCCCTGCTGCTTCAACAACTTCTCTTGCCCTGCCCTCAGGAGAAGGAATGGAGCAGAGTCATGTGATGTGCATTCACCTGACTCCGCTGGGTTCCTACTTCTCCTGGCTGTTACAAGAGACGCTGCTCGCATCCTGGCTCCTGCGGATGATTATTTTTGGCCGCATTTTTTTGGCATTTTGCCGATATTGCCCTTTTCGGACGATATATTTCGGCCACCGATATATCCGTGCATCCCTACTAATGGGGCAATACCTTTCTATCATGATTTCTTGTATGGAAGGAAAAACTTCCAACCCCACCTGGCCCAGGTGGGGTTGGATAGTTTTCCTTCCATACAAGAAATCATGATTTAATAACTGCATTTTATGTTTACTCTGGTTATCTTTGTCTAAAGAAAAAAAGAAAGTATGACAAATATGCAAAATTTGAAGAAATTAAGAAGGGGGAAATGCTGTAACATGAACACAAAAGGAAGAACAAGATCGACTTTTGGAATGTTTTATAGTTATAATAACAACAATTAACGTAAAATGTCCTATTTATTAAATCTTTCTAATGAAAAAGAATCAGATGCTGAACATCATGTTTTATTCCAGCATATCTTTTGTCAATATCCTTCAGAACAAAATCATTAGAATCTGTTTCAGGGCCACAATGTTTGGACCACCATAATTTTTTGAACATTAGAGCTTTTACATCCAAATAAGACTTTCAACTACCAGGGTATAATCCAAAGAAAATAAAATTAACAAGTAAAAGATTTTATGAATCCAAGATCTTGTAGAACTAATCATATGGACTTTAGTTAATGAAAAAAAATGCCATGCGTAATCTCCTAATAATATGTAATATGTAGTGTATCCATAAGCATTTGCTACTGCTGTGCAAGGTTAGCTAAAAAAAAAGGTATCCTTATAATAAAATATTTGCACCTAAAATTGGTGAATATATGGGGAACAATTCATTAATATATACATATATAGTGGACAACTGAATCAAAAGGTTCTGTTTCAATTGGATGATTGCGCTGACTTAAAACATAATTAATTCATAAAAATACATGCTTTTGTGGTTATATTATGAAAACCATTTTAGTTGGTGGTAGTAGTAGAAGTATGAAATGTGGCTTATGCTAGTTGTTCCAAATAATACCTGAGTGATGAAATGATCTTTGGTAGTATTGTGAATGGGTCTGTGATAACATCCAGTCACTGGGTTTTTTATCTCAGAAAATGTATACAGGTAGATTATCAGGGACGCCAATTGTTTTCATATGAATGAATGGGAACAGCGCTATATTTATTGCTATATTTATATGGGTATCTATTTATTGATGCTTGTAAAATTATGCTTAAGTAGTTAATAATTATTAATTCAGAACCTATTAATATGTCATTTACTTATATTTTAGTTGCTATTTTGGGATCTACTTTCTAAGGTTTTTTTACTGATACTCTATTTTTGAATTGTATAACTCCCAGCACCAATCTTTATCCCACTTTAGGGATTAGCATTCCAGGGGTGATTGAGTGGGCTGGATGTTTCAATGATAACGATTATGAGGCTGCCCTGGCCAGTGACTTAAGTGCAGCCAACCGCTGGATATTCACGGCCTGCACACTGTGATGTATTCTGGCCTAGGGATCGGGTCTTAGGTGATCAAGCCCCGGTATCTTGTTGCTCAATGGGCCACCTTTAAGACACATTTCCTAAAGGCACACTCCACCTTTTATTATATTAGACGCTGACCATAGAGGAAGAGGTGACTGGCCAGTGTTTTTTTGCCCACATAGTGTTTGGCCAGACATATAGAGCCGGTGGCCGCACACTACAGTTGGAGCAGCAGAGCAGGTGAGTACATGGCCTGCACAGTACACATCTCCATATGTCTTCCTCAATCTAATAAAATTGCCTGGGAAATCAGGATGGAGGTCTACTTCCCTGGGTCTTAACCCCTTCTACTGCTTGCCCACTGACATCTGCCTGCCTCCTGTACCTGCAGCTTGCCCCACTGCTCCAGAAGAAGAAGCTATCATGGCTGCCTACCATGGGAAGTTCCCAGCTATTGCTAGGTTAGTGTCTACCTATCACAAAAAGGGTGCAAGAAAACTCATTAAATCTGACTACCTGTTTATATTCCAATTACTGTTTATATATGTGTGTGTGTATATGTACGTATTTGCTCGATTATAAGATGAGTTGTTTTTTTCGAGCAAATGCTCTGAAAAATATCCTTCGTCTTATATTCAAGGTCGTCTTCTAATCAGGCCTCAAATAGAGCTCTGATTAGAAGACTAATATCCAGATCCCCCCCAAGGCGCTGCAGGGGAGCTGGATCCTCCTCTCGGTGAACGTTTGCGGGGTGCACACAGACAACCTATGCTACTGCCGAGGCTTCTATGGTGGTGCACTGGAAGGTCATGTGATCTCGGCGCTCAGTCATAGAAGCCCCGGCGGAAGTACTGGCCACCAGCAGTGGAGGTCTACATTGCACAGACCTCCACCGGCTGCACCACTAGACACCAGGGAGTCTGAACATGGGTCACAAGTAAAGTAAAGGGAATGCACTGGTAAGTTGGGGGGGGGGAAGAGTGGCATTGGGGTTAAAAGGCATATCAGGGAAGCAGAGTGGAATATAGGGGGGGTATAAGGCATCCGGGGGGTGGCAAATAGGGGGTTAAAATGCATGTCAGAAAGGCAGAGTGGCATATATGGTGGCAGAGTGGCAAATAGTGGATTAAAAGGCATATCTGGGGCAGACTGGCTTATTAGGGAGGCAGAGTGGCATATAGGGGGTATAAGGCATTTCTGAGGGGCAGAATGGCATATAGGGGGTTAAAAGGCATTTCTGGGGAGAGAGTGGCATTATGGGGGTTAAAAGACATAAAATGGATCAGAGTGGCATATAGGCAGGTATAAGGCATATCTTGGGGGCAGCAAGCCGTGGGACAGATGTGCATAACTATGGGGGCAGGTTGGCAAATAAAAGGAAATAAAAAGCAAAAAAAAAATTCTCAATCAGTTTTTATTACACATGAAAAATAGTTTACATGTGAATTAATATTTACTAGTAAAACATTTTTTACTAGTAAATATTAATATTCAGGCTTTTTCTTTTTTTCCTAAATTAATATTCAAATTCATCTTATTATGAGGGTCATCTTATAATTGAGAAAATACGGTGTATATATATATATATATATATATAAAAATATTATATATATATTGTCCTTTATCTCAAAATTTAAAGCAGCTTCAGAGAAGCCAGTGGACACATTTTAAGGCATTCTGAAATGTAATAAAAGGAGGCAATCTTTAGTATAACTAGGGAGACTTCTAGAAGCAGGTGCCCCACTGCCTAATCATATAGAAGAGTCATTTTTATGTGCTTTAATACATGTTGCATATGAAAGTTACATCAATCCATGACTATCGTTTTAATATATCATGACCATTTCAGGCAGACATTCCACTTATCTGTCTTGACCATACCAACACTGATCTGTGTCCTATCAACAATGTCAGAAAAGCCGATACATTGAATTGTGATGAGGTTGGAAGACAGAACGGAGTGAAGTATGAGCTGTTTACTCAATACTCAGACAAGCGATGAATCAAATTTGAGGCTCGAGTCAGTGAGAAACTGATTCAGTAAGTTAGCCCGCTCTGTAAGGCAAAGCTGGCTGCAGCATCATGCTATGAATATTTAATAAAGCCTCTGCCTTAGCTCCTTTGAGCTGTAACATCGCTGCTCTTTCCTGCTCAACACGAAAATCAATAAACCATTACAATGGAGGGGTGTGAGTAGAAAGACACAAAGGTGAGGCGGAATTAGTGTGACCAGGAGCATACTGCAGTATGCAGTGCCGCAGCACTCAACAAAGTGTCATAACTGGACCAATTCAGACTAGTCCTGCTGATACAGATCGTATGATAGAACATGCCAAGATTCACTTGACAGTTTCTTATGTGTCAAGAGACAATGAAAACAAAATAATATAAATATAACTTGAAGACAAGAGGAGGGAATGTTTTTCAATTATTATACTATAACAATCTACTGCTCTGGGATTTGGGAAATTATTACCTGGATCCTCACCATGTAAAGCAAGTATTTTCTAGGGTTTTGTTTTATAGGGGAACTAGGTCACTATGTAGACCACAGACATGATAGGGGCCTCATTATGTTCCCTATAGGTTGGCAAGTAAGTACATGCAGGAGAGGATGGGTTGGACCCCCTTTTGCCTTCAGAACTGCCTTCATTCTTCATGGCATACTTTCTACAATGTGCTGGAAACATTGCTCAGAGATATGGACATGATGGTTTTGAGTTACTGTTGCCTTTCTGTCATCAGATCAGCAGTTTCTAAAACACTCAGACCAGCCCGTCTGGCACCAACAACCATGCCACATTCAAAGCCACTTAAATCCCCCTTTCTTACCCATTCTGATGCTTGGCTTGAGCTTCAGCAAGTTGTCTTGACTATGTCTTCATTCCTAAATGCATTTAGTTGCTATCATGTGATTGGCTGATTAGCTCTTTGTGTTAACAAGCAATTGAACAGGTGTACCTAATAAAGTGGCCAGTGAGCGTATATATACAATGTCTATTTTTTATTTTTTGTCCTGCGCATGGGAGAATTACCACGCAGGAAGCCAGGCTATTGATCCTGGGGGCAGTTTGTGATCCAGTATGGGAAGAAATGAGACTTAAGACCTATCTGACCATTACGTTCCATCCTGTTTTCTAACATTTTATGGAAACAGTTACGCATATTTTTGTAGCACTCAATGATGCTGCTTGTCAGTAGGTGGGCACCTGGAGTCTTGACAAGTAGACTTTTAAGTGAAGCACTGCTTTAAATGAATGAAGGGCATAACTGATTGCCTCAATGATGACTGAAAGAAAATATATGATTTGAAGACAATGGTTAACAAAAAGGTTTTATGTGTAAATTCATTTTGATAACAGCATTGGAGTTAAAAATAAAACAGTCACCTTCAGTTTCTTTGTATTTGATGTGAAATTCTAAGTGATTTAAAAATTCTATTGATGTAATTGATCGACTGTAATCTTCCCACTCCATTTAATGATTTTCTGCTCACGTAGTATGAAGACTGTTGACTCACAGCGTTATTTTACTGCAGTCAATATGAAATAAAAAAACAGCACCTGAGGTTTCTTACATTGCCGAATTTTCACCATGAGGATCCAGGATTTGTATTGCTTGGTTATTGTAGCTCTGGTCAGGGTAAATTAAGCAATCACATTAAAAATGCAGATGCTCATATCATCAAATTAAAGGGACTGTGTGAATATAAAATTATTTCACGGTGTTACTTTTTTTGTTAATAGTTAATAAGTTTCTAAGATGAAGCTAAAAATTATTCACCTGCACAGGTACTCTATAACAAGGAGTGTTAGGGAGCATTCTCAACGGTAAGCAGGCAAGTTGTTTCTGGAATGGTCCCCCAAGCACAAAATTCAAAGACTTTCTATAGAGATCAATGTGAAAACATAATATATAATTGGGATGGTAACACATGACATACAATTTATGTGTCAAATGGGTTGTGAACAAATACAAATGGCTGAAATAAAGTTTCTGCTTTATTGTTTCCATTTTCAAAAAAAGTCATAAGCTTAAATTTGTTTTCTTAAATGTTCTTAGACTTCCCTATACATAATCCCCTTAACTCAACCAGATGCCTGAGCTTCATGGTCACTTCCTTCTTCAACACCCTCAGTCCCAGCATTCAAGAAACATCTCAAAACTCACTTATTCAGAGAAGCCGCGCCATCTTAGCTGCTAGAACCTCCTTGTCATTGATACAACCACTACTCTACCGCTCAACCTTTCTCTGTGCCTTATACCCCCCCCACTACCTCTCACCCGTCACTGATACCCCCACACTACCTCTCACCCTTTCTCTGTTTGTCACCCCAGCACTGTGATGTGATATCTAGGGAGGCTGTGTTGAGCCTATAGTTGGGGAGATGACTTTGAGCATTGGTTTTGTACCAGGGGACAACTTACACAAAAGCAGTGCTCAGACTTACCACCCTAACCCAGGGTCTAGTCAGCCTAGGCTGAGATACATCACCGTACATACCTATAGATAGGCCAGGTTATAGATTTGAGAAGGTTTGTATCGTTGTGAGCCCTTACAATCTTGCAAATATAGACAGAACAGTGAACAGGTTATGAAGGTTATTTGTCAGAATAATAGTTGTTTATGTTGAATAAAACTGTGGCCTATGCCCTTAGAAACATTCTGGAACATTGTGTCATTTTTGTGGTTCAGGTTATAGCATTGGATGTGTTTTTCATCTTCTGGTTATAGGCTTTAAAAGTTTAGGAAATTGCTTTAGTAAAATGTCTCAAAACAACCTTTTTTAAACCCTTGGAAATAAAATGGATTCACTGCCAGTGAGAGGAATGGGAGTGTGCAAGCTTCGGCCAAAGAGTGCACCAAAGAGTGCCCCAATGGGTTCCCACCTCGGAACTTTAGGGTTTGTAGACCGGTCTCAGAGTGTATTGGCAAACCTTCAGTTATAGTCTATGCCGATCACAAGCTCTGTATCATTTTGATTAGCTGGTATTTGCAACAGTGCACAGTATGTACTTACAACCAAACCTAAAGGGCTAATTTTTGCTTCTTTGCAGATCTGTAATTAGTCCACAGATGACTAAATTATTAAAAAGGTCTCCTGGCCCAGCATTTCAGGGGGGGGACTGATGTGCTGGAGGAATAAATTCTTCTTATGAAGAGACATCTGATGTCCCAAAAGTTTATACAACTTCACATCTTTTTCTGTGAAGACTTAATTAAAGGTATCAACTTTGACTAAAGACTTAATTTTTTCTTCGCTAATGCAGCTATATTAATTTTGTTTATCGGGAGAAATAAAGCCAGAGAGAACTTGTTTTTGGATCAAAGAATGCAAGATTCAACAAGAAGTTAAGATATCTGATAGGTGTGGATCCAATGGGACACTATGCAAAGGTATAAAGCCTAGTATCTGATCTCCAAACTAGACGGAGTGAAAGAGAGAGAGGGTGATTAAAAAGACTCATTAACATGCATTCATTACACTGTTCACAATTCTGTTGCTAATGAGGCTTTTTGCTATGTAGAACAGCACAGCCCTTGGCCCTTCTCTGCATGCATGTTCTGAGCCGTCAGAAAAGTTTTCCTTTACAGTTCAGGCATACAGGCGGTTTCACCATCTGCTGCTTGCACATCATTAAGCAACAGTGTCCTTGTAGGCAGCTGCTGGCCAACAGGGAGGCAGACAGAAGACATCTCCCTAAACCAAGAAGGGATGCAAAGGTGAGAGGCCAGCTCCCAGAAGCTTTTGCTCAGCATTTCAGATAGTACGAGGTGACAGCAATTAAACTGCAGAGGAATCCTGGAGGGAATTGATTCTGCACTGCAAGTGATTACAGTCGAAGCTGTCACATAACTTAAAGGGGTTTGAATGTATGGATATAAACAGTGCATTGCCCTATTGCTTATATAATAAAAGAAATATATGTAAATGTATCCTTTGCATGTACTGTAGCCGTATTATGGAAACTGGAAACCAAAATGGCAAATGGCCTTTCTTCCATCCTCCATTACTGGACATAGTTTTTCAAACCATATGAAGTTCTTGTGGATCTATTTAAAATGACTTTTGCAAGTACTTTCAAAAGTATTAAATCAGAGTAATCTAACCCCTTACCATCCCTTCCCCAGATGATTGTATATAGAGCTGTTTAATGTACCGGATTTTTTTAAGGTGTTAATATTGTTGATTAAAGACAGCGTTCTTTAAAACTTTGGCCAGAAACATAAACCCATATATAACATTTGTAGCTGACTTGCATCATTTCAATTTATATTACCTTTTTCCTGGAAACTTACATGATGTAAGTGTAAGGACCAACTGAACATATATAATGATCCAAAGACAGCATACATTATTTGCTTGGAGGCAAGGTATTCACTAAAACAAGTATTACGGGATATTAAGCATTTCTTAAAAATGCCAACAGAAATATCATTAAATTATTCAACTCAAAAGGTATTTCTATTGCACAGAACCTGATTCAAAGACCTATGTTTAACAAACTAGATCTGGCAGATATGGTGTTACCTACTTCATCTGAATTAAACAGTTTTAAAGAACATTCCTCAAAGCCATATTATTGGTGCATGCTACACTACAGCACTAGGAAAAGCCAATATGTGTCGACACACAGGGTTTTGGTTTTATGCATTACATCATGTGTAGCATATATAAACTTGCCTGTTAATCAATAATTACACAATTCGTTAGCAGGCAATGTCATTAGTACCAGCTTCAAGGGGCTCCACCAGTAGCCTTGGGACTCTCTGAGACCTGAGATCACATTGCACTGCAGAGTGATATTAGAAGACCCAAACCTACAGTGGCACCAAAAAATTAAGTAAACCCTTTGTAATTACCAGCATTTATGTTTATATATATTAACAAAGTAACATAACATAGTATATGATCTTCATCTAAGTTACAATAATTAACACATTTGAACTAATGACACCCAAGTATTTGTATTGTTCTTGTCCATCCTGAATACATCATTCAAACATCCATATTATGGGTCCTGAAATGTAGGTGAACCCCTAGGCTAATCATTTCAACAAAAGCCTATTGGAGTCAGAAGTTAGCAAAGCAGGAGTCCAATCAATGAAACAGAATTGGAGATGTGTTTTAGAGATACTTTGACATAAAAATAAACACTCAAACATTTTGTGTTTGCTATTCTCAAGAATTATCTGCTGATGTGAACCATGCCTCATGAAAAATAAGTCTCAGAACCTACAATCAAGAATTGTTAATCTGCATAAAACTGGAAAGGGTTACAAAGTAATTTTAAAGAATTTACATATTCATCAGAAGACAATTTAGTGCTGTGGCTACTTTCCCTAGAAGTGATAGCCCAGCCAAGATGATTCCAATGATGTAAAAAAGAACTCTAGGCTAACAGCTACAGGCTTGAAGGAATCATTGGAATTGGTTAACATCTCTGTTCATGAGTCTACCATATGGAAAACATTGAACAGGCATGGCAGGACACCACTGAGGAAGCTGCTGCTCTTTTTTTTAAATTGTTGCATGCCTGAGGTTTGCCAAAGAGCACAGTGATACTCCATTACTTGAAAAATGTTTTGTGGACTGATGAAATTAAAGTTGAATTGTTCTATAAGAACAGGGATCGCTACATAAGAAAACATCAGCCTAATGGTGAAGTACATTAGATGGAGCATCATGATTTGGGGCTGCTTTGCTGCATCGACACCTGAACAGCTTGCCATCATCCAGGGGGCAACGAATTCCCAAATTTGTGAAAGTATAATACAAGATAATTTCAAGATGGCTGTCTGACAGCTGAAGCTCTGTTGAAGTTGGGCGACACAGCAGGTTCTTACCCTAAACATCAAAGTAAATTTATTATAGAATTTTTGTATAGATATAAAAAAAAAACATTTGGAGAGGCCCAGTCAGATCCCAGATGTTAACCCATTAGAAGCTGTGGAATTAACTCACATTCTCACCAGACATCCCAAGAATATGGCTGAGCTTAAGCAGTTCTGTAAGGAAGAATGGTCTCACACTCCTCCTGAGAGTTGTCCCAGTCTAATTTGCAGCTACCCGAAGCACTTGTTTGAGGTTATTGCTGCCAAATGAGGTGTGGCCATTTATTAAATCCAAGGGTTCCACCAGCGCTGTGAATGTTTCATGGGTGTGTTGAAAGACATGGAAGGTCATCATTGTTTGAATAGCTTAGCTTATTATGCATTGTTGGAGGTTCTGACCAAACTTTAGGGTTGAGCAGCCCCTCCTACCACACTGGTGCCTCATTAATGGTGTCCAAAGAAGGCTTTAAATTGTTTGGGTTAAAATGCAGTGCAGTCCCACTGATGCAGCTCCTTGGTAAGCAATATAGCCATGAAAAATGACATAGGACTCCCCAGACTTCAGGCTTCTTTAATGTATCGGCAGCATAAGCAATATTTGGCCATATAGTGTGACCAAAAATGTATGCCTTAAATAGGTGTTTTATAAATGGTATTTGCTGCGTATGCTGAATATTTATTTTGCTTTATATGAGTGTGTGTCTGAATATGTTAGTGTATGTGGAGGTAAGTCAGTGTGTCTGGGTATGTTACTGAAAGTTAGTGCTGAGTATCTATTTGTGTCTCAATCTGTGTAGTCAATTTGTCCATACTTTGTTCTCAGTTAAACTGTTCATGTAGTCATTGATGCTTTTTAAGGAGGATCAAAAAACTCAGAGTTCCACGTGCTTTTTTATCAATGTCTTAATTGGGTTAGTTTAATATCAAATCCCATCAAGAATCTGATAATAATAGGTTATTATTGAATTATTAGGGAAACACGTTCCCTATTTTAGTCGAACTGCCCTGAGCAGTTTGTATGTTTTGTGTTGCAAATAGTAGCGTTCACTCTGCATTCAGGAACAAATTGGGGAGCCACATTGTATACAGGGTAATGGTGAGCACAGTTTATTATGAATAATACACAATGAAGGATAAAGAAATACGAGCTAAGAGACTGAGTTGTAGTAAACCGCATATAGATATGGATCCCTCTTCCATTTTCTCTTTTTAAAGAATTGAAGCAACAACAAGAAGAAGTGATTCTGACATGAAAGGGAAGGTGTAATGCTAGCGCAAGTGCTCATGTTGTGAAGTTAAAAGGCTTGAGATGCAAGGACTTGTCAACGAGGACTCTGTGTGCCCTGCATCATCTGGGCACTATCAGACTAGTGCATTAAGTGGCTATTATCTGTTGACCCTCTAGCTCCCATGTTTGCAGGACACATAACAAAGCTTACAAAATTTACGGTATTTTCAAGTCTCCAAAGATTAAGCAAACAGTAGAGGTATATAACGCTAAACCAAATTCATCTTCATTTTAGTCTACCACCCAAACTTATAAGCAAAGCAAACACAAGATCTTTGAAATGAATTCACCAGTTACAGTGGTGTCGGGCAGGCTCTACTGGCTACTAGAAGTAAGAAGACATGGCCCCAGGGTTTACTGGATTGCTGGGCCTGGTTCGAGAGCCAGTCCTGGTGAATGAGCATGATAGAGATTTAAGCCGTCTTCTACCCCATCACACTACAAACAAGAAGGTAAGGTCACAAACCTTAACATCAGAGCAAGCAAGCATTTCTTTCCAGTTAATGTATTGTTCTTACTGCATTCAGAACAGTAAAAGGGTTTGAAACTTGGTGTTGCAATACTGCATTATTCATGTTATAATTAACATGAGTAATAGACCTTATTACCTCACATCTTATTGGTTGTTTTTTTATTGTTGTAGAACTCTAGTGACTAAGGAATTCTCTGAAGTATCTGGCAACTATGTAGCAGTTCTGTTGTACAGCACAATGTCACTATATAGAGATTTATTGAGGAAAGTTCTAAACGTAGGAAACACAAATTGGATTTTTCAAGAAACATCAGTCAACAGCAGCATTGTATGCAAATAAGTAACCATGAAAAAATATACATCACTCACATGTATCATGTGTTATGGTATATTAATCACTATATAAAACTATTAAATTATACACTATATGGACAAAAGTATTGGAACACCTGACCATTACACCAATAGGCACTTTTATGACATCAAATTCTAAATACATAGACATTAAGCACTGCATAGATTGTTAGCTCTATATAAATAAAAGACAATACAATCATAATTAATATGTAGTTGGTCCCCCTTTTGCAGCTATAACAGCTAGCTCCCATCCCATGTATGTTTTAATTATCTTAATGCATTAGCATCTACTTCTGATGGGAGGCTATTCCATGTATCTACCATCCTCTCTGTCAAAAATATTACCAATGTGCCATCAACATAGGACTCAATATCTGATGTTGCCCATTAACCAAGATCCATTGTTACAGCTGTAGTTTAATTCATGCCAGAGTTTGGCTGTGATCTCAACCCTCCACCCTTGGAATAATGTAGGGATGATTGATCCTTTACCCTTCTAATACTGCTAACTGAAGTGATTACATTGATCACTGGGAAATAACCAGCAGCCTCTCTCTGCCTGCTCTAATCCTAGACATACAACACCATTGGGACACCAAGACAGGCCTATAAAAGTTAGATGATCTCATTAAATCGGGTACAAATTGCAACATTATTCAAACACTAACCATAAAGCGTTTTCATTAAATGAGGATCTGGCCAACAAAGAGTTAAGCAGGCAAAATAGGATAAAGGTCAAAAATGTAGACTTGGGGGTAGGGTAAGTATAGGAGGACTGTTCCCAAATCGGCTGTAACCTAGCAACCATGCTTGTCACATAATAAGCATGAGCAACACAGCCGAAGGCTCCTTATGAGACCTTCTTTATAGGCCAACAAAACAAGACTCGTAATTTAACAAAGAAAGATACCTCAACATGGATGATGCTTCACTTGCAGGAAGAGAAGGTGGATTTCTAGCCTAGTGACATACCTAACCACTTCCATACTGAAATTAAAATGCATACCAATTTTATTTTAATGACCTAGCCATCAACACTCAAATGTCTACATGGAATGTATTTAAAAAACATATGATCCAGTTTCATATGTATTTATTACCTATAGAAGTATCTATATACTAGTCTGAGGTCACATTGGAATAAGGTTTGGGTTTGGACCTTCAGCATTCTGCTAATAAGCTTATGGTATTACCACAGTTTAAGGTTTGTATTACAGTCACTGTTTTTCTTATGCATAAACCCCTGCTGTACTGTAAATTGGTTTGCTGAGTTCTCTAGGGCCATGAAATGCAGTTTATGTGACACTGGAAGAACAATAGGTAGTGAAGCTCTAACCAGGACCCAGGTCACAAAGAGAATGTCAGCTTGGACCTCTGCAGCATTCTTGTCGGTGGCGGTGTGTAAGAGCGCTATGACATCTGTGAGGGAAGGAGGTATATGGGTGTATAAGTGTATGGTATTAGAACAAGTTTGTGTCATAGTGTGTGTTATTTCTGGGGGATCGAGGAGGATACTGCACCCATGCTCAATTAACCCTATGCTTATCCCCACTGAAACTGCAGCTCTCTCTGACGCAGTTTATAATTTACTGTTTAAGAGATTGTGAGGTTGAAAGTAAGGCCATCTTTACTGGAATTTTGGTTGATTTGAGTTTTTCATACCTGTACTATGAAAACCGCTTAATACATATTTGGCATGTACAATTACAACATAAATACATGTTGGCAATATATAGATAAACAATAATAATAATAACAATAATAGTAAGAAGAAGATGAAGTTGGCACAGCCAACAGTAGGGTATTATGCATGTTTTCCTTTGTTGGCCATTAGATGCTTACCAATGGTTCTGCTGGAAGATAAAAATCCGACAAGAATCAAAAATAACATTGTTGTCAAACTTATCTTGTGAATACAAGAAAAGCAAGACTAAGCAGCACTATATAAAACTGTGTTTAAACTTAAATATGATTATACATGATTTTATGAGTACAAGTAATCACTAATCTGTCCTAAAATCTAACTTCAGAGTGGTACAAATCATTCCCAAGGCAGTAGAATTGTTATGGTTAGAGACAGTTTCATATATTCCCTTTCGAGTAAGGGGAGTTCGGAAAGAGAAATACAGCAAGCCTTAGGCAGTATTTCTTTTTCTTTTAAATTTCTCGATTTCTTCACAAATATGATCCTGTGTTTAGCCAAATTAAAGCAATAAAGTGCACTATACAACTTGACAGCCTTATACAATGATTTATCACAGGAAGCACAATGGGGTGAAATCAGGGAAAAGGGAAAGGGTTAAGCAGCAAATAGAAATGGAAAGATACATTTGATAAAAACATGGGTAATGTAAATGATTTTAAATTATATATATTATACATTGTACCTCACAGTATTGGCAGATACCATATCGCTAGTACAATGGAGAAAAAAAGGAAATTTAAACTAATATTAAAATTGACAATGTACAGGATTGACAATGAGAATAATGTGTTTTCATGGGAGATCAGATGGTTTCCATTCAGGGTCCAGGACGTGGGTTTAAAAGGATAGATTGGTTGCAAGCTCATGAGCAGTGTTCCCAAAGGGGTAGGTCCCTGATACCTTCTGGACTCACCTTTCACTTACAGATGCCCCATCTCAAGTTTTAGGAAGAGATCTGTACTCAGCTTTGCACTGCAAGAAATAGAGGAACAGTGGTAAGTAGCAAGGCATGTGGCTTGGGCCAGCACTGGCACTTGCAGACAGACACATCCATACATAGAAAACCTTCTCGATTTAAACACTGGTGGGTGGGCTTGTAAGAAGCTTAACTGAGCAAAGGCCTGACTAGATAGCAGCTTTTTGATCCCAAAAACTTAGAGTAAGAGGTAGTGTCAGTGCTTCAAGGTAGGCTTTGACCATTTCAGAGGGGCTAGTCTGATTTTAGGGAGCTTGGGTGATATTCACCGAATTATCAAGGGTATCTGCCCAAATGACTGATGCTCCAGTGTATCTAGTGCTGCTGCAAGGGATTGGACCTAAATCCAGGCCATCAACATGCATTTTCTGTTTTAGTCAGATAAGTAAGGGGATACCCTGGCTCAAAGTGACAGTGCTGTGGCTTAAATTCCCAGTCACATCCCTGAATGGCTTTAGAATGACCAGCACCACCTGCTCCTTTAATTAATGTCCATTTCCACCTGCCAATAGGCCGCACACCACAATATAGACGATGACCTAGATGAGGTGAGGTTGGCTAGCCTACTCCTGCTCCACCCTAAGCTGCTGACTTTGTGTCCATGCTGTGGTGCTTCAATCTGTTTTGACAGCCTATACTGCCTGTCAGTTGAAATAGCTGCCCTTGCCACCAGATGTATGTGTATGTGCCATGAAACATAAACCCGTAAAAGTTGTTGGCCCCATCACTCACAGTCATAACCATCAATAAGACTCCCCCTGCTACCCTCCTACACACAGTCCCTTCCCACTTTACTTCATCAAACAGCGCAAAAGTGGGTTGGAATGGGACCAAAACATCTTGTTATGGCAGTAAAATCTAAACGAAATTTCAGTTAATTTCGAATTCGTTTTTGTGTGTTTTGTGGTGGGCCCTCCTCGTTATCATATATTTTTATGAATGGATAAAATTGGCAAATTTTGTAGAAAAAAAAAGTTTGTAGGAATACAAACAAGTAGACGTCTCACTTGTATAACCATGGCATTGATGTCAGATTCTACTATCCGCCAGTAATTTAATTGCCCCACATCACAAAATTTCTCATGTTCCACTTCAGTATAGAATTTGGTTCAAACACCATGATTAAATATAAAATCATTTCAGAAATTAAGTGTATAAAGATTGATTGTGTTACCTAATTTGTCAACTACAGCATGGCTAATGCAAACAAAATGTTATCAGCTTACAGTAGAGCATCCCTACATTAACAGCATCATATTATATGGCACACTACAGAAAAATGCCACCTTACCAACACTACTACCAGAACACAAAGGACAATGCGGGCAAATATACCCTCATAAGTCATATACCATGGTTATGGGACAGAAAAATGACATGGACGATCTGCTGAGCATCCAGAGGAGGTGATGTGACAACTTCTCCTACCGTTACTCCTACTGTCCAGTGCCTCCCGCCATATCCTAACTTACTCGTCAGTTATTTTATACATGTTCTACATGTCTGGGATTCCATTGGCTTCCTCAGACATCTGCATTTCCACTTATTTTGTATAATGTTCCTCCACCACCTTCTAGATTATAAATTAATTTAGGCAGGGCTCTTCAGCCCTTTTGTTTCTGTAAATCCTAATTGTTATGTGATGCACTACGTATCCATTGTACAGCATTCCTGAATAAGATGGTGCTATATAAAATTATGCACTACAATAATAACATGATGCATCAAAGACCATTGTTATTGTCGTCTCACACAAGGACCTGTTTGTTATTTTCTGCAAAGGGTTATAGCGGCAAAATCAACTGTTTCTACTTATTTACACATAGTGCCTTCCTCCTGATATGAAATGGTAAATTACAGGTGTTAGTTTTTAACTATTACATTCCATTTATTTATAAAGTGCCATCAGATTCCATAGCACTGTTAAAACAGAGCCAGGACGATTGTAACGGGTTCACCAAGAGAGCTGTAGTAACTCCCAGAGATCACCCACATGTATCCTCCTGTTGTCCCCGGAATCACTTCCAGCACCAGTCAGCATGCGCACCTTGGAACCCTGCTATGTGTACCCAATAAGTAGACACAACTACCTTGAACTGAGTACAGCAGGAATGAACAGTTTATTGTAGTAAAACATAGACTGATATAGCCACAGAACTTCATTAACATAAATTAACAGATACATGCATACAACCCAACCTTTAATCCCCAATCAGCAATCCTATTGATGGGATTAATTAAACAATGGAGTTCCTGCCTGTTTGGCAGCCAGGCTGGAGCCATCTCCGACTACCTTGGGGCCTTGTATGACAGGTCATTCTGTCACATATCTCCCCTTTTAAAAATAAGACTGAACTGGGGCCAGACCCAAACCGGGTCTGCATCCAGTTCAGTCCGACAGCACAGCTCCGTCGCTCCTGGAGTTGTGGATGCAGGGGGCTCGCAAAAGGCAGGGAGACAGGGTCCATAATCTGCGGGTAGCAGGCTTGCTTTCAGTCCTCTCCAGGGGCCCCAGTGATGGACAGTTCCGTCACACACTCCATCACAACGATAAATTAAAATCACAGAATTATTGCTGGTGCTTACAATCTGAATGCAGATGGCTCAACGTTTCAGGGAATGGATGAAGTGTACTGCGCAACGTAAAGGGAGAAAAACACTGTGTTTACATTAGAAACGCGAAGAGTGTATTTTTTTCATTTTGATGATGAAATGTCTATTCATACTGTGATCTCATCTCATGCGAGAAAGATTGGTCCAGAAATATGCTAATCTTTGAAAATAGAACCCCCTGCATGCAGAAAAGGGACTTAAAAGACATCCAGCCAGCGGTGACTTGTCCCTCCTCCCCACCACTGAGACCTGCAAAGCATTACTTTTGAGGGACGTAGAAAGAAAAGAGCAAAAAAAGGAAAAGGTTAGCATATCGATTAGGACTGTTATTTCTTTGTATGGAGAATGGATTCATAGATTCAGGTCATGTCTCACCAGAGGCATTGTGGGGAAGTAATAAGGCTTACACAAAAATCCTCGTTGTGCTGCATTCTGAATTGATAAGTCAGCTCTTGTTCACTTTCCTTAATTATGGCTCATTTATTACGGCTTCTCAGCATGGTTCTATGATGTTGCAGATAAGTGCTCTGCCATTGTGCAGCATTGTATGGAACACACAGCCACCCATGCTGCTTTATCAATATTAGCTCATGCTATTATTTTTACAGCTAGTTTATGATACCCACGTAGGGTTTATCTGGGATATATATTAGCATTTGTGTGCCACTGCAGCTAATCATATTTAAATCCACATAGGATTGGCTGGTAAAGCTAGTAAAGTGCAGCAAGTCTGAAATGGAAAAGAGAATAGGCACAAACCAAGACAAGGCCCCTCTGATAATATGTCTGTCAAATTATAGCAAAAGGACTGCAGTTGTTGGCCTCATTTCTTTTAACATTAAAGCTGGGCATCATCATGTGTTGTGTTGGATGAGTTTTGTAGCCAAAACAAGTTGCCACTGAGTTAACGGAGGTGCTACTTCTTTTGGAATACTGCAGGCATAGTGGCCAACCTTTGAAAAAGATTTTCCAGGGACAGCTATCAATTTTGTACTTGAAAATTTACCACACCCATTGCCCCAAAGCTCCACCCACTCTGCCCTACCTACATGATTTGCAAAATTTAACCCTGGCTTTTTATAATGGTGCAGAATATATTACCAAGTTCCCACCAACACTGCCACGCATCCTTGGCATTTGGTCAAAACATTTGCAGCACAACATCTATATCAGGCAGGGGAATTGTATTGCCTTTTACAGCGGTTATTTTGAAGAAAGTACATATATAAATAAATGGCATTAGGATTGCAGATAATTAAAAAAATAGTAAAACAAATTTCCCAAAACTCACTGATTAATTCACATTTTTTGCTGAGTGGGGCCTTGGGAGGTGTTCTGTATGAGCTTAGTTGGAAATAAGAGACAACCTAAGGCATTCTAAAGGTGTACTACAATCTCCATTATGCATGTGTAGGTAAGTGACAGGAAATAAGAACCATTCGCTAATGACCATTCCTGTCACTTACCTACGCATGCATAATGGAGATTGTAGTACACCTTTAGAATGCCTTAGGTTGTCTCTTATTTCCAACTAAGCTCATACAGAACACCTCCCAAGGCCCCACTCAGCAAAAAATGTGAATTAATCAGTGAGTTTTGGGAAATTTGTTTTACTATTTTTTTAATTATCTGCAATCCTAATGCCATCCAGTCTGCCCAACTTCTAAATACCTTCTTTATTCCCTGACGTTATCTTACATCTAGTTTAGACTTAAGCCTATCCCATGCTTGCATAAACACCTTCACTGTATTAACATCTTCCACTTCTGCTAGAAGGCTATTCCATGCATCCACTACCCTTTCAGTAATATTTCCTGATATTAATTTAAACCTTGAGCCTGAAGGTGGTGCATTATAACTCCCACCAATATATACTGAGCCTTACAGTAATACACCACAACTCCATCATGTAGTTATCCAGTTACTGAGTGTTGTACTGCATAACTCTCATCATTGTAAATTGTTCCAGACAGTGACAGCGATACCATCATTATATAGTAAGCCAGAGACTAAAGGTGGTACAGCATAACTCTCTTCATTATATACTGAGCCTGGCAGTGGCACAGTATAACTCCCATCAATATATACTGAGCCTGTCAGTAGTATAACACATCTTCCATCATTAAACAATGATCCAGACGCAGATGGTGGTACAGCATGACTCCTATAATTATATAGTGATCCTGGCACTGAAGAGTATACAGCATGACTCCTATCATTATATAGTGATCCTGGCACTGAAGAGTGTACAGCATGACTCCTATCATTATATAGTGATCCAGACACGCTTCACTTATCCGCAGAGGTCTGTTGAAGGCCCGATGTCGCTGAGGAAATTGTCTGACAACGACAGAGGTGAGAGATGCATGAGCAGACCCATGTCAGGACAACATTTTGTGGGGACTCACCTGGTAAAATCGAGAAAATTGGAAAGTATGTGCAGGTTGAGCACCAACCTCCCACCAATACGCAGCTAAATTCCTTGTTCATTCTGTGTTCTTTTACATATGAAAAATCAATGATAAAGGGTGTTTTTCTGTCAAGAAGGAAAATTGTAAACTGTTGTTACCAGACATAAATTTTTCTTCACATTTGTTAAATATTACTGCAATAAACATTTCAATTTCCTTTCTGACACCCACAGAGAGTGAAAAAACACTGTGTTATTAACTATGTTATTGAACTAGATTAAACCTTAAAATGTTTTGTGAACGTAGACAATTTTGGATTCCCAAATATTTAACGTCACAATCAAAGTTCTTATGTTAAACTACAGACATATGCTTTAAAAGGCTGAAAGATTCGCTTGAAATCACTTTGCATTGTTTCCACCCTGTCTAATTCAACAGTGTTGTTATACTGTATAAAGCTGAAATGAGTTTATTATTGTGGCATTTACTTACTGCTTCATAAATCTGGACCTGTCATTGATCATTTTTAGCCATATTTTAAAATCTGTCAGCAGTCACTCCTGTTGGCTCAAAGCCTTGAGCAGGGGCTGGGGCACTGGCATAACTACATGGATGTGTACTTTTATGTGTGATCATGAATGTGCAATTGTGTGTGTATGGGCATGGATGTGTAATTGTGTGTATGTGTGAGCATGGATGTGTAATTTAACAGAAAGACAGGAGGCTTCATATTTTGCATTATCCTTTTTTACTGAATGACCTCCAGCAGCATGGAAAACAACCGATCAAAACAGACAGGACCCTATAACAGCCCCAGGGTCCAGCTACTCCTCCTATTTCTTTGCTGCTTGACCTCCAGGTGAGCACTTTCCAATTATAGATTATCTATTATCTAGGTATTCACATATTTGTCTTTTGTTTGGCCTAGCTTTAATTTTACTTAATTTTACTTCCTTGGATTATTTTGTTCCTTGTCTGCTTATTTCTTATCTGTAAATCATAACTGTTCGTTTACTGTATTTTCTTTTAGCTAGGTCCTATTGCATTTGATTTATTTTGTATTTTCCCTAGGATTTAATTTGTACCTTTATTGTTCCTTATCGGTCTAGTTTTTTCCTGCGGTACGTCTCTCCTTGTCTGCCCCGCGGCATTATTTCCCCTGCTGTGTCTCTCTCTGCAGTGTCTGCGGACCACGCGGCTCTATGCAGTGATCCGCTCGGGCATCGTGTGCCTTGTTTCGCTCGTGGTGCGGTGCTGTTCACCGCCCGTGGGTACCCCTTCTGCATTGATTTGGCCCTTTTTAGGGCCCCATGGTTGGTGATTCCTGAGGGTGCCCCCTCTCCACCTTTCTAGAGCCTCTGCCCGTGCCTTGGGGGTGACCCACTGATCATTACATATGTGAGTTGCCTTGTGGGTGAACCCCACTGTATATTTGAAACACCTCCGCTCCATCTCATCCTCCTTCACTTTGTGTTTTCCAGAAGCACAGTACTGGAAGCATGGCGGATGATTGTGAGAAACCGTTACCTGCTGCCCTCCAGGCCTGGCTTCGCACAGCCCTGACAGCTGCTCTCCCAACCACCTTGGCAGAGGCCCAATCTGACACGCACTGTGTCATCTCTCCCTAGGGGCGAGGATTCAGATGCTGATGGATCTCCTTCCCCGGCTGACCAGGAGAACACTCCTAAGCACCATTGGTATGAGGTCCCCTCAACCTCTGGCAAGGGCAAAGCCCGCTCAAGAGACCTTGTGTCGCCCCCTACCTACTGGGCCAGACCCTGCCGCTTCTCCACCTATGGATTTGGCAGAAGAATATGAAGTCCTGGACGAGTATCGGGCCGGTTCTTCCAGCTTCGACTCCCTTCCTCTCCCTGACTTCGGGCGGGATACGTCTTCTGATGCTCCAAAGGCTTCCGCCTCGGGACCAGACCAACCCTTCGAGGTCAGTGACTCACTCGGTTTCCCGCTCTTTGACCCACGGGCTCTACATCATCCTCGATCTGCAGAGAAGACTCCTTCCGCCCACATTGCGGAATTCATGCAATTCTGGCTTAGACGTGCTTAGGACAAGGAGGTCCGCCAACCTTTAAGATCTGAGTGCCCAAGGCCCACCTTGCCCGCCAAAGTGTTGAACACCTTGGAATTCGACCAGTCGTTCATCACGTTCCTTTCTGGCACCAGGCGCAACCCCAGAATGGGCATCAAACAGGGCTTACAGGCGGCGCAGGACAAGCTGCTGGATACTACGGGACCACTAGCCCAGGTTTTCCAGATGGCCAACGAGGCCTTGACATCAGGCACAACGCTAGACTCCCACTTGGTCCGTGAGTGGGTCCAGAGAGCGTTCTGTCTCCTAAGGAACGCCAACTGTGCCATCTCCGCAGAACTTTTCAAATTTTCTTTTCAAATTGGATGCGAAACATGCTGAGCGGCTTGGTCATCCATGAAGCATGTCTTCCGTCAAGGGGACTGTTTTTCCTCCAGGGCTGGTTGGCAGAGGGGTCATGCCACCAGCAGAATCGCCTTCGGCTCCAGACCCCAATTTCCACACGCCTCCATGACCTACCGGTCGCACCCCGTTCTCCCGTGGCTCCAAAAGAGGCAGAGGCTCCTCCACCTACCGTCCCGAAGAAGATGCCCGTCGTTGGATTCTCTTCAGTGGCTCTGTAAGGAGCTTTGTCCTGTCTGTTTTGATTGGTTGTTTTCCATGTTTGCTTCTGGAGGTTATTCAGTAAAGAAGGATAATGCAAAATACTTGCCTCCTGTCTTTAATAAAATTTAGATTAATACTGCACCAAGGCTAGATTAATCCCTGTGAGTGAGCATGGATGTGTACTTTTGTGTGTGTGAGTATGGATGTGTACCTGTGGATGTGTGTGTGAGCATGATTGTGTAAGTGGGGTGAGATGGAGTGTATGGAGGGGGGCAAGGGGCAAATAAGGCACAGACTAGCTATTAAAGTGGGGGGCCCGGGGGAATTTTCACATCAGGGCCCTGTGCTTTCTAGTTATGCCCAGGGGCTGGGATCATCAGGAATCACAGCAATTTGCCTGAAGAGCTAAGAGACTAGGTCAAATAGTACTTTGTTCATTCTGGACATCTAGCTTTATATCTTCATTCTACTTATAACAGCATTATTTCACCTAGTCTTGGACAATTGACCTTCTGACATATAATAAGTGCTTGCCCACAGCGATGGATCAATCAAATGTATCTTTTTATGCAATAGAAAAAAATATGGCCATTATCAATCATAAATAAGTGTTGTTTTTGGGGTTATACACAGAATATTTTGGATATATAGGAAATACCACTCATGCATAATAGACTATGCATATCCGGAATTTGCCAAGGAGGCTCAGGGTATACCTGATAATGCCAAAATAGGTTGTTTCGGTTGATGTACAGTATACGTCAAGTGGCCACTCATGGCATCACCACGCATTTGATGATTCAGGAAAACCTGCATGCAGTATTATATCAGCGGGCAATAAGTGATGTGCACTTTTGCTTCCGTTACAGGAGATACATTGAAGAAAGACTTAAAACAAGCTTTCCAGGGTAACTGGTGACTAAGATGCAGTACTGAAGGATAAGCAAAACTCACAAACCATAGAAAAGGTAAAATGTCAGGGGAGGGAGAAAGTAAGTTGAGTAAATTGTGTGGGAATTGGCATGGACCTTCAGACCTCTGGTTCAGCTCTCCATAACACTGTGTGCCAATTGAGCACCGGGATATGACAGCTCTTACCATGGAAGCCATGTGCACAGTGATAAGAGTGCTGAAGCAGATGGCTGAATGAACAGACCTTGCACTTCCACCACAGCCTGTGGCACAGGACCTAAAGTAGAAGAAAGCAGAGAGATTCTTTAAGAGAAGGGAAGAAAGGGAAAACCAGAGGGGGAAAGGTAAGATATGAGGAGAATGGGGCAGGAAGAAGAAGGAGAAAGGTTAGAGATTGGGGAGAAAGGTAAGAGAGTGTTTTTGTATGTTGTGTACATGTATGATAGAGCAACTGTGTCTAAAGGAAAGTAAATGTGTGGCTAGAATGTCAAATGTAAGCCAGTATGTTTATGTGTGAATGTGCATGTGTACATATGTCTGTATATTCAGGATTTTGTAAGGGCAATGTACATGTGTGTAAGGGCAGTGTATAAACAATACCTTGTAGTAATAGCTGTAGTTCATCTGTGTCTGTAAATTGATGTTGCTTGATGTTGCTGCTGCCAATCTTATTGAAATATTTAATCCAGGTAATTCTGGATTAATATTTGGATATACTGTACTTTCAGCCACATTGATTTTATAAGATTCATTTTTGTAATTATTTTTGAATATATATATATATAAATATGTGTGTGTGTATAAATGTAAAATATCAGTGGGAATATACTTTAAATAGATTTAGAGAGTATTTTGTGTACTTTTTGAATAAAATATCAAAAGGTTAAACAATAAAGACAATTCTTCACAGCCTTTACTCATGTTCCATGTTTGCATAAAGTAAGAAGTACAAGCAGAGCCGGCCTTAGGTGTTCTAGCGCCCTGTGCGAACTACTCCTCTACTCTACTCCTTTATTTAACATGGAGGAAGTTAAATAAAGTTAGAAAAAACAACAAAAAACCCTGATGTTTAATTAGGTGTGGGGGGGTGGCAGCGGACCCGGCGCGGCGGCAGCGGCGGCCGCCCCCTGGAGTGTGGCGCCCTGTGCGGTCACACAGGTCGCACACCCCAAAGGCCGGCCCTGAGTACAAGAGTACATAAGCAACATTAAAAAAGCAAGAATTTACTAAATGGTTCAGAGTTGGCCTGTTGGAAGCATGATTCATCTGGAGAAAATAAATGAGCATTATAAGCTCATCTGTGTCTAAACAAAATTCCAAATCTGACATTCTAGTTAGCAAAGCAACTTTTGGTTGTCTTCAACCACTAATTTGGCGTAGAATATTAATGAAACATTTCCAGACTGTGTGATCATGGAATTCTGCCCATTGATTGGCAAGACAATGAAGAGATTTAAGAGAGGTCTCATATTCTCTTCAAAACACCCTTGAAACTGAACTTTATTTAGTCACTGTATAACATTTTTTTTTAAAAAAATCTAATGTGTTTATTTGATTTCTTCTTTAAAGCTTAAGGGTAAAAGCATAAATATACAGTACATGAAAAGTCATACTGCTTTAAATGGCAATGGCCTCTATTCCAAAAGAAAAAATTCATTTAAAAATGTGTTTAGGTTAACTGTTGCATTTCATATTGTAAGTGCCACAGGTAACCAGTGTCATGTTTGATCTTACAAGGAACAGCTTTTAACCAGATTAGATTTTTCTCAGTTCTACAAGATCACAACCTTGTCTGACTATGAAAGTTAACTGCCCAACACTCCGCCTGAATTGGGTCACTTCTCATTTATCAACGAAGGGCTGGCAATGTATATATATATATATTAATAAAGTGTTATATAAAGTGTTATATATATATTATAAAAAGCTATATTTAACTAAATTCAAGACACAGTGGGTTTGGATAGTGAAAATGGTCCTATTGTGCATAAAACTAAAGAAGTAATATGCTGGTCTTGCTACATAGCCACAATCTTACCAACAAAATGTAATAGCCTAGACACTACGATTACAAATCACATAAAAGACTTGCTGGTCATTAACTTCACATGGACTGAGGGCAAAATGTGGTGGCAATTCCAGTGATGTCTTCTTCCCCAATTGGAGGTTTGGGGAGAACATCACCGCAGCGCTGTCATTTTGGCAGAAGCTGCTGCCGGATTATGTCCATGGAGATGTGGACAAAGAAAGAAGATAGCAAATTAAGGATTGAAGATTGAAGAGAAGGGAGAAGATAGAAGATGAAGAAGAAGATGCGGAAGCGGAAGTGGTCGGCAGAGAAGGTAGGGAAATATTTAGAGAGTGAACGAGAAAGAAAGAGTGTAAGTGATTGAATGGACAGCACTTGTCGACATGGTGCATATCTATAGGATAAGAGCTGAAGTAGTTACTCTGAAATAGCAGAATCAGGTGTGCAGCAGAACTAACAATGTAATATGCTCCTTGCCTACAGATTACTGACCTTCATTGCTCTAACACCCACTCACTGTAACACACAAGCACTCACATTAACACCACGCACTAACATCCTTAAACTCACTCTAACACCATACATTAACACACACATTGACACTAACATCATATACATACACTATTCCACACACTACCCCCCTCTTCTCCACTACTACTTTCTCCCAGTCCAGTAACCTTAAGCTCGCCACTGACACTTTAACACCACATGCCAGCAGACACAATTATGCTAATACCATACACAATAACCTTCGCACACACATGCTAATGCAAAATAATAACATATACACACACATGACATATGTTGACATACACACCTAACACCTTACTGTAATAAGCACGCACACACACTAACAGTATACACTCACATACACATATGTTAACATCACACACTAGCACACACAGGCTCACTCTAACACCACGTACCCATACACAAACTCTCTAACACCGTATACTTACACTTACAAATACAAACCCCCCTTCCTCTTACGTCATGCAAGTATCCATTCTCAGAGTGTGTGATGTTCCATGCTTCTACTGCAGGATCACATGTGTTCTGTGACCCTGCAGGGCGAGCAATGGATAGTCCTGTTTGTTTAATTAATGGTACGTCTTGGTGGAACTGCACCTTTAACCTTGACCATACTTACACTATAAAGATTATCTTATAAGAAAGTAGGGCTGCTATATCATGCTTGTTCATGACAGGAACGCATAATGTTGTCATTAACAATGGGACTAAGCCCAATACATTTCTAATAATGTGTGGATTGACACAGTAAAAGAAAAAGAGATTTAATTTACCACAATTCCAACTCTCAATCTGATGCCATCTAACTGTTTTTTTTCCCTCCGAAACTGAGAAAATAAACAAATCTGGATGACCCAGTCTTACATGTTTCAAACTTTGTTTCAAAACTGTGACAGGGATTCTGTTAAATTCCATGCTTTCCATAAATATGCTGAAAGAAGTAGACTGAGTTGCTTCAGGAATATTGGAGAAGCCCACATTGGAATTGCCCTAAAAAAGTACAAAATCCTGGCTAGTACATATGCTTTTAAAGTGCGTTCAATCCACAAAACCTTCAAGCCTTTCCAAGATGAGAGCTTGTCCTTGAGATCTGTTATCAACTGTTTGATGAAATCTTGATACTGAGATAATTTATTAATTATAATTATTATTTATTATTTATATAGCAGCCATCAAATTCCGTAGCGCTGTACAATGGGTAGACAGGACACAACAAGTAGTATGTAACAACAAATTGACTAACAGAGACAACAGGTGAGGAGGGCCCTGCTCAAACGATCTTACAGTCTAGAGATAATTTATTACTTAACTTGAGATTTCGGGTAGGGAGACCTCTGGAGAGGAGAGTGTAAGGAGAGTGAGTCTGGGTCACAATGGGGAGACTCCGGGTTGCGGTAGCGGCATACTCCCACTCCCAAGGAACCATACTGTTGTCATGGCTTGTGGTTACTCCCCAATGAATTCACCAAGTAAAAGCTATGCAAATGTGATTGAAATATTGTGAAATATTCCTGCTGTATCAGCTCTTGATTTGTATACCGTCACATATAATGATATTGTTAATTTTCACTGTCCCCTCATTATAATAGCACTACAGAAACTGGTGGCACGCTATAAGTAAATGTAACGTGATTAGTCCACTTAAGGTGCATATACTCCTTATTCTGGTAATCTTACTTATTCTACAAGTAATTTTTGGCTGTAAATTCGACGTACACGATGATATTATACAAGACTTATTGAATACTTTGCAATACAATGTTGTTTGTATGATACTGATGATAACAATAAAAGATGTGTTTTTATCATTGTCCAGTAAATTGATTTAATAGCCGAGGTCTGCGTGCTTCCCTCAGTTTAATTTAAGACACGATTTATGTCTGCAGAGCACCGGTTTGTCAGGAAACCATTTTCGTAAACACGCTTTCAATTTAGTTTTAATCAGCTAGTGCATATATGTTGAGTGCGTACTAAATGGTTATTAAAAGTGAATTTATTGTAGTTAAGCTCTTGCGTTAAAGGCATTTAACTCAACTGTACTTCTTCTGTGAATTTGGCTGCCTCATAATCCATCCATATTATGTATAATTACCACACAGTATCACTTTTATATTAAATTATACAGTTAGGGGCACAGAGACTAATATTTCAGTTTGCACAATCTGCAGGGATTTACTGTATTTCTTCTGTGCTGTAGATACAATTATAGAAAAGGAATATATATAGAGAGTATACTTATTTTTTTATTTTTTTTCTGGTGATCGTTGCTTAGAGTTGTTTCGGTTCCACTAAAACATAATGCTGTCTCTGAGAATGTTGCATAAAATTTTATTTTTTAAAGTTCAGTTCCTTTTTTTCCTTCCTCGTATCCCAAAAAATGTATTATATGTGCTTATGAGTAAAATGTGTCAACTATGACTTGTTTATGGTCCTGTGTTTGTATAGTTTGAATAATAAAGTTTATTGATGCTACAGTACTGAGTGTCCACTCTCTTTTTATTATTGCCAGAAAAAAGTGCTTCAGGGCTGTCTTATAATCACTAGTGCTCCCATCATGGGTTAACTGTCAGTAAAGTAAAGTCCAAAAATTCATTAATAACCATACATTTTAAATGGAGTAAAAGTTATTTTGTACTCATGTACACGCTAAATGTCCTAAAAAGGGTAAATATAGTGAATAAATGAGGTTTTAGAACTAATTTACAAAATGGCACCCATTTGATTCCTGCTGATGCAGCTGCCATTTTGTATTCTTCAGCAGCTCCAACTTAAAAGGTTGCATATTATCCTCCCTGTGATGAATGAACGGACAGAACCTGTCAACATGGTGAATATCTATAGGAGGCATGACGATGGTTTAACGTTTAGCAAAAGGCAATCTCAAAGCAGCATGTCCTTTTCTGTTTTGATGTAAAGTTTGTTATGCTGATGATGACAGAGTTGCTTTAAAGATGCTGTTCCACAAAAAAGAGGTGCGTCCTTTTATTCTCTGAAGGTTAAATCACATAAAAACAATAGAAACCTTAAAGAAGCATTTCACTTTATATTACAAGAACTTAGTTTGGCCAAGTAACGGTACTTGGTCATTGTTACTTTTTTCAATTCTCCGTTTATTGCATACAACGTAAGACAGAACAAATAATTCTCAATGATAGGAGAGGTACAATCGTGACAAGCGAGGTACAGAGTACATAAAGGAGCCACGAATTTCACGATTGCATGGCATAGGAGCAATAACACAGAGTCCCGTCCTGACAGTGTATACCGATATAAGTAGGTAAGTATAATAAGGAGTAGTGCGTACAGTGTAGTACATACAAGCGATCAAGAACTACACAGAGATTGGATATGAAATGAACATCAACAACAATAGCACCTAGAGGGTATAAGCACCACGCGGGTAGAGCGGAACCTGTCTGGTCAGTAGCCCAACTATAGGTCCTGTGTGTATAGCTACTGTAACTTGATATAAAGGAACAAACTAATAAGAAGAGGTAATAAAATGCTTAAGTTTATGGTAACGGAAGAGTGTTGGGAAAGGGTTATTAGCTGTTCCCCGTCACCTCGGCCAGGGGCTTGAAGGCTGAGCCTTGCGTTATGTGACATACCCTGAGGTTAGAAGAAAGGCATTGGAAGGCAGAAAAGGTGCTAGACAAGTAGGGGACTCACCAGGGGCAAAATCAGGATGGCCGGAAAAAGGGAACAAAGGGGTAGGCACAGGTGATATTCCCCCCTCCCGCGTAACGCTTCTAAAGGTTGTAAGCGTGGGGCCGACTAGGGGGTGGGGAGCACGAGAAATGCAGCGGAATGGGTCAGTGATCCAAGGAAGGACATCGATAGAACAGGAGAGAGCACTCGCAAATGGGCAGCCCTCCGGTATAGTTCCAGATTAGGGAGGCCCAATCCCCCATTGTCTTTGGCCGAGTCAAATAGGAAAAGGAAAGTCTAGGCGCTGTGACATTTACAGAAGAAGGTACGTGGAAGTAGAATGGGTTGTGTCTGGAATAGGTGCAAAAAACGGGGTAGAATATTCATCTTGAGGACGCTGACCCTGCCGAACCAAGACACATGAGGGAAGGCCCATTTATTTAAATCGGACCGGAGTGAGCTCAGGAGAGGCTCACAATTAAGTCTGCAGGAATGAGGACACCCAGGTATTTTATAAAGTCTTCCTTCCACCGAAAGGGCATTTTAGTCCAAATGAGGTGAGACAGGTCCGACGGCAGGTGGAACCCCATCGACTCAGATATAGATAAATTAATTTTATAGTTGGAAAGGGAACAGAATAGGCTGAGCACTGACATCAATTGGGAGAGGGACCTATAAGGGTTGGTAAGTGTCACTAAAACGTCATCCGCAAACAACGAGATTACATGGGATCGGCCAGCAATCTCAATACCCTCAATCCCAATCCAATACCTCCAAGACCTTAAATAAAAAGGGCCAGGCAACACGGTCGAATGCCTTCTCGGCATCCATGGAGGCAACCATCATCGGGGGGTTGGAATATTGAGCATGAACGAATAACTTTAATCGTGTTATCCCTCGCCTCCCTCCCTAGCAAGAACCCGACCTGGTCGCGACGAATTAATCCAGACAGGAAAGGGCTGAGGCGGTTTGCAAGGACTTTGCAAAAGAGAGAAAAGAAAAGCGAGAGAGATAGAGATACCAGGCCGAAGTCCACAGTCCCAGCCAGCGGATCTGCAGGAGTCTCGCCACGAAGAGGCGAAGATCGAAGTCATCGATGGGTAATGGCGAGTACCCAGATGCGGGCAATCCAAAGACGGGCCGGTGATGTGAGCCCCGCTGGACGAGGGACAAGGCAGCGAGCAGGATAGAAAGGAAGGAGTTCAGTCGATTTTGCTGGTGGATGAGGCGGAGTGGCGGGTTCTCTTCCTTCGGTTGGTGTGTGGTATCCAGGAGGTCGTTGGGTCAGAGAGAGGCTGCAAAGGTGGAGGCGCCGCTTCCCAGTCAGGGACGTCAATGTAGGGTAAGCTCAGTTCCACCAGGAAGAATTTCAGCTCGCCTGGTTGCCGTAAAGTGGATACAGCTCCATCTTTTCGTGCTATCAGGAAATACCCACTGCATTTCTGGAGTGTGATTCGTGAGAGGTCCTCGTAGATAGAGATCTTTTCACCTACGTAATCCACGGTGTCAGCCGAGCGACAAGCCTTCAGAACCGCATCTTTAACCGTGTATTCGTGAAGGCAACACACCACATCCCTTGGGGGAGGTTGGAGAGCCCCTCGGCCGGAGAGCTTGATGCACCCGGTCAAACTGGATGGGAGAGTTGGCAGGTAAGGCAAGTAGTGAATTGAAGAGAGATTGGAGTGGCGAACAAAGCTTCTCCCCGGGGATCGACTCAGGTAGGTCCCGCACACGGAGATTGTTTCTCCTACTTCAGTTGTCGAGGTCTTCCAATTGTCGGCGTAGCAGGTGAAATGAGTCTGTATGTGTGGGTAGAGTGGATGAGATGGAGTCTCACAGGCTGCCGAGTGACCATTCTCCAGCGTCACGACGCGATCCCCAATTTGTTTCAGATCATATCTAATAGCCACGAGGTCGGCCTGAACACTCTGGAGGGCCTGGTCCAAAGAAGAATCAATCATGGTTACCAAATCCGCTTTCGTTGGGAGTGATCGAAGAGTCTCCTGCCACGATGCTCCAGCAGCTGACGGAGGAGGGAAACCGTACTCCGACTCCAGTGGGCCATCGTCTGAACACTTGCTTGCTTGACTGGCCAGCAAAGGCGCAATTTTTGCCTCTGAATTCCGCGAGTCCTGGTCCTGTTGACCGTGGAAAAAGGACTGGACAGACGGGGTGGAAGGTCTGTCCCGCGGTCCCGCTGGTCTGAGTGTATTCCCTGCTCGGTTAGCCTTCCCCCTCGAGTTGAAGACGAGTTTAGTTGAAAGAAACACGGACGGCGAGCAGAGCTAGGAGCTTAAGCGGCCATCTTCGTTGAGTGCTAGCTCCGCCCCCCGGTCAGTGTTACTTATGTCAAAAGGAATGGAAAAAAAAACCAAGTCTGTTAGGTATCAACATTCAGGATAAACTACCCCTCGTCCAAGGCAGTGGCTTAATGAAGAATCAGAGTTAGCTGCATGTAGGGATGGGTCTAGCCCCAAACAGGTTTAAGTGGGTGTGGTGTGGCCAAACTCCACTCCCTTGCTGAAGAAAGAGACATAGAGGCAGGTATGCTAATGTTGCATTAAGTTACACAAGTTACATTTAGCATTATAATTGTAAAGCACCGTACTCTGGGGGAAAGAGTTATCAGCTTTTTCCCCAGGCAACTTGTGGTCTTCCAAAACAGGTGACATGGACTCTCTGACTCTAGGGACCTCAAAGCATAAAGCATTGACAGCTTCTCTGGGTATGTTAACATGTTGGAAATTAGCAAAATCCAACTCTGATTCTACAAGTTGTACTCAAAATAATTGGTTGAATCTCAAATGAGTAGGTAGGTATTATGAGTATTATGAGTAGGGCAGTATTAAGGTCTATATGTAAAATAACTTCTTGTTCTAAACATCAGTATTTAATAGTTCCCCAGAGACTTCAACCTCTTAGTAGGTAGCTAGTCACATTCCTTCGGATGGATCCAACTCTGAAAAGTATTTTTATTGATCTAGTTGCATCCTCTGAATTTGTTAAAATGTATTTTGTGTTCTGGCTTGGAAATCTGCCACAGTTTCATCAGAAGAAATCTGATTTAAGGACTTACTTAATGAGATTGCTCTTTTCAATTGTAAGACTGGCCCCAATCTCTTCAATCAAACCACACACATTTGGGGTTTGAAGTGCAAACCCATCACTCAGGGGACCTCTCCTCTCTCACACGAAGGAACCATAATAGCTCCATTAATATGATTTTCCAGGTAGTCTTATATCCTTGAAATAAATTGTTCCTAGATTGGTCCTTATCAGAGTTTATTTTCATTTCCAACTCAGCTCACATTATACAGCTAGTACAGAATGTTCTCTAAGCATTTCTCCTAAATGAAAGTGACATATACTTGCATATGTACGTAGGTCATGGAGACTGAGTTTTCAGCGGTCTGAAATGCAGGCCGAACCAGCCTGGAACACACTGGCCTATATTTAGGGGGGCGAGCATCTAAACAATTTCCTGCAGTGAAGGTGGGTAAGACTTTTAATCAAATGTATAATTCTGAAGTGGAACGTTGAATTCACCAACTTCAATCCACCACAGCTGCAAGGGCATTCTCGCAGCATTCTCATGGGGCTCCTCAGAAACAAAGTCAGATGGTGCCTGTGCATGAGGTTATTTATATCTAATACCCTGGTCTGAAATACTAATATAGTTGAGAATTAAAACGCAACTGTTAGGCCCATAAATTCAAAGCTATCCCATCCAGATGGGCAACCTAGCCCACTGTTTTAGTTTTCCTATTTTTACATTTCCATAATATCCTCTTTCTTGGCCACAGGGTTGTCTTGAAGCTGCACCACGAGTGCACAGCACCCTGGCCCCCAGTAAATAAAGCGAGCACCATCGTTGGCATAACAGAGGTTCGCTGTCCCCATAAACAGCTCCACCAAACCCCCCACTCAGGCATAATGGTAGACTGCTGCTATGGGCCATGCTTCTTCAGTGTTAGCATATGTGTGTGTTACTATAAGGTAATGTATATGAGCGTATGATATTAGCATCTGTGTCTGTTACTGTATGGTGTTAGAGTATGTCAGTGCATGGCGCTGGCATGTGTGTGTGTGGTTGTCAGCGTATATTGTTATCTTGAGTGTCAGCTTATTGGAGTGTCAGGGCTGAGCCAAAGGTTTTTGGTGCCTGGGAGAGACCAATATTTCTGATAGAGGCCCTGAAAACCATATTGACTTCTAGCAATATTTTTTTGATAATCCGTATCCCTTGGTAACTCTTTTAAGATGATTCTATTTTCCCAGTAGAGATATGAAGCCTACCATGTAATGGTGGTCCTTTTTTCAATCTAGGCATCACTTAGTATCACAAAAAAAGAACATTTTTGAAGATAAAAAGTAGCAGCCAAATCTTTCAAGTAGGCAGAGCTCCCTAGACATCCATGGTGATAAATCAGCTGCAAATTGGCTTTGCTTATTGTCAGCCATACATGCGTGGGCCATTGTAGTCTAATCATTTTCCATTTGAACCTTTAGCCATTTTATTTTCCTTGTTATATACAGGGAAACGTTACTTCAGGATTCACATGGAGCAAAACGTATTTATTTGTATTTAATTTACCTTTTATTTTGCAAATGGAAATGCTAATGCGTAGCATCTGAAGTTGCTATGGAAATTTCAGTCGTAATGCCAGGTCAAGATTGTCTGATTGGATTTTGTAATTTTTTTTTTCCTAACATAGTTTTCATAATACTTTTTTTCTTTTGTGAAACCCTAGTGTTCAATACCACACTCCTGTCATGCAGCCAATAACACTTCTCATGCTGTTGAATATAAATGTAATTTGCCAGATATATCGCTCATCTCCCCTTGAGGAAATATTGCTTTATTTATCTTGTCTAATAACATCAGCCCCTTAATCTGGCAACGGATCTTGAACTGAGGTCACAACGTGCACCCTGCATGTCTTTAACCGCAAGAACTCTCATCTTATTCATTCATTCAATGAAGCTGCCTGGTAATATGACCAATTCATCTCCTGATGAAAATATATAATCTATCCTCTTTATCTGAAGTTCCACATTAGGGCAGTGCAAGTATTTCCCAGGCTATGTGCGGAATTACTGGAGTATTTTCTCGCTACATCCTTCTCCTCTTAACTGCAAGTATGCTGGCACTAGAAAACGATTTCCAGAATTAACGCCAGGAGTATTTTAAATTATATGAAGCGCAACATCTGTGTAAGGTTAATGATGATATTAAGAGGAAACTACTCAAAGTGTCCATTTCTCATTACAGATACCATATGTCTGATGTTTTGCCATGCCGTCTTTTCTAACCACAGGGCGTAGTTGAAACGCTAGCTGTTCATCTGAAGACCCATAGTTGTTAACAATGAATGTCAGGCACTCTCCGCTGTTGAAGGGTTAAATTAGTGAATCATATAAGTGCTAATATAATTATCTAAAATCTAAACTCACCTATATCTGTTTTAGTAATAGTAGGATGTGGTGACCGTGGCAGGTTTTAAATCTTGTGCCACCGTGGACACAAAGACTATTAGGCGCCCACTTGCACCATACATAATTTATTTGAAAAAGACTTTGGTTTGTGTAGCATAATGGAAAGTATATGGTTATAAAGATCCAGCATATTGTTAAAATATAGGCAGGGTATGAGTTTTCCAGATTAAAATGACAATTGCGTGATATAAAAACAGGAACACTCAAATGATCCGTGGTCAAATGCTGCTCCCACACGGGTGCAGCGGTGCAGTGTTCTTGGCAGCAAAATAAAAAGTTGGATGGGAAATATCTATGCTCCAGCAGTAAGAGGAGGGTGGTCAGCAGAAATGTGGATATTATTTACTGCTCACTGTCAAAAAAAGGAAAAATATACTATAAACTGTTAAATGGAACCAAAGTTTCTCATACAATGTCTGCACTTTCCTATCTTACTAAGGCTACTCCACTAGACTCATTAGAACTCTTAATGGATGCAGTGTCCTTCAAACATTAAAGAATACAGGGATTACCAGGATATATAATTTATTGGAAAAGGGCAATTGCTACCTTGTGAAAAGAGTTTTTGAAATATTACCAACATGACCTTGTTTAGTACAGGGATATGGTACTTCATCATGTTATAGAGCTATGTTTACAGGCACCTTCTGCAAAGAAACCTATAAGTATTTGTTGTTCGGGCCTGGTCTAGCCTTACTATGCAACCAGGCTGCCATATATGACAGCAGGTGAGAGGGAGCCCCCCAGGCCCAGGAGTCAGAAGAAAGGAGAATATGAATGGGGTCACCTATTTTACCAATATTGTTGAAACACAGAAGATGGGGGTGTGTCGTTGGTACTTAACCCAACAATGCCTTGCTAAAATGTTTCCAGAGATGTCTGTTCTTTGCTGGAGAGGGTGTGGGGGAAAGGTAAAATGGAACACATATGATGGTCTTGCTAAAAAATCCAGAATTTATGGGCTGATTTTTTTCAAGTTAAGTTCTCGGCACCCATATACCACCCCTTCCAGATACAGCATATCTATAGTTGCTGGAAAACATATCCTTGTCCAAGGAAACTGATCTTACACTTTACTTTCTACTGGAGACTAAGGTGGGCTTGGCCAGACAATGGAATCTACATGTCTACATGTTGAAAGGGCACATATGTACAGAAGAAATGTTTCATACTCTCTCCAACACTGTTCCTATATATTAAAAAGTATTGGATATTTGATACTTAATTATTTAAGAATCTCTCCAATTGTACATTGCTGTTTTCATGTTATTTCGTGTCTACCGCCAGTGCTGAAACTTTTGCTTCATTTTTCTATTATGATACAGCTTTGCCAGTAAACTAGTAATAATGATCTCGTACAAGGGGGAGCTGCAACATTTCTTTAATTTGTTCCTGAGGTAGTATGAAAGCAAATAATAATAGTAAAAAAGTGAACGTCAGCTATAATAGTCAATATTCTAATATGAGGCCTGAGTAATATGAGGTAGAATGTGGTAGAGGATATGTAATCAGTAATCGCATGCAAGATGTTTCAAGAGACACAGAGAGGAGGAAAAGTGTTAACAAAGAAAATTATGAAAGACAATGCAAACCAGAAGAATCACAGCCAACTACGAGATGTTATTAGTGTTTTTCCAAGGCAATTTGCATGCTAATCATACATGATTGTGCATGATAACAAAAATAGATTGTAACTATGAATAGAGGGCCATCTTTTAACACCTGGCAAAAGGAAGAGCTGCACTGGGTCCTGGCTTAATTTAGGGGTCCACAGCAGCTGTCCCTTGGGCCCCCATGTTCTTACCCCTCCTAACTCTTTCTCTATTGGGTCCTCAGCAGCACCTGCGCTTGGATGGCACCAGGATATAACATCATATTGTATCTTAGGGCTGCCTATATGCTGTCTTGCGGTTAATGTGGATTACATATGGCACACAATAAGGGAGCAAATTATCGAACTCAGTGGCACCAATCCCTACTTCGCCAATAAAGAGCATCAGAGCTTCCTCCAAATGGTAAATAAAGAAAAGAGGTAGGAATGTTCATATTCCTTGTTCCATATAAATGGATTCACACTAAGTATTGGCCAAATGTAAGTGCAATGAACATACTTTTTTAAAAATACTAACATGGCCAAGAAATGATCCAATGGGGACATGAATAACAAGACACATGGGACACCCTTGCTGATATTGCAAAGGAGTATAAAAACTGTATTGTAGGATGCAGTCTTTCTTCCATTCATCCAAGAAATCTAACCAAGGTTCCATCAGCCTCTTAATACCATCTACTGTTATTTAGTATTGTATTCTGCTTTGTCCTCATAAGAAATGAATCTCTCCAAAAAGCTTAGAAGCCACTGTTTTGCTATACCTTTAATCACAGGGACCTTCAGATCACCAAGAATGTTAGATCTAACAGGGCAGCACAGTAGTTTAAGATGTCAAAGGTGGTGGGGTCTCACACATCTGTTCCCTCCTTTCAATGAGCGGCACAATGTTTGTCTCTGATTGTCAGCTCGCTATCCTAAGTACAATCAGCTGGTTAAGCAGTACATGTACTTTTTTTAGATGAATCAATGCATTCAGTATTTCAATCTGAATTCCATCCAACCCTAAGGATTCCATAATAACAGGTTAATGCAGGAGATACTCTCCTATAGCTCTTAATTGATACGCATTGATGAGTGTTCTGACCGAACATTAAAGTTCCATTTTTTTTATCTTGGAGCTAATTAGATTAAAATTGCATTCTTTGAATCTTATTTTTTATTATTATTAAAGAAGCAGAAATTTATGACCCTCTCTCTAATTATGGTTCACCTGAAGAGCTAATTAAAAGACTATTAAAAGAGATGCATTTTTATTTCCAATTACGCCCTCACAGTACACAGTGACAAGCGGCACACAGTCTGTGTTGTGTCAGGCTTGTAATTAGGTGTGGAGATTGAAATGCTGGTCTTTGCAAAGGGAAGCTTTGGGTAGACAAATGAGGGATTTGTTAGCTTGGTGATCTATCAAACATGACCCAGGATTCCCTAGCCCATTAGCACTAGAAGGCCTTGTGTTTTCATTTAATTGCTTGGGAAGGCTACTTGTCCCCTTTTTTCAGCGAACAACTCCCTCAAAGAATATGTTCCCTGTTAGGATCCGTCCTCAGAAATGTTCCAGCTTAATAAGGCAATCAATTATACTGTAATTAAAGGTTAGGGAGGCAGTGGTATCATTTTTTCTTGTTATTCATCTTAAATAAATGGCAGTGTTATTTTATGTGCACTTAGCTCTTATGACAGTTTTGGTTGCTATAGTTTAGCAGATTAAGTCTATTATCTACAAGCATCATGAACACATAGAGGTCTTGGTGAAGGTACGGTGACTAGCAGGTCTTTGACACAAAGCACCCCACACATTAATCGTTGAGATGCAGTGCTATCATAAAATACACTATGAAGCTGTATTAGATACCTATTAGACTTGTGCATGGCAAACAAAATTGGCTTGGACAACATTTTAATTTAGTTTTTGCTGCATTGGTTTTAGGGCAACAAATTTTGTTTCCCCGTCATTCGGCTCGGACAAAATTCCGAAGTGTTTCTTGATTCGGGAAAAACATGGCCACTGAATTCTTCCAAAGTTAGAAAAATATCTTTAAGTTGCAGCAGCAGAGGCAGAGAAGGGCACGGGGCAGGAGCAGGGCACGGGACAGGCACAGGGCAGGCAAAACACGTTTTTTGAGGGCATTGTGGGAAGAGGCACTTATCATATCTGTGCCTGGTGGCACTTCACAAAAATGCCAGTACAACCGTCAATAAATAGATGAAAACAGCTGTATATAGGTAGAAAACACAGATCATGCATTCCCAACCCTATTCTGTGCTCTAAGATGTCTCTTAAGCTGTATACATATGCGACAGGGGAGGCCCATTGGACTACAAATCCACAACCAGCATATCTCTGTCCTTATATATGTGTCGATATAGTATTTTGTGTTTCTTAATAAATTGTACCTACCCAGAATCCCCTGCACTATATGATTACATGGGAGAAACAAGTCTTTAGGCTTGCCTGGTGAATGTAAGTTAGTGTTTGGCAAGGCTTCCTTATTTATTATTTAATAAATGAAAGAGCTTTAGTACATAGCATTTCACTGCAGAACCATTACACTCATTTAGTCTGCTTAAAAGAATCAGCCCTCGGTGTCAACCGTAATACTATGTAAAGGATGAGGATAAAAGACAGCACTTCCTCGTCTTCTATCTTACATTATACTGCCGAGACCCTCTGGTCCAAGGCTAACTGCTCCTTTAACCCAGTAGTTAGTACACTATTACATGTTGAGCAAGGAGGTCTTAAATGCTGTAGATTCACTAGATTTCTTCACTCTGATTGTTTTTTCTTACTTACGGCCCAGAAAGCTAATAAGTATTCTCCTGTTGATTGTGAACTCTGTCTCTCATCAGCAGGGTATAGGATTCCCAGGGGGCTGCATCTAGCATGTCTAAGCTTTTACTACCGTCTCTTGCTGACAGACTGGCAGCTCAGTCCCAACACCAGCCGCTTGTTCTCTTATTACCTGCTGTAAGGGCAGCTTTCTTTCACTTGACTGTAAAAAAATATTTCAGTCATGACCTAAAAAAAGTTTATCCTCCTTGGCACCCAGGATTGATCCTACTTCTGTTTTACACCTTAGAAAAACCAATTATAGAAACTACAGAATATTGAGGCTTTTAATACACGTGCAGTGTTGTGGAAATACATTTCAGGCAAATATAGAATTTATTATTAGGATGTTACCAAACCAAAACAGCTTATGACATTTGTGCATCAGAAAGCCAAAAAACAGAGTAGCTAATAATAGAAGAAAATTTTAAAGTATCTCAATTCATCTCAATCCTAATTCATTTTTTGTACATCTGTTTTTTGTTGCCCCCACCGTGTTCAAAATCCGTAAGGTTCTCTTGCACTGCATTCATTAATGGTATTTGATGGTGCTGCTCTAATATTAGATAGTCCAACAGATTATAAAAATGTTTCAACTCTAGTACCCTGGATGGGAAAATTGGATGGTGTCCATTTAGGATTCATTCTGAACTGATTCTAAACTCATTCCAGATGTCCCCTTGCTTTGAGGCTCCCCTTGCCTTTTGTCCTGCTACCTGTTAACTAAAATGTAATTTTAAAATTGATCAAAAACTGAGCAAGAACCCAACCTTCACCTGTCCTAAATGTAGTAGGATGGGAGCTTAATAGTATAAATGCGTTCCAAAATAATCCTAAACCTCTTGCACAAGCCCCCTCATTCCCTATACTGTACAATCTGCAGTTCTAATAACCATATGGTTAACAATTAATATAAATATATGGTATATATTGGTATGTTTGCTTTCTATTTCCATTGTTAGTCCTTGCTGGTGCTGCTAAAATGTGTTATATTAGCAGGTATATGCTATCTGCGAGCGCCACTTTGTGAGATATATATCATTCACTCCTTAGAAGTCAACCGAAGGAAAAAAGAAAGATGGAAGTGATATTCTACTTCTTTATTTAAGTTAACAGTGCAATTTACCACCAATCAGACACTATAATCATCTTGTGGCTGTTTCTGGGGTTGTATTCAATGGAGCTGTCCATTAATTTTAAGGTTTCATAAGCCAAGGTTGGTGAAGAGACAAAACTGTAACGAGAAGTAAATACACAAAAAGGTGAGGGCAGGAAAAGGAAAAGGAGTCTTCAAGCATTTCAAGTCGAGGAGGGAGGGGACGTGATTCGAATTCTAGTCTTAAATCACATATGTCGGTGCTTGGAAACATATAAATATAGAATTTAATGGCAGACGAGAAGAATTCCACCCATCTATTCTGCCCATGATTACCAAATAAAAATGACATTTCCCGCCAATGCTGACCACACAGAAACAGACTAGAAAGGATAAAATAAAAAGGCAGGATAATAAGGTGGAAGTGAATAAGGTTGGGCCAGTGGCAGGAAATTGGTCTGAGGCAGGGCCTTACCCGGGTGCATGGTAACCAAGGCTTCCTTCTGTAAGATAATACTTTACCCTTAACCTTCCTGTCTCCAAGTTGAAAGCATGCCTTTGTGTTCTTGTAGCTTTCATTAAATGTTTCCTTGTAATATTTGAGGATTCAGTCAAGTCTCCCCTTTCCTTCTTCCATAGTGTGTAAATTAACGTCTGAGGTCATTCAAGGAACGATCTTTTAGTAGGACCACACTTCTTTTAGTAGTGCTCTAATATACTGACCCTTCACTGAATTAACTTCAGCATGGCATAAATATTTTAGATACAAAATTCTAATGATGGAAGACATAATGTTCAAAAGTACTGCTTATCAGAAATTCAGAATAGATAAGTAAAATCTGATATTACATTTTATTTATAGAGCTCCAGCAGCTTCAGTAGCGCTGTTACCAAAAAAGGTGAATACAAAATTAACAATAACTATTGCCAATATCTAAAATAAACAAGAACCTAAACACATATAAGACATACTGGTACAAAGGGGAGAGTTAAAGAGAAGGAGGATCGATAGGACAAAGGGGAACGTTAAAGAGAAAGAAAAGAGATCGAAATAAAGAGAAAAGAGATAGAAAAAGGTGAGTGATAAAGAGAAAAGTGAGAGATGAGATAAACAGAATAGAGAGAGAGATTATGCGAGATGAGTAGACAGAAGGGAGATGAGGATAAAGGGGGGGATAATGAGAAAGAGGAGAGATAGGGAGAGAAGTGAGAGACAAGAGAAAGAAGAGAAGAAACAAAGAGAACTTAGACAGATAAGATTAAAAAAATACAGTTTGTTCTAATTTATTTGCATGACTTTGAGGCTGACATATATTTTTTTTAAATATATGTAGTGGGCAGCCTTTCATCCTCGGACCCAAGCAGCATAATGCCTTAAGCCCACAACAACAACAAAGAAGATTGTGACTCCCATGTCCGTTTCAGCCCACTTAACGAACCCGCACCATTCATTTACAACGTGATCGACGTTGTATTGTGCTCCTCCTTGTGTGTGAACGAGAGAAGACTGCATGTCTTCAAGATGCACAGTCTTATCCTAATCTGCAGAGTCAGCACATGTGACTTCAGCATTCAGCTACATATACACTGCCCCGAGTCACATAATGTTTTATATACTTACCTCCAGAAGTGTAGTTGGACAAGTGGCATACATTTGGCTGACCAGTCACCCACCACCAGCAAGCAAGAAAGCCTGGTCCATCCATCCATGCTGGGGCCCCAAGTAAATGCTTGCCCAGGGTCTAATCAATATTAAAGACAGACTGTCTAATTTTGATACACTGTGGCATAGTGGAGGAATCTGGAGAAAGAAGAGTCACAAAACTACTCTCTGGTTGAGCCTCTGTGATGGGGTGTTCTGAGAAGAATGGGCTTCTAGCTGTGTGTATGAAGAAAACAATGTTTAAGAAAAAAGGAACCCATTTGTAGCCCTTAAAGGTACAATATTGTGTACTGCTTGGAAGTGCCTCCAACTACTATCAAACCCAGCTTCTGTTCATCTGAATAAAGAAAAACTGTGGGAGCAGGTATTAAGGCTCTACAGAACACTAAGGTAAAAATGTCTGCCTTGCAAGATCTGCCTGATCCATTCTAAGTGCTATTATTGTCAAATGAAAGTGTCTAGGGGTACCAGCAGCTGAGCCACACAGCGGTAGACCAAGCACACTCAAAGAGCGGGGCAGCCAAGTGCTGAAGACTGTAGCGTGTAAAGGTGGTCAGGTGTTCGCATACTTTTTATCATAGTATATGTTGAAACTGTTCTACTGCCACAAATAAGTGAGTTGAAAAGGTTTGATTGGAAGTCAACCGCATAAATTTAATGCAGTACCTTATGCTCACAGTAGTCTAGAAAGGGAAAGACCGACATCTAAAATTTTATTGTTGGGCTTTGACATTTTTGTCCCTGGCCAGACTGGTTCTTGAACAAGGCTCTTTCATCTTTATTATCCTATCAGTTTGACTGAACTGTCCTCTTTATTCTCCCAGCTCCGGAGCTGGTAGTACTGTCATGTGAAGGACAGACTGTTACTGTTTATCTCTGAAGGGTAATTATGATTAATAGGTTTATCAAAGGAGTGTTTATTTTATATATTGCATAAATTGCCTTTTGATTGTTATTTTAGCTTGTTTCCAGGCAGCAGTATTAGTCGTTACCTGTGTCTGACAATGACATTGTTTTTAGGGACATCTTGTTCTTGTAATTTTTTTTTATCTCAAAGTCGAATCCGGGCTTAGATAAAATTAAAGAGCGTCTTAGAGAGAAGCATGGACATCCATCTCCAGAAATCTTATGTTTTGCTCGGCACAACAGGTTTGCAATTTTTTAAATTATTATTTTTCTTATTGTGCATTGAAAATGACAAAACAATTCCGTGACTAAGTTTTATTTATGATAATGTGGAAAAATAATTGGGAGCAATGAAGGACTTCACTGTTTTTTCTCTACGGCCAATGCTGATGGGCAATTAATTTGGAATCTTCAGAATTCAGCACTCTTTTATGTCAGTGAAAAATACACATCAGGTAGCAGAATGTTGCAGACAAAATAGAATAAATGAGCACATTATGTTTAACGAAAACCCAGATCAAGGTGATTGGTACCTTTTTAATTCAGAAAATGATCACTTAATATGTTGTGCTTTGCAGAAAAAAGCAGTATCATATGATTTCCCACTCAAGTGTCCATGAGTTAAATGAATGTTCTCCTAGATGGATGATGGTCTTTCCCAGACAACAGCCGCTCACCTTTATGGGCCGAATCTCCATTGCCGAGCCAAATGCACTTCATAAAACTATAAGAGAAATTCTAGATTTTCATCAAAAGAAATCCTATGAAATCAGAGTGAGTAATACCGTTTAGATAATTTTACTTTAAGAGCTGATACTGGATGATGACTTAAAAGTCTTCACATTTTGACCAATAAAGCTCAGCTTCATACGATTATTCCTAAGATTTTTGCAGAGAAGTTCTTCATGGATATTCATGCCTTGTAGAAGAAACCTTTGTTTCACCTCTTCCAAAGTTATTCCACCCACAGAGAAGTGTCAGATGAAGGTGAAGTGAATTTTACTGCAACATTTGTGAGATGGAAAGATGCAATGTTAAACCTAGAGTGTGGTATATACCAGCAATTAAAACAGTTATGAGATAACGAGGTCATAATTCAAATCTAATTTGGGTCTATTTACTAAGAAGGTGAGTGGTCAGCAGGGTTAACTTAGCTCCCCAGATTCGACTGGCATTCCATGCTACCACTCACAAAACAATTCACGTACTTACTAACCTCCGAGTTGTTTTCCATTGCCAGCAACAACTAGCAAGTTGAATAACGATATGTCCTTGCCTGAAACTTACAAAATGTTTACAGAAACAGCCCAAGAAGTTAGTTGAAAAAGGTAAATGATTTTTTTTAAAACAGGGGTTTCTAGGCCCTGTTAAGCATAAGAAAACCAGGCGATCAAAATCTCATGAAAATCGGATTAAACTTCCAAAATGCATTAACCCCCAACTCACACTTTCGAAGCATCAATTTAGCATTTCTCACCAACGAGTTGGGGCTCCATTCTCGGCCCGACCCTGCCAAGTTCCTTTGAAATACATGAAGCGTATGTGAGAGCTGCACGCCTATGCATTTTATTTACCCTGTTTATCAAAATTAAGCATTCACTGGAACATCTCCATCTATTTTCAGAGAAAGCTGCTAGTTCTGCTTTTATTTAAATGAATACCAATTATTTAACAGCAGCTAGTGCATTTTTCAGTAAATAGGGTGGAGACTCTGATATTTACGATATAAGCCCTCTTAATAATACATCCAGCACATCCAAAGCTTAAAAAAGATATGTTTTCTTTCCTAGAAACTCTGCATAGCAATTATGGTATTTTTTTTCACACTGGATAGATGCTAAAGGTAGAAAATTGTTTGTCTAGCGTAGCACTTTTTAGGGCATATTTTTGCAGCGTAGATATAGGATATATTTCATGTTGACTCCCTGCTAGAAGGGTGAGAAATCTCTGCCTCGTAATAATTTACTTGTCTGGCACTAAATGGCAAAATTCAATTTAATGATGTCTTAATGCAAATATATTACTTATGTCGGTTGCAGAGTGCTGCGCCTTTTGCTTTTTCAAGATGGTGTCTGCATGGTTATGGTAAGTAGCAAGGATTGGTTCTATAATGCATTTACAATAAACTGGCGTCTGGTTGAAAGGTGGGACGACTTGTCATCTGAAAGTGCTGACCATTGTGGTCTACCTTTAGAAGGAATGCCCTAGCGAAAAGTTATATATTTTATTTGTGGATTGACTAATATGTAGTCTACGGAAATGTTGTGAAAATCATGCTGTTTCATTATAGCTAACATTTTTTAAAGTAGTGCAGTACTGTTAAAATAATGATACAATAAAGAAAAAAAGTCTTTATATGGGAGATTTGACAAGCCTGTCTACACAATAAACCAGTTTATTCGCTATGACTTACAGCAATTCAAAATTCAGGTTCACTATCTGAGAAGTTGCTACATGGCTGCCAACCTAGTTTAGCTAAACTGCATATCCCATTTATTTAAGAACCCATTTGTTGGAAACTCTGCTTTGGAGGGAGTATGCACCATGGCTAATTCGTATTTTGACACATGTGAACGAGAATGTGGAATTCAAGATGGTTTTCCTTCTTTCACTCTCCAGACCATCCATGTTCCTCCTAGCCTATACCTCAAATGACGATTCTTGTGTTGTTCCAGGAGAATTATTACTTTGTAGGTGAACTTGGTCAAACTTGGGACCTGGTAAAAAAAATCTAGATTTTTCACTGGAGGATGTTTGTGAGGTGATACATTTCAAACATTATGAATTTAATTATTGAATTCTGAACTTTTTCTACACCTCCTAAAGTAAGTCACCATTGAGGTCCACAGGAACATAATCTTGGAGATCTCAGAGAATGCACGAGACACTGTTACTTAAGGCAGAGCTGACTTTGGCCATGTTAATTGGAGTTAAATCTTCCCTTTCTAGAAATGTTCTACAGTAAATTACACTGGGCAACTATTATCCCTCCACCAAATAAATGCTTCATGACACATCTTCCTTCTTGTCACATTTCACTTTCCTATCAACACAAAGTTGTGCTGCATTCTCTTCATCCTCACACAGCAGCTAGTAGACCAGGGTTATAATCTACTCTGTACCCAGGGAAACATTTGTTGCTGATTATTTAATTGCAGCCTAGTGAACTACCACAAAATCAATGAAACTGAGTAACGCTCCTAAGCATCTGCAAATAATTGATCTAATTTTATGTCTCACACAACTTGACTGACCGTTTCAGTAACAAGCCTTAACAGTAGATCAGTGATGCAACACATTCTGAAGTCTACTCTTTATTCTTCAGAAGAGACACTTAAATCTGCATATATATCCATTGGTATTAAGTTACATATTCTTTCATCTTTTAAATCTTATTTTCTTACATCTTCTCTCTCTTCCCTCTGTACTGCTTATTCCCACCACACCCCGCTGGATCAATGTGCGGCAATATGCTTTATCCTTAGATGTGCTTGGAGAATGTAATTAGGTAGTGGACGTGCCTATAAATCTAAGTAGCTGCTTTAATGTGATACAGTGTGGCACGCAGCTCCGTAACTGGACTATTTTCTCCTCATTATGATATACTTGAGGCCATAGAAAATGGCTGGCAGTGATTAAGAAGATACGTGTCCCATTAAAATAGGCATTTTAGACATCATTATTATTTACAAAAAATAGATAATAGTGGACTTCATCGTGTGGTCTTAGATCAAATCCATTATTTAAAAGGTCTTAGACTGAGTTAAATTGTTTCAGGGTATGTTTTATTAACAAGCCGAGACAAATATACATAGAATTTGTGACCCACAAAGAGATTTAATCCAGACCGATTCATTTTTTGTGTCTTTAAGGCTATATAATCTATACAGATCAATGTAAAATGGTACCCACGAGCTCCTGTATGTCGTTTGGGACCAGAATTCCTGTCTCTCTTTTGTTCCCTCTTTTCCTAGACGCTCAGAATGTTTTTTGGGTATGAATACATCATAGTGCTCTACAGCCCTAAAAATAAAATAGCATATCTAGAAAAAAAACATGGAACTGAGTTAAAAAAGTATACATAAAACACATTCTTCTTAAACGATTTGCCATGCCTATAGCTCCACCCCATAAAACAAATATTTTTTAGAGGTATGGCAGAGCTATGACATCACTGAATTGGGTGAAATCAGCATTTTAACTACCGTACTTACCGGCGTATTACACGCACCGGCGTATAACACGCACCCTCGCCGGAACCGGAAGTGCGGGAGACGCGGCTACAGATCGTGCAGCACAGAAAGTTATCGGCGTATAACACGCAGGTAGGGTTTAAACTTATTTTTTTAGATATAAAAGTGCGTGTTATACGCCGATAAATACGGTAATCCTTGCAAGTATATAAATAAAGATAGTACTCCACTTGGCACCTCTGGCCAAGAGCATACAACATAGCAGAATATTTAGTGGATCTTCTGCTCTTTGCTTTGTTTTAGTGTCCTTTTTAGTACATAATGTGTCTGGAATATTTTCAAATAAGCCCTGGCTTAATGATTGCTATTAAAACAACTGCATTGACTGCTTTCTCTGCTGTCAAGTGCGTTGAGACCTCTAGGAGAAAAGTACTATATTGAAGACGTTATTATTATTTAGTATAACTATAAAGCAATTTGCTCTGTGTACACGCTTTGTTTTCTTAACTATTGAGCTGTGATCCATTAGGGCTAATTGATGTGTGTCTGTGTCTCTCATACGCAGGCTTTGCAATTGAATTGTGCAGCGTGTTATATTTATGATCCTATTTGCTGCGGCTTAAAGACTGGCATGGGGGCATTCATAACAGTAAAAATAGCTTCCATGCAACTGGTGTGCTCATCTTTACAAATACCAATAAAGCAGATAATATACCACGCCAAGGTTAAAGAACATACGGAGACAGCACACAAGGACGCTCTATTTGGTATTGAACTGTCTACGTTAAAGCTGTATGTGGCTGAATCTCTTTCAGTGAGTTACCATTTTAGATTTGTAAAGTTAAGACGGATGAATTTAAATGCTTGCTACAGTTTCGTATTATGGCAATGTTGGGGGACATTACTTATATTTATTTCCATATCTGATTTCATACACTCAACATTAAAAAATTAAAATCATGAAATTATAGATTATAATCATTAACTGATTAACTATATCCAGTAGACCAAACTTCCATGCACAGCTGTGTATGGGGCATCCACTATGGTGGACCTCCTCAAATCCATACCTGGGAACTTCTGGGCTCCGGCTGCCCAAAGTCTGCCCTTGTAGGATGCAGCCAGGACTGCCCACTGTCATCACAGGCAACCCCTCCATTTCAAGGTGAAATGAGGAGAGAGAGTGGGGCTGTCAAGACCCTGCTCCCACAACCTTGAGGGTTTGCGTGTTGACCCGAGAGAACCAAAGCTTCTCCAAGAGTTTTCTGGGTCAAACCCGGAGAGTTCCCGGTTATGCTCATACCACCTAAGTGACCCTCTATGATCCAAATTCCGCTCTTTCCTCCCCTGATGTCTTCTCTTCTAGGAGCTCAGAATGTTCGCTGGGTATAAGTGTTCTACAGCTCGATATAAAAAGCAGAAAACATGAGGAAAAATAGTATATTTAGAAGAAATGCTTTGCTGAAGCTAGAGAATTCAAGACATTAAATAATAACCCAAGGGACAAGTGGCTTTCAGTGCTGGATTTGTTTATTTTTTATGTTAAATGTGACACCTCTCTTTTAAGAGAAGATCCTAAAATATCTCTGGTACTCAAGGATTGTATAAGTTATCATTAAGGAGGTGTATGAAAATTCCTGGGGTAGCAGCGACAGCAACATGTTTGGTATTTAAGGAAAACAAATAAATATGCAATGATGTATTTTAATTCATTTTATTGAGTGCAATTTAGATTTTTTTTTTTTTAATACAATATTTTTATTCTCTTCTTTGAAATTACTGTTACAAACTCCAACATTTTGAACACAGGTGACAAATCTGAGGAGGGGTAAATTGTACAATGCAGGACCTTACAGAAATATACAGCTATGTGGTTGTCATGGAAGCCAAGGTGGGGCAAGAGGGCAGAGAGCGGGCAAATGGGGGGCTATTCATCTTTTCCCATAGACAGTCTATCCCCGTCGAATCTTTTGGTGACAGCTGACGGCATGAAATCGGTCACTGGGCCAACCTCTGGAAAGAAGATACAGAAATGAGTTATTGCAATAGGGAGAAATAGTTCTGAAACATGCATACAAAAGAAACATTACGGGGTTATCATACATTTATATATTAAATAGATTAGATGGAGGGTATCCTGGGATCACTGCAAAAAGTTAGGGATGCAAATATTAATATTTTAGTAGTCAAATATGTTCTAGATTACAGAAAAAAGTAATCCTTGTTCATGGAGGGCAGTCCTCTACATCCCCACTAATATTTTGTTTCTGGAGTTGTCCCCTGAACTCTTCTAATCATACTTCTATTGCAAGAAATGTAACAGTGAACAATATGGCAGTATTTATTTAGATCTCTCTTAGAAGCCTCTTTTGAGCCAGACTAAGCCCCAATCTCCACCTGGACTCAACTGTGTGATGTAATGTCATATCCCGCACACGGTCCTCCATAGTGTTAATCATCTGCTTTGGGAGATCAGAGATCTTCCTTATAACCGGCTCATTGATCTGTAACGCGTTGGAGAACCCAGAATATGCTGCGGCATAGATGTTTACATATTTAAGAATATTATTACCACTAGTATACTGACTAAAATTGTAATTGGATTCTGAATAATTATCTCTTGCAATTTGCAGGTGTAGAGCCAAGGATTGTGACCACATTATATTATCCGTAATATCCATGAAATTATAAAATGTTTCTAATAGGCATTTCCCTTCCCTTATATCTCAAACTTTCTTGCTCCTATTATTCCCAGGTGTCTATCCTCCAGCTGAGATATATTTAATACAGCGTGAGAGCTTGAGAACTAGGTTGTTATTATGATAATTGCTTTAAAATTAGTATATATTTATACATCCGTGTGTTCGTGTCGGCACACGAGGAAAGAAGGAGTTGAAGGTAAATAAGTAGATTGCACTTCCATGTGGATTGTTGCAATAATTCCTCAATAACTGCTTTATACTGAGGTCTGTGGGAAGATCTTACAAAGGGGCAAGTTAAGGCAAGAAGAGGAAGGAATATAGAAGGTTCTTTTAGTTACATGAGGGGCATCCTGGTTAGAGATGCTAAGCATCGAATTTGTTTTAGTGGTAGGTACGACATACAGGAGATTCCCACTCCTCTGAACTAATGGGAACAATTTGAAACTTAACTTATACTTAAGTTTTAGAAATGATTAATCCAAACACTCAGTAAGGATGTTCTAAAGATCAGCGTGCAAAAGGTTTGAGTGCATCGGGGAAGCAGCAAGATTCCCCGGAGTAAACATAAAAAATAATAAAATGTCAAAGAGCATTAAAACAGCCCAGCAGCACTAACCTCATGTCCTGCATGGCCAAATACTACATTCAAATATCAGACTCAACTATGGCTCATGAATGCTTTATCTTATTTTCGCAGACATGAGTTTTACCGCATAATCGGTTTAAACCTGGCTCCAAGGTTGTTCCTTCCAACATCATTGCAGCACCGCTATGAACACAGTAATGGCAGCTAGCATGAGAACCCTCTTAACCAAAACTCCCCTGATAAGCTTTAAATGTGTCTTCCATATCCATTATGGAAATAAAGTGAATTTATTTTAATGAATATATACATAACATGGATATATGGATGAAGTTACAAAGTTACGATCACATTCTTCCCAGATCATTATATAAAGATTGGGTAATATCACTTTAAAGGGCAAGGCAATAAATAGATTGCAATCTCAAAAAGCATAACGTGCATAGAAAATTATGCCTGTGTATCAGAATTCCTTGGTCAGTTGTAATTTAAAAGACTAACAACAAAACAATTTAAGGGTGTGATCAAAGTGTGATTATAGACAGCTACTCTACTATGTTTCCTTAAAACTACTACACTTGTACTTGGCAGAATAACACAGATGGCACACACTACGCGGCCAGAAACCATTTTTAATTTTAGTTAAACTAAAGCAGTACTGAATTATTCCTGAGCCAGCAGATGGAAAGGTGTGAACTACATGCGTAATTTACAAATACTGTACTACAGTGCACTCAGCAGACGGAGAGAATTTATGATAGGATATTGGAGAAAAAAGGAGGAAATAAAAAGATGGAAATGGGATACAAGGGCACCAGTTGAAAAAGCCTAAAGGTATACATTATAACTTTGTATAATAATGAAAGAACCCAGTCTGATGTAATGCTTGGTTTCTAATACCTGCGCTTAAAGGTATGTATGAAAAGATTGTGATTATTGTAGAAAGATCAATCCAGCAAAATGGAAAAAGGGAAAGGGAGAGAGAATGAGGAAGGAGTTAGGGAAAATAAGAGGGGTATGATCAAGATGAGAAGAAATGAGAGAGCAACAATGACTCTGTACAACCTTTTTAAGGGGTGGGTACGGAATAGGAAACTGACTTGTGTTAATCCTCATTTAATACTGTACTTAAGACTATGGGTATGCCCAAAGTGTCACTTTTTCCGAGGTAAAGACCCATGGGTTTGGTTTAGTAACTACATTTTATTCATATAGAGGTAACAATTTAGGAAGGGCTTCTTACAGTACACCCAAAAGGGTATGGCAAAGTTAGGACAGACATAAAACCGATTGATGAGGTAACCCTGCCCTGTCCATACTCCTCATTTTATATGTCTCAGCAAACTTAAAATACCCCATTTTTAAATTATTCATTCTTTACTATGTTTCTTCCAAGTGCACCATAATGAAAATCTGGTATCTATGATCCAAATAGAGACAATAAAAAGTAAAAAGGGATAAGAGAATCCATTCTAAAGTGAAAATACGGAGAGACAAGGAAAGAAATGCACAATGTATACATTATAATACATAACTACTTATGAATCATTTGTATTTAAATGCGATATTTTGCAGTAAAACCTCAATGTGCTTGAGATGGAAAGTAAGTGCATGTTCTCTATTGTGTAGAAACATTATTGTTTTTCACAGAACTGTGACTCACCAACATTTATAAACATATCGCATTGTTGTCATGTGTTAAAAATGTACATTTCATTTAAAGAAAACACTGGGTAGAGACTGGAGGTGATAAGATGGGCTGCTGGGTAAAAAGTACTTAAGATATAGAATCAGGACTGAGGAACATGAAATGATTTGATGTTGAGTTGATGTATTTAGAAAACATAGGTCAACTCTTGGCCACTCCTTGTGTTATAAGAACACAGAGGGAAGAAAATGACAGGCAGTGGGGATCTTGCTTCAGTGGTGCAGCACAAAAAGTTGGGTCTTCATGCCAGTTCTGTTTGAGGGCCCCACTCTCTATGTACGTATCCTATTTTGGAATGGAAGGAGACCACAGTGAATGCGTCTGTAGGTTTAACATTGGTTGAAAGCCAGCATGTTGGATGGTGGGATACTAAATGCGTAAGATGTCTGAAAGAACTAGGTTGACCCCTAAAACGGTGAGTAGTCTATAACAATGAGAAACGAAAGTGGAGACACAAGGTGCTGGGTGAAACCCAAATGTAATGAGTGATACTGCTAGGTGGATGCTGAAGGTGGAGCGACAAGGTATTTAATAGATCATGAAGTAGTAAGAGAATTGTGTAGACAATGGATGTGTAGGGTAAGGGTGGTAGACTGAAGAGAAAGAATATGATGTGTTTAGTGAAATTTTACATAAAAAGTGTGTTATTGGAATCATCAATGGTGGACAAAGAAGCTCAGTAACAAAACCACAAGAATCAGGGTCAGTATAGGATGAGTAAAAAGAATAAAGACTCACGGAGCTGTGGATGATCATGTAGAAACTCAACCTATTATGGCACAGTCAAGTTGCTCTATTAAACGATATTCTGACCTTCAATATACCAAAAGCTTTAACGCAAAGCCAGTTCCAAAAAGTTATTTTTAGTAACTTTTAATAACTATTCACCTTAAAAAAAGACATGCACATTCCTTATATATCTAATTTGCCAAGCAATAAAAGATTAATCTCCTCCTAAATTAGTTTCCCTTTTATTATGAATTAAGTGGAGCTCTCTTCAAAAGCTCATCATTTCTGGAGCTAAGGATTTATCTCCTGAAGATTATCTTTCCAGGAGTGAGAGAAAGATTTATGCTGCGTTCCATATTTCCAAGGCAATTACTTTTCAAAAACACTTCCACGTAGATAATAATATGTATACATAACTTGTGGAATTTAATCAGTGTACCGGCTACTGTCTGCAAGAAGCTTGATCTGAATCTCACACCCAAGTAAAAAGCTTGCAGTATGAGATTTGGGGCTAAATGAAAGGAGGTTTTGTTTTTTTTTGATGCCCACAAAGTTCTTTATCAGAAAGCTTTTTAGTTAACGCATAAAAGATACCTCATAGTACATCTTCTCGTACAATATATATATTTTTTCAAAAACTATATATAAATAGCGTAACAGATGATATACTGAAAATGAGGACCCAACACAGTCCGACCCCCACATATCTCACACAGTCTGATCCCTGTAAATTTGAATCACAGAATGGACCCCTAATACATACTAAGAATAATTCCACATAGGTTACCACACACACAAAATTAGTCATTATAAATGAGCTTATACAGGTTAATCTCATCATAAATTAACTCACTCTCACTGCCTCACATACACAATCATAGGCTTACTGATTCTTAATACGGATTCCACCTGTATGATACACAAATACACAAAAAGAGATCAAGCAGGTGAATATGGTTATTTCTCAGCAGGTTGGGCATTGAAGTTGTTGACATGAGAGCAAGGCTAGCAGATGCGTGATTAAAAGTTCGGTATCAGCAGAATGGGAGCTCACAGTATGACATGGCTGGCATGCCGTGAGTAGCTTCATGTACAAATGTCACTCTTGGAGATCAAACACAGGATGATGGAATACTAACAGGAGGCTAACATGGACTTCATTATTTTCCTCTGCACGTATATATACATTTGTATTAGTCTTAGAGAGCTTCTTTGCAAGATGGTTCTCCTTAAAGCAGCCTATTGACTAAAACCATTCAGTTCCCCAAGCACCTTTTGGAAGGGACAACTTACTGTGAGTACATCGATGATAGATGGACACGAGGACTTCAGAAAATATATATTATGTGTTTTGGAACTTGACTATAGTCAGAGCTTGCACTCAATACTACTGTATTCAAGAGCAATTTTCAAACATGGGAAAACAAAATATTATCCTAGTTTGATCTAGAATAGTCAACTTACTACTTTTCAGTTGATTTTTCTACAATTCTCCACAGTATATTTATACCTCAGGCTCTGAAAAAGGAGTCATAATTAAGCAGATAAGTAGTTTGCTAATTCTGTATTTTAGATGCAGGACTGGTAAACTATGTAAGTACTTTTTAGCCAGGGGAGACTGTAATTGGTTACCAGAGTATAAAGTATTTGGTGCTGATAGGAAGAAGGAAGGAATAATAAGACATTTGTATGCAGACCAGGTAGGGAAAACAGAGGGTGTCTGGACTCCTTTAGTGAAACTTCATAAAACATTAAAACCAGATGATCATACTCATTGAAGCAGATCAGCATCCAGCCTCATAAATGAGATCTTGCTTATCTTACGTTTGCATTGATTAGGTAAAAGGAAAAGAAATCTTCAGCCTTTTTCGCAAACAAATAAAGTACTAATAAGATAAGGAGCTGCTTTTTACATGTCCCAGGGCTCTGCCTGCGAAACTCGGATTTGTGTTTTTCTGCCATACATTCTACTGTCCACCTACAACCCACTTTATCCGCTCTACTGCTCGCAGTTATACACTCCACTGCCCAACCGTATCTCCCCTTCATCCACTCTCCTGCCCAACCATATCTCCCCTTCATCCACTCTACTGCCCAGTCATATCTCCCCTTCATCCACTCTACCGCCCAGTCATATCTCCCCTTCATCCGCTCTACCGCCCAGTCATATCTCCCCTTCATCCGCTCTACTGCCCAGTCATATCTCCCCTTCATCCACTCTCCTGCCCATTCATATCTCCGCTTCATCCGCTCTACTGCCCAGTCA
>VKOC01000005.1:41677989-41692160 GCA_009364415.1 Spea multiplicata
AAAACGTTCAAGGCCCTGAAATCATTTAGTGGAAAAGGTTTTTATTGTGTTATAATATTTATTTTAAGGATTAGTCGCACTCAATTGTGGCTTCAGGCTTCCCTTATTGAATGACCAAGTATTATTTTAGCCCAATAACAAAAGTATAATTCCATAGCACATTACTTTTGGAAATTATGAATGCCCCCCCAGTTTGACTGTGGTATCTTGTGTGCCCCCCCTATATATTGTTTCTAGAGTCGCCACTGCTCCTCATTGCACTTTAGAAAAACTAGCATGACCATACATGGACACTCATATAAAAGCCTTATAAAATGACTACAATATTTGCCATTATGATCACAAATAAAAAAAAACACTTGGATATATAAAGACATATAAGCTGCTTACCTCGACTGACCTGAAGAATCGTTGTCCCTGCGTGACTGTTCCACCCTCCCTTTACTTTGTTGTAGCTATTTTATAAGGGTAAAGGTTGTCTCTGAGGCAGATAAAGGCTTTTATTATACAATCTTAGTAACAAAGGGCAGATTGTAATCAGTAATATTTAATGGTTGATATCTTTATAGTGTACGGTAATGTTTGAGTTGTGTTACGCCTCTTATACACTTCAATAAATGTATGGCCAATATTATCCGACATAAACAATGTCTTAGTTTTATGTTCAAATTTATTAGCATGCAATGGACAATTATTGTAATTCACAGAGAATGCTGTGTAACTCTTCATTTACACTGCTCTACAGCTTACACTGGATCATGGATAAGAGGGATGCAGCGGTGAATGTCACTGCTGCAACAGGTCCTTCTCCCGCTGTGTCCCTACAGTGTTCTGGAGAGTTTCAGGTCTGGGGTCTCCCCCACATTCTTAATTGATCACATGACCACCCAGCCAGTGTCATCAGGTGCCAAAGTCCCAGATATGATGTCATATCCAGTGCATCTTTTACACGTATATTCAAATGGATAACCGGCATACCCAGTCCTGGCAATCTGCAAGCTGGAATTAAGTTATAAATTAACTCACAAGCTACTTGCTTTTTTTCAACTTGCATTACCTAATTTCACGTGTATAGTTGATTTTTTTAGTGAAAAGACTGCTAAATCTATTCCATGCATAAGCATGACCATGATTTTTTTTTATTATTCTTAATTTCACAATCTGTTCCTTTCTCTCTAGCCTTTATGGATACACTTTGTCTTATTTCACTATGCTGAAAATACATTCAATACTAATGTCTGTTGAAAATATATTGATCTGTATGATCATGTAATTAAGTTAGAAATTACAAAGGCATGTTTTTCTGTAAGTCTAAAAGAATATGATTTCTATTCAAATAGACTAATGGAACATTCAATGTTTAGTGAGAATCAGACTTTTCAGCTGTTAAACGGACCAATTGTTTGGCACAAAATAGCTGATCTCCAATTGCTTGTTCCAAGGACAGTGTTTAATTTGGTGTTCGTTATGTCACCCTTTCAGTCCCTATTTGTCTTTGTATCTTTGTTTCCAAATGTCATGACCCAATAGCTCTTAGTTTTATTACCCAAACTGTTGGTTATTTAGGCATCTGTTTCTTTCATGCAAAGTGCACACAGCTTCCCAATGTTTTTCTTTGTCACTAGCCAACTGTATTTGTGAAGCCAAGTCATGTAAAACCCAGATGCTTAGTTATTTTGCCAATCGTCTATTAACAGAAGATGAAAGTCTTCTTGAATAGATAAGTATATAGTGTGGCGTTTGGGTTAAGCACGGGTCTGACTCTAGGTAGTGCTCCAGCCTCCCCCTGTCACTCATCTCTAAGATCACTGTTTCTGGTGCACTGCATTTTAATGATTTGTGACCAAGAAAATTTCCTATGGAGGTTGTACCTGCTGTATCTCAGCATAATCGATATATATATCAGAGCTGAGGTCAGGAAGCAGGAGCTCAGCGTAATTGAGATATCTGATCGTTTGGAACACATTTTTACATGAACCCCCCCCCCCCAAAGAATAAAATAGATTAGACTGTATTCTCCTGGGAACAGGGTAGGTTGACTATAAAGTTCATTGCTAGGTGGATCCAGGGGCATGTCAGCTGTGGAAGGGGTTGAAAAACCCCTGCTGGGTGGACCCTGGGCACTTTGTCGGCTGTGCACGTAACACATACTTGCAGATACAGTGCAACGTTCTTTTCGACAATCAGGACACCAAATGTTACGAGAACAAAGGGACCTGGGCTTGTAACCTGCTGATGAGGTCAAGGATCTGAGTACGCCCCTTAAGCTACACAGCAGCCACTGTGACTTTGGAGGCTATGACAAGTTCTGTCTCCTGGACCTCTTCTGGAATAGTATGCAACCCATATAGGGCTACAGCATGCAAATACATTTTAGACATTTTAGACAACTACCAGCTTGGTGGGACCGGTTTGGGGAATGCTGTTCTTGTTCCAGCTTAGCTGTGCCCCTGTGCAGAAATCAAGGTCCATTAAGACATGGTTTGATGTGGAAGAGCCATTACCTTAACTACACCAATTGTGAGCCAAACCTTCTTGTACACATCAGTGCATGACCTCACAAATGTTTTTTTTTTTTGGCTAAATGGGAACAAATTCCCTCAGACACATTCCAAAATCTATAAAGTGGTGAAGCAAATCCGTTTTCATGCTCATGATTTTGAAATGGGATATCCAACTATCATGCATTGTACCGGAGGAGATGCTGGTGCAGTATAGGACACAGTGTCCCCAAATGAGAAGCCCGATTGTCACAGAAGAGTCCTTCATCCGCCAACTGGTACCTCCTTGGGTTGAGCCTTTTTGGTTTTGATGGCCATGGGACTTTCTGATGATCTTCTAAGACCGAGGACAGACAAAACAAACCGTATTCAAGAAGCCAGAATTCTGGGCAATCAACATATCAGAGCCGAGGTCAGGAAGCTAGAAAACAGATAGTTAGGATCAAGCCAGAACAAATACACAGGATCAATAACGTATAATGCACTATGACGGGATACACTATCACAAGCAAAGGTCCAACTATCAGAGGGCAAGGTGTAGTGGGGGACTGGGGTCATCTTGCGTGTGGTGCGACTGTGTGTGAGGCTGCAGTCAACAATTGTAGTATGCTGGAACCAGAGAAAAAGATGTGGACTCTCCCACTGTGTGAGACAGTGCACCGAGGATGTCCCCAACAGCGGGTTGGGAGAACGGACTCCACAGCCCCAGTGGGAGGCCTACCTTGCTGACGTACTAGCAGATACGCAACACCAACTAGGTATTTGGTCAAATAGAGTGTGTAAGCAAGTGTATAGAGAAAAGAGGCATTGGACACAATTTGTCTAGGGCACTAGAAACCCTAGGATGTCTTCAAATGTCATAAAATTAATAATTAAAATTTCATGCATTAAAAAAGCAGTTGGGCCCATGCAACATTTGCTTCAATTATAATACAGTGAAGGTTTGGGACTGAAAAGTCCCAGTTATTAGATAATTTCTGACTAGATATTTTTTTCCACTACAGAGGAGGTTTCAACACTAATACATTTTACTGCATATAAGATCTATTAAGGGTAAAATGTGCTATGAAGATATAAAGTTTTTTTTTAGTCATTATGACCAATGTTATAAGTTCATTTACCAAAGGTGTCTCATTTATAAGGCACATTTATTAGTGATTTTTTTAGTACTTGTTTCCATTAAAAGAATGATTTGACTTTGGGGGGGGGCAATCATGATTATTATTGCCCATAAAGCAGGTAATTAACATGACATTTAATGTCCTTTTAATTCACTTTCTAATGCTATGATGCAGAGTAAATTGGCCCAATTTGTGCCTTCCTGCTAATAATCGTTAATGTGATCAGATGGAATGCAGATTTATGCAAATGCATACCATTAGAAACCAAGAAAATAAATGACTATTTTCATATGCCGAAATTCCTCAGTTTAAACAGTGTAATTTTTTAAAATGATAGAAAAAGTTAAAAAGTATAAATATATCCAAATTTAGTAAAAAAAAAAGAGTCTATTTATAAATCAATTTAGTAAAACTTCACTGGCATACCTCAACCGAAAGTTGCATGCATTCATATGCTACAACGCAATATATTTATATAAAAGTTGTTTGGAAGTTTCACATTTTAAACATGGAAGTTTGAATATTTGATTACTCTCTATCCAAATCTGAAAATTCTGTGACATGAAAAAACTTTTAAATAACCCCCCAAAAATTATAAAAACCAGTAGGCACCCCTTCGAACAAAGGCAGGACAGTCGAGCGTCCATACCTTCCTGAACACCCTAGGGAGCAAGGAAGCTGTTTGCTCCCATTACAGCAGAGATAGGGATTAAATATAATAGAATAACCCTATGGAGGGTCCTGCGGGAGGTATTCAGGTTTTGCAGGAACCGGGAATGGACACAAGAAACCGGCAGGTTTGTTTTGTGAAAGCTGAGGGCATACTGCAAAATACTTCTAGTAAATGCTAAGTAAAAGTCCTATTCTCGTCAACGGGCTTAACAGCAGCCAATTTACATAAATGCGATCTGAACACTGGTGTATAGCTAACATAAATGTGTTTGTCAGTGGAGCACTATTGATTATATGACGGACTACTAGTAGTCTTTGGTCTCAATAGAGGCAGCCAGGGGATGGTGAAATCTACCATTCAGAAAAATGCATTAGACTGCACCTAAAATATATTCCAACATTTACCGCTATAAAATATACCTCTGCCGACTTTGTTGGTCATGCTGGAAAAATGCTTAAAGTGCGCTATGATTGGCTCTTCATTTCCTTTCCTAACATGACAATGCATACAAAGTTGTGTTGTAAACAGGGAGAGATAGAGGAGCTGCTTGATTGTGTGGTGTGCAGGAAGGGAGGACTTAGGAGGATGGTATTGTGTACAGGGAGAATCTGATGGATCACATTGTATGTAGGCAGGGAAGGAGTGGACCAGCTAGAAAATATTTGGCTCAGGAAGGTAAAACCCACGATTTATGTATTGTGCATGAAGTGAGGGCCACCCACATTGCATTGGAAGGCAGTGGAAAGGCCGCTGGATAGTTTACTAAACAGAATGTCTCAGTCTCAATTGCCCGGTCTGAGACTTATTAATGAAATTGTATAGAGGAAAGTAATTATTTGCATAAGCAAGACTTAATTAACATTGCCATAAAGAATAAGCTCAATATGTCCGACAATGATTTGCAGCATCCAGACCTGAGGTTAAAAGTAGTTAAATGGAGAAAAAACAAAACCATGTTTTTTATTATTTATTGTATTTCATGTTAGTGGAGATTTTTTTGTCCCTACAGGAATGCTTGAAATGGATTGTATAGATTCTGTATGGAAATATGTATGGATTCTGCTAAACAAATTTTTAACCCACAGGTGCTAGAATGATAAGGTTTTATATTTTCCTTCCAGGCAGAACATTTTTTGCATGGCTATACAGGCTATGTGACGTGTTCTTCACCATAATTTCACTCCATAACTTCAAAAAGGAAGCCATAGAGACAGACAACCTGTTAGTGGAATGGAGAACCGGCCAGCCCTACTCTTCTGGTTACACCAACCCAGAGAATACAAAGAATGAAGGACAGCAAATACTGTACTATTCTCTCTCTGGCGCTGTACTCCCACTATCCAGGGCACGATACGTCCTACATATGCTTAATGGGGTATTTAGGGTTAATTTAGGGGCAGTTATGCTTAATGGGGTTTAAGGGTATTTGGGGCAGTTATGCTAATGGGGTTAAGGTTAATTAGGGGCAGTTATGCTTAATGGGGTGTTTAGGGTTAATTTAGGGCAGTATGCTTAATGGGGTGTTAAGAGTTAATTTAGGGGCAGTTAACTTAATGGGGTGTTAAGGGTTAATTTAATGCTGAGGGTTAATTTAATTAATTTAATAAAGTTAACTTAAGGTGCAGTTGGAGGTAAAGAGGAATGTAAATCCTGGGGGCAGTGATTATTAATGTATTTATTCTCTGAATGATTCGGATCCCAATGAAGGCAGAGAGTCGTTCAAAGATTCGGATCTTACAGTGATCTGGATCTTACAGTGATCCGGATCACTGTAAGATCCGAATCTTTGAACGACTCCCTGCCTTAATTGACATCACTCGAGTAGGCAGGCAGGAGGGTTCATTGCGTAATGAAAGGGGCGGGCCAATCGTTAGTGTGCCTGCACGGAGGGACTGGGTAACTCCTGTGAGTCACACTGAGTGATCCGAAGATTCGGATCAGGAATCGGATCATTTCAGTGAACGAGTCGAAATGATCCGATTCACTTTAATGATCCGAACTTCCCATCACTATACTGCAGCTCCCCGGGGTCACGCAATGAGGCTGCGTGACCCCGCCTCCTCCAGAAATTAAAGAGGTAAAACCGAATATCGGGACTTACCTCTTTATTTCTACCGGATCCGCCAATGACTTTGGGGCGGCATAGTGCCGCATGGGTCCCATAGACGGGCCGGTCCTGCTTCTGCAACACCGCCCGTTAGAGGGAGATCAATGATTTCTCCAACCGGCTCTTCTCCTCCAGCAGTGGGCGGGATAGCCCGTTGCGGAGAAGCCCCTCCCCCAGGCTGAGTGCTCTCTAGGCCGGCGGCCATCTTGCGTGTATGTAGCGCCGGGACTGCGCGCCACTGATTTTATCATCCCAGACGCCATAAAGTCATCACAAAGAATTATGGCAGGAATTAGCATGTCTTTGTGTGTGACTTTGTGGGGATTTTTAAATTCAGATGAGTTGATATCTTATAAAATGTTCTCACCCAATTATGTAACAAAATACTATTGTACTTTATTTGACCTGTAAATAATTTTTTCCAGTGCTCTGTTGCAGAAAACATTTAATAATTTTACATTAGCCTCCACTCATTGATTGAGAAACATAATGTTAAAGCTGTGTTATGCATCATTTTCAGATGCTGAGAACAGTGAATGGATGTCATAGACACTGATGATGTCAGTGTGATGCAACAATGTAGTGTAGGCAGTTGCATTCTTAAAATCTTCTCTGCACACTCAGCTCCCTCAGATGCTTCTGGATGGAGACATCGATGTTGCTAGCTACCTGGCGGTGTATGAGGGTTCCAGTTGGTATATGCGAAGGTTGCTTCTTCTATAGGATGAAGAACTGGTGGTCTTAACTAATACAGGTCTGACATTTTATTGTCTTCATGGGAACTTTCTGTTTTAAAGGCATAACAGCAATAGAGACTGTCAGCCACGCAGGTGCCGGCTCAGGTTAGACTCCCTGTGTAGGAGCAGGATCAGGCTTAGCACTCAGCTGGAGGCAGACTGGTTTTGCTCTGTTGAATTGCAGACGGCTGTCTGCTGTAACCTTGGACTTTCTTTTTGGGCTCATCTGATTAGGCGATTGGCAGAGAGGGTTCTGTGCAACAATCCTTAATACAACTTAAGTCAGAACTATGATAATCATTCATAACAGAAACTATTTTAGCATTTCATGTTTCTAGATATGGCAGTTTTATACAGTTTATTGCAGTATGTTTTAATGGGCTGTCAGTGAGGGTTGCTCTGCCTTCACATTTAATTTCTATTTCAGTAAAAATTGGTGAATGCTTTATTCAAACTATTATTCCTCTAGGCAGCAACCAAGCAGTATTAATTTCTAATTTCAGTAAAACTAACAGGGTGAGTGGTACACATTTTAGTATTGAAGAATCTGGTTGCTTTGTTTGCAAAAGTTAACCATTGCCAACAGTTTTGTTTGTCAGTGAATTTAACGTCAATGTGGTTAACGTCAATGTGGTTAAGATGTACCCTTGAACTCCTTTTTTAGCATTCAGACCATAGTTATATCCAGCTGCAATTAATGTTTCTGAACATTGTGTGTCTTCTGTATACTTGTAAAGATACTTGCGTATCTTTAATGTTTGTTGGACAGCATTAGCAACAACTGAAGCACCAGTGCTGTTCATATTGTTTATAACCCATACATCCTGCCAGTAGACTTGAGCAATGTAACTTTTCTTGAGGTCATTTGAAAAAAGTATTTTTATAATTTCTGATGTACGCTCACACTTGACCATTAAAGTTTATTATCTTTTCTTGGTGATTTAAATGGTTTTTATGGCACAAGGTGGGATTTGCTTGTGCTGTTATATACACTATTTCTTTTTTTACAAATAAGAGGCAATTATCACACACTGTAATTATTCATTTATTAGAAATGTGCATTTGCATTTTATTTTTACTCAGGTAGCTTACTTGATGTGCGTCCATATTAATATGGTCTGGTAAGCAGAGCAGTACTGCAACACAAAATCCTGGAGCCCTAAGCTGTGTTATGTATTCAAATCGCTGTGTCTTGGAACATGTTATTTTACAGTGTGTGAATGTTTTGCTAACTTATTGTAAGAGTTGGTGTGTAGCCTTAGACTAAGGCAATCGTGATATGGGTGTATATATGAGACTGGGTGAAGATGACAGCGTTGTGTTTCTGCAAAACCAGCCTAAGATGACAATAGTGTGGGTGTATGTGAAGCTGTCTAAAAGCAAGAACAGTGTCTGTTGGCCCAACCGGCCTGAACCGAAAGTGGTATGGGTGTATGTGAGATTGGCCAAAAGCAATGGTAGTGTCTGTTGGCGTGACCATGATATGGATGCATGTGAGACTGGCCAAGGCAATGGTAGTGTCTGTTGGCGTGACCATGATATGGATGCATGTGAGACTGGCCAAGGCGACAGTGGTGTCTGTTTGCACATCTGGCCTAAGGCCACTGTGATATGAGTGCATGTGAGACTGGTCGAATGCGATGGTGGTGTCTGTTGGCACAACTAGCCTGAGACGAACGTGGTTTTGGTGTATGTGAGATTGGCTGAAGGAGATGGTGGTGCTGTCTGTTGACGGGAATATGATATGGGTGTAGGTGAGACTGGTCAACTGCGACTGTGGTGTCCTTTGGCACAACTGGCCTAAGGCGACCATGATATGAGTGCATGTGTGACTGGTCGAATGCAACGGTGGTGTGTGTTGGCACAACCGGCCTGAACTGAACGTGGTTTGGGTGTATGTGAGACTAGCCGAAGGCTACGGTTGTGTCTGTTGACACATCCGTCCTAAGGCAACCATGATATGAGTGCATGTGAGACTGGTAAAATGCAACGGTAGTGTCTTTTGGCACAACCGGCCTGAACTGAACATGGTCTTCGTATATGTGATATTGGCCGAAGTCGATGGTAGAGTCTGTTGGCACAACCGTGAAATGGATGCACGTGAGACCGGCCGAATGTGACGGTGGTGTCTTTTGGCACAACCGGCCTGAACCCAACGTGGTTTGGATGTATATGAGACTTCCTGAAGGCGACGGTGGTGTCTGTTGGCACATCCGGCCTAAAGCAACCATGATATGAGTGTATGTGAGAGTGGTGGAATGAAATGGTGGTCATGGTAGTGGTGGATGTTAGACTGGCCGAAGGCGACGGTGGTGTCTTTTGGCACATCCGGCCTAAGGCTGCTGTCATATGAGTGCATGTGAGACTGGTCGAATGCGATGGTGGTGTCTGTTGACACAACCGGCCTGAACTGAACATGGTTTGGGTGTATGTCAGACTGGCTGAAGGTGGTGGTGGTGCCTGTTGACCGGAATATGATATGAGTGCACGTGAGAGTGGTCCAATGTGACGGTGGTGTCTGTTGACAAAACCGGCCTGAACTGAATGGGGTTTGGATGTATGTGAGACTTAATGAAGGCGACGGTGGTGTCTTCTGGCACGAATGTGCTATGGACGCATGTGAGACTGGTCGAAGATGACGGTGGTGTCTGTCTTCTGACACATCCGCCCTAAAGTGACAGTGATATGAGTGCATGGGAGACTGGTCGAGTGCGACGGTGGTGTCTGTTGACACAACCGGCCTGAACCGAACTGGGTTTGGGGGTATGTGAGACATGCTTAAGACAACGGTGGGTGTCAGTTGGCACATCCGGCCTAAGGCCTGAACTGAACGTGGTTTGGGTGTATGTCATATTGGCCGAAGGTGGTGGTGGTGCCTGTTGACCGGAATATGATATGGATGTAGGTGAGACCAGCCGAAGGCAACAGTGGTGTCTTTTGGCACATCTGGCCTAAGGCAACTGTGTTATGAGTGTATGTGAGACTGATCGAATGCAACGGTGGTGTCTTTTGGCATAACCATCCTGAACCAAACGTGGTTTGGGTGTATGTGAGATTGACTGAAGGCAATGGTGGTGTCTTTTGGCACGACCGTGATATGAGTGTATGTGTGACTGGTCAAATGCGACGGTGGTGTCTTTTGGCATAACCGGCCTGAACTGAACGTGGTTTGGGTGTATGTGAGATTGGCTGAAGGCAATGGTGGTGACTTTTGGCGCGACTGTGATATGGGTGCATGTGAGAGTGGCTGAAGGCGCGACCGTGACATGGGTGTATGTGAGAGTAGCCGAAGGCGACGGTGGTGTCTTTTGGCACATCCGCCCTAAGGTGACAGTGATATGAGTGTATGTGAGACTGATCGAATACGACGTTGGTGTCTTTTGGCATAACCGGCCTGAACTGAACGTGGTTTGGGTGTATGTGGGAGTGGCCGATGATGTCTGTTGGCACAATTGACCTGATCCAAACGTGATTTGGGTATATGTGAGATTGACAGATGACAGGTGGCGTCTGTTGCTGTGACCGTAATATGGATGCATTTAAACTTAACGTGGTTTGGGTGAGACTGGCCGAGGATGGCGGTGGTGTCTGTTGGTGCAACCAGCTTGAGGCGGAGTGTATGTGAGACTGATCGAATGCAACGGTGGTGTCTTTTGGCATAACCATCCTGAACCAAACGTGGTTTGGGTGTATGTGAGATTGACTGAAGGCAATGGTGGTGTCTTTTGGCACGACCGTGATATGAGTGTATGTGTGACTGGTCAAATGCGACGGTGGTGTCTTTTGGCATAACCGGCCTGAACTGAACGTGGTTTGGGTGTATGTGAGATTGGCTGAAGGCAATGGTGGTGACTTTTGGCGCGACTGTGATATGGGTGCATGTGAGAGTGGCTGAAGGCGCGACCGTGACATGGGTGTATGTGAGAGTAGCCGAAGGCGACGGTGGTGTCTTTTGGCACATCCGCCCTAAGGTGACAGTGATATGAGTGTATGTGAGACTGATCGAATACGACGTTGGTGTCTTTTGGCATAACCGGCCTGAACTGAACGTGGTTTGGGTGTATGTGGGAGTGGCCGATGATGTCTGTTGGCACAATTGACCTGATCCAAACGTGATTTGGGTATATGTGAGATTGACAGATGACAGGTGGCGTCTGTTGCTGTGACCGTAATATGGATGCATTTAAACTTAACGTGGTTTGGGTGAGACTGGCCGAGGATGGCGGTGGTGTCTGTTGGTGCAACCAGCTTGAGGCGGTCATGGTACTGGTGGATGTGAGACTGGCCGAAGGCGACGGTGGTGTCTGTTGACACAACCGGCCTGAACTGAACGTGATATGGGTGCATGTGAGAGTGGCCGACGGCGACGGTGGTGTCTTTTGGCACATCCGGCCTAAGGCGACCGTGATATGAGTGCATGTGAGACTGGTCGTATGCGACGGTGGTGTCTGTTGACACAACCAGCCTGAACCGAACATGGTTTGGGTATATGTGAGATTGGCCGATGACGGTGGTGGTGTCTGTTGGTGCAACCGCCAGCTTGAGGCGGTGATTGTAGTGGTGGTTGTGAGACTGGCCGAAGGCGACTGCGGTGTCCTTTTGTCACAACGGCCTAAGGCGACCATGATATGGGTGTATGTGAGACTGGCTGAATGCGCCAGTGGTGTCTGTTGGTACATCCGGCCTAAGGCGACGTTATATGGTGTATATGGTGAGATTGGTGAATGATGTCTGTTGGCACTGATTGATTTGATGTCTGTTGGCACTGATTGACCTGATCCCATGATTTGGGTATATATGAGATTGACCGATGACGGCGGTGGTGTCTGTTGGTGCGATCGTGATATGGATGCATTGAACGTGGTTTGGGTGTATGTGAGACTGGCCGATGACGGCGGTGGTGTCTGTTGGTGCAACCAGCTTGAGGCGATCATGGTAGTGGTGGTTGTGAGAGTGGCCGCAGGCGACGGTGGTGTCCTTTGGCTCAACTGTGCTAAGCGGCCATGATCGGGGTGTATGTTGGACTGGCCGAATGTGATGGTGGTGTCTGTTGGCACAACCGGCCTGAACTAAACGTGGTTTGGGTTCATGTAAGACTGGCTGATGACGGCGGTGGTGTCTGTTGGTGCTACCAGCTTGAGGAAGTCATGGTAGTGGTGGATGTCTGTTAGCAAATCCGGCCTTAGGCGACCTTGATATGAGTGTATGTGAGACTGGCCAAATGCAACGGTGGTGTTCTTTGGCACAACCAAAAGTGGTTTGGGTGAATGTGAAACCGACTGAGGACGACAGTGGGGTCTTTCTGTACAACATGCAAAAGATGACCATGCTAGGGGTGTCTGAGTTTTCACTATTATTTTTTCCCCAAGTTTTCTTTCCTCTGCAGGAAATCAACAGGGATCACTCAAGGTGAGGGACAGCCTCTTACTGCATATATCTTTAGTCTTAAGACTTAGTGAAACTGAAGGAAAGCGAACGTCACCAGCAATAGAAGTTTGGAGCATGCAGAGATAATGAAATAATAATGTGAAAAATTAAACTGCATTCTAAAACATTTCACATGAAATCAACCTCTTTGTGCCCAGAGGGAAGGGCTATTCCCCAGAGGTTTCCCCCAAATGAATGGGGTTTTTCCTTTCCTGCATGCTGAAGAATGACTCTTTGTGAGTCCAGAGGTGGCAATTTGTTTAAAAACCTTTAAGGTAAATACATATACTTTGCTTCTTTCTGCAAATGTTGACTTAATAATAAAGTTTGTTTAGTTTCTTAGTCTTGTTTGCGGTTGAGTGCTTCTTTTAAAATTTTCCAGGGTTGCAGGCTGGTTGGTAATAAATATGGCACATTCAATCTGGGGGCACAGATGACACAGACAAGCTGTTTGGGGCATTGACAATTTGTTTAGGGCAAATATGTCACAGCCAATCTGTTAGGGGACAAACATTGGACATTTTGGTGGCAAAGATGTTTGTTGCAAATATGACAAGGGAGCAACTCTCACAGAGCCCTGACCTTAAACCCAATAAACACCTTTGGGATGAATGCTGATTGCACGCCAAAACTTCGCATCCAACATCAGTGAATGGGTACACATTCCCACAAACACACTCCAATATATTGAACTAACTCTTATCCAATAGATGTACTCATATATGCATAAAGATTGTCCACACAATAATGTGTGACAGTACATAATATAACACAGGTTACGCATACATAAGAAGGTGGTTCCAAAATAAACCTAAATTTAAAGATACAGAATACGTATTTCCAGATTTATGATTTTTTTTTCCTCCCAGATCACCAGCTGTTGAGAGCTACAACTCTGATCACCCTCATCATCCTACTGCCTGAGGGTGATGGGAATTCTACACCACAGTTTACAGTGTGGGGTGGAACCTCTAACACCATAATTACTAATCCCTGCACATTTCATGTATTAAGCTGTTGTTTTTTTTCCTTACTTTCCTACTGGTCTCACAATATATAAGCTTGCAGTGTGTCAAGCCGGTTTTTAATTTTATACAACTGAAAGACCAGAAGCATGCCTAGTTTTGCCACCAATATTCATCAATGAAGATAAAGAATAACATATGATAAGATAATAAAAAAATATTTTGTCTGATGGAAAGATTGAGACAGACCATTTATTATCGAAAGTGTTCAACAGTAGTTACAACAAATGGAATTCAAACATGCCCCATCACATGCTGATGGCGCATACCGAAAATAATGTAAATCAATTTGGCCACCTTGTGTCATGAACCGGGGAAGCAGGTCTAGTAGGAGCCCAGGTGCAGGGGATACGAGGGGCTCTGTCTGAACCCCACGATGCATGATGGTTTGGGGTCGGTACAGACAGGCGTCGGAAAGAACCACAGACAACAGATCAGGAGATGCAGATTAAGAGTTGTATTAGATACTATGGTACAACAATATATATATGCGGGGCACACGGCAGATAAGCCCTCTTGCGGGGCACACGGCAGATAAGCCCTCTTGCGGGGCACACGGCAGATAAGCCCTCTTGCGGGG
>VKOC01000005.1:41704167-41836345 GCA_009364415.1 Spea multiplicata
TCTCTACAATCAACCATGAATGCTGCTGCCAGACTTATCTTCCTCTCCCACCGCTTCACTAACACCTCTCCCCTCTGTCAGTCTCTTCACTGGCTGCCTGTGCGCTTCAGGATTCATTTCAAAATCCTTACTTTTAAAAGTCCTTCAGAGTGGTTCTCCTTCCTACATCTTCTCACTCATCTCTAAACATATTCCACACCGGTCTATCCGCTCATCCGAAGATCTCCTTCTATCCTCTCCTCTGATTTCCAGCTCTCATGCGTGCTTACAAGATTTCTCAAGGGCTGCCCCTATCCTCTGGAATGCTCTCCCCCGGCCTATACGCCTTTTTCCGTGGCTTTATTCCTTCCAAAAATCCCTCAAGACCCACTTCTTCAAGGACGCTTACAACATAGCACATTAACCTCCCATATTCCTTCAGCACACCTTTCCTAGTCGATCTACTGCAATACCTTTACTAGTGTGGCTGGTCCAACCTTAACAACAGCACTTTTACCTATTGTGTAATACACCCAAAATCCCTCTAGATTGTAAGCTCGTTTGAGCAGGGCCCTCATTACCTGTTGTCTCTGTTAGTCAATTTGTCATGTTACATACTACTTGTTGTGTTCTGTCCACCCATTGTACAGCGCTACAGAATTTGATGGCGCTATATAAAACAATAAATAATAATAATAAAAGCAAGGTAGTTTAGGGTCAAAAGTTCATTTTAAAAAAAGAGACAAAATATTTTTTTTTGCCCGCCTAGCACTCGTGGGTGTCACGCTGCGCAAAAGGTGGGAATTTGCAGTATAAATAAACACGTTTTTAGCTGGTGAGCAGCAGGATAGCAGGTGAGCCAAGGGTAGAAGCATTGAGGAGCTTCATTTCAGGCGCCCACCATCCCACACCATTCCCAAAGGAATATTCATTTTACATTATACTACTTTGTTGTGGCTTTTATTGGGGTTAAAGTCGCCCTCTTGTAATGGTGTACTAGTTGTTTTAGTAGGCCTTCTGGCTTATGAGCGGATGTCTTGGGATTAGATGAAGTTGGTTTCACTCTGGATTCACTGTGGATATATTTTGTTTGAATAAGTTCATAAGCAATACGTTATTTGTAAATATGTAAAGTACAGCTAAACAAAAGACCATGGTCTGTTTATCCAACATTCATGATCTATATACAGTTGTACTGGAATGCAGAGACTGACATTTTTTTTTCTTACACCCCTCCCCCCACATCCCTAAACCTCCTTTGGTTACTTGACTGACACTCGTGCTGTACAGATGTATTGTAAATTGCCTACAAGCTTTGGTCATGCTAAACTTAGGCTGCTAACCCGTCCTTGTTCAAGGAGAAAGTATTAATAGACCCTACCCAACTCCTACGCCTACTCTGTCCTCGTGAGCTCACTCAGGAATATTGCAAATAGAGCAATTTTTATAGTCTTCTAAAGAATTCTATAGTGCCTGGGTTGTCTCAATTTAGAGCAATTCATCTTAGAACTCCACTACAAATATGAAAGAAAACCTTGTTGGATTACCTAAACTGAACTTGTAGTCTATGTTTATATTACTAAAACCTTCGTTGTTGGTCCATTTATGTTGCATTTATATTTTGGTTATTGACAAAATATGCGTTAACTTATTTATTGTAAGAGTGTATTCCATTTTCCTTGTTTACATTTGCGTACACAAAATCTGAGTCTGTTTAGTGTTGCTAAAAGTAAAATGTGTTTGTAACGTCCACTTTGAATAATAAGAATCCAAATGTGAAAGAGCTAGTGTCTTATCACAAGTCGGGGATATGGTAAGTACTCTCTATCTACCTTCCCTTCCTTTTTTTACCATTAAAAATCCATTTAAACACATAATTCTGCAAAGACCAGTCATTCACACTTCACTGCTTCTCAATCCAACACTTCATATGCAGATGGCTCCTCCACTTCCCCTGGACGCATGAAGCCATAGCTCTTTTTTCTGTCACAAAACAAATTTAATCTAGTAAATAAAAACTCCATTTACCACAAGGTTACTTTTTAGCTTATGATGTTTGTGCTTGCCCAAAACATTGTACCTAAACTGCATTTTTAAATGACTAATAATGTTCTATTTTCACATTGACGTCTATTTTTGGCACTAGATTACAGCTAAATCATTGATATGCACAATATATATATATATACAGTATCTCACAAAAGTCAGTACACCCCTCACATTTTTGTAAATATTTTTCTATATCTTTTCATGTGACAACACTGAAGAAATGTAGTGAGTGTACAGCCTGTATAACAGTGTAAATTTGGTTTTCCCATCAAAATAACTCAACACACAGCCATTAATGTCTAAACCTTGGCAACAAAAGTGAGTACACCCCTAAGTGGAAATGTCCAGACTGGGCATAAAGTGTCAATATTTTGTGTGGCCACCATTATTTTCCAGCACTGCCTTAACCCTCTTGGGAATGGAGTTCACCAGAGCTTCACAGGTTGCCCCTGGAGTCCTCTTTTACTCCTCCATGACGGCATCACGGAGCTGGTGGATGTAAGCGATCTTGCGCTCCCCCACCTTCCGTTTGAGGATACCCCACAGATGCTCAATAGGGTTTACGGTCTGGAGACATGATTGGCCAGCCCATCACCTTTACCCTCAGCTTCTTTAGTAAGGCAGTGGTTGTCTTGGAGGTTTGTTTGGGGTCGTTATCATGTTGGAATACTGCCCTGCGGCCCAGTCTCTGAAGGGGGGGTCATGCTAGGAGGAGGTGCATTCAAAATGTTGCCTCTAGGACTACATGCACTACCTTTATTTGTTAAATTGTATTTATTTTCTGTGGGTTTCTATGTACCAGTATATTATTTTTAATGTATATGTATGTATTTATTTTTAAATTAGTACTTCTTATTAGTTTAGCACAGTATGCTTTCATATCCTACTTAGAGATGTATTAAGTTGTATTAATGGCTTTTGCATGGGTTTTTAATCTATACAGTTTAATAAAAAGTTATTTAGGTAAATATGATAGTTTTTAATTGTATCCTCTCCTCTGTTAAAGAAATGGTTTACTTAGCAAAATCCTAGTATAATCTAAATTCCTAACTTGAACGATCTTCAGAATTCACTTAAGTGCATATTAATAGATCTGGGCTATACAGATAGTTAAGAAAAAAGCACCACGAATACACTAGCATCACATAAGCTCAAGAAGAACAATTGCTGCTTTGATACATCTTCCCTAGAATGTTACACACTTTCCATGTCACATTTTCTAAAAACACATCAATAACCAAGATTTAAGGCCTTTAACCGTATCAGCGCCTGTAGATCACTGTTGTAAGAGCCTAACTGATCCTATAATTACTTTCAAACGTCGGCCGTTTACGGAACAGTTTGAAAAGGCTTTTTTACAAGGTGATAAATGATCTGTGATTAATTCTAACGGCCTCTCGGCTGATGAAAAGAGACATGATTTGATCATGGCCCATTAAATGGGTCACAGCTTTGTCACCCATTAGTAAGCATTGTGTGATTAATTTCTAATTGGAGCAGCTCCTGACTGCCTTGCCCTGATACAGATCTCAAGGCTGATCAATGCAATGCGACAGGTCATTTACACTGCTCCACAACTGATCTACTTCTCCCTCAGAGGAAACCCCTCTTCTGTATGATGAAAAAGAGATTTACTAATGGATCAGGAAACAGTTTGCAAACACGGCACAATGAGGACATTAAAATGATGAAGTTGGACAATTAAATCTATTTATTGCTGTTAGTGGAGGGAAGCCAAGCACCGTTATAAATGGCTCTCACTCTTTCTTTACTTTCTATGTTTTCCTCTGTATATTTTACTTTTCTGTCCATTTGCGGTTTTTTTCTTTCTCTAACTTTATTGAAGAAGAAAATAAAGGCAAACTGATAAACAAAGAACACAGCAAGATAACAAGTAATTATGAAACCACATATAAAAAGCCAGTGTGTCTCAAGATTGGTGTAATTGTTGTTTATAATAATGAAGTCCTGCAATTATCCCCAAGAGAAGCGCTCCCGACCCAAATAAAGAGGTTGACATATTTTGGGATAGGGTTTCAATGAAAACCGCCATGATAAACAAGTGTATGCGTCTTGCTATATACCTGGCATGGATTTTTCCATTTTTTCCATATTTTGTATAAAATAGACATAGAAACATAATTTTAAGGGTGATGTATAGACTCAAACTCAGTCCTTGGTCTTATCTTAGACTCAGGATAGCTTTATGCCTGTCCCATGCATGTCTAAATTTCCTTAATGTGTTCACCACTTCCACTGGTGGACTGTTTCACATTTCACTGTTTGACTTAAGACTCCCATCATCTCTTGGACCAATACAGCTTTGTTCATTTTTAAGTCTTAATTATATAAAAAAAAATCTTAAGAACCTTAGATTATAATGTGTGAGTGTTATCCAGAGAATCATTTCCTTGAGTGTCAACAAATTGTAGTTTGTTTTAAGTCTCTTATTTTCAAATCTCTGTATAGCTTCCATAGCCTGTGCTATAATAGCAGACTTTGCAAAGGTCAGAGTCCCATTCACACACAGTTTGTCTGCTGCAATAGGAAATACACACCTAGGATTTATAAATGATAAGCAAGGGAAAGCCATTTGTAATGGATTGTGCAACAAAGACATTTTCTCGCTGAGAGGTTGTGATAACGAGCCATTAGTAACATTTGCGCTGGTGGTAATTGGGGAAATTAATGATAATTTCTTTTGTCTGTAGACCAAGTCGTGTTTACACTTGGAATTAAGAGCTGCCCCGTTCTGTGTACAGAATAGCTTTTCTACACAGCAGCCCCAGAGACCTTAGACAATGATGCCAGCCCTCCCTTTCCAGAGATAAGTGTTTGTTGACTGCTTCTTAATATGTTGACCATTGGTGTATGTACAAGAGACATTTGTCCACTATTTCTCTGCCTCCCATAAAATCTTTGTGTGTGCACAAAACATTTCCAACTAGACACTCACTTGATCTACTGACTCCGCACTTTATTGTCTTGGTGGTACGAGCTGTATAATGCATTCATAAGTGAAGTGGCTGTCTGTCTTTTTTTTATACTTGGCACTTTCTGCTGAAAAATATAAAAATGTTTCACAAAATGTATCTACTGTAAATTTGCTAGAAATCTTGGATTGTTGCAGTAAACTAAAAAAAATATATATAGAACAATGTGGTAACATTGTAATGTAAAATATAACTATAAAAATATACAGATAATAGTACACTAAGATTATACTAACCTAGTGACAATTTTTCCTGGATTATTAATAATAATAATGATGATAATATTGAACTGTAGCTTTTATATACATATTTCAACTTTTCTAGATGTGCCCTTTCTTATTAGAGCAACCACTGTTCAAGCATTACTGTCTCTTTATCTGATAACTTATTGACTTGAAAAATGACCCATGATGTTTATATACATATTTCCTTAAACTGCGCTGCTTTCCTGGCACTCAACGTCATAAACAGATGTTAAAGTTATAATGTTGCGGATAAAACTATTCTGTGCTGCAGTTTCCTGCATGATAGACACCACAGTGACCCTAGTGGACCAAAGGAATATCTGGAAGAGTAAACAAATATATGGAGAAACAGTTCTATGGCTTCCTCATGGTGCTCATGGACAGCAGAGCAGGTATGCACAGTTGTCTGTAAAGATTTCCATGATTTCTTCATGATGCCGTTAAAGCCAAAGGCTCAGCAGCAAGAACTTTCATAAAAGTCCTTAAAAAATATGACTATTTATTTACAAAGAAGAAAATTACAGTAGTGCATAAGATTTCTCAAATTAACCAGTAATAACTGCATCTTACAGTATTTGGATCTTGTGCTAACATGGTAAAGATTGTGGCACTGGCTGTTGTCTCTGGTGTCCACAAGTTAAGGGTTAACTTAACTGACCGACTCAACTGAGGTTGCATGCTAAAAAGTTGTTTGTGAGGGCCTGCAATTTTGCATGTTGTGAGTTTCAGGTGAGGACATGTGAGTTCAATCAGAACTCACATGTCTTTGTCTAAATCTCCCCAAATCTTCCCTTGCAATATAATAAAAATATAAAAAAAAATAAAAAAAACAGAGGCCCCCAGGACATCCTATTAACCAAAGGGAGGACAAATTATCACAACCTTCTCATTTCCGAGGGTTAAGGGGTTTGAGTGATTAAACGTGCGGGACATATCGCCCAAATATACCCGTCTCATTCCCATCTTCTGCTCTGAGGGATAGGGAGGCTTAAACATTAACATAAAGGAGGTCTCAAGCCTTTCCTTCTATATTCCATTCTAAATATACTAAAACCTCCCACTAAAGTTAATAATAAAAAAGTCAGGTACCAGCATAGACGCCTGCTTAAAAATCTTTGGATCATACTAAAACCGTCTCTGTGTTATCTACTTACGTTCCTGTGCAAAAAAAATAATTCTAATCAATAAGGTAATTTTTTGTGCATGACAATACGCTATTTAGGCCCATGCCCATGATAATTGTTGGCGTTTCAGACATGAAACCTACGTCCTAGGGTTTTGATGGAAGCAATCATGCATAGAAAATATGTAAGCTGCTAGAAAACTACTTCCATGGGAGAACAATGGTAAATGGTTGTCCATAAATGCATTATTTCCTAACCAACATAAACAGTAGGACTATCATGAAGCAAACAAATATAATCAAAGGACAGAGTCAAACATCTAAAATGTCCAAGAACACTGGGTAATGAACATATTAACTTACTAAATACACTGTACAGATTTTAACTTCATAAACTGACCCTCCTTTAGCACTATAGGATTTGAGTTTCTAAAGTGTAAGCATGTTGGAGCAGGGCCCTTCTCACCTTTCGTTTCTGAAAGTTCAGAATGTTATGTGATGGACTGCAGAATATGATGGTGCTATGTATATACGTAAATACGTATATACGTTAATAACAATAATAACATGTGCAGCTGCATTATAATATATATAAGGATACCCCTTATCCTAATAATTTATTTCTTATATACTTATACCACATATACATAATATTCATAGATGTGTGAATATCTTTGTGATCTCATAGAAGCCAGTTCTTTGGCTTTCCAATGTCATCAGTTCCTCTTTTTCTTCTAACATCTTCCCTCCCTGCTCCTTTTTTTTTCGCTTTTCATAAAATCGTCCTCATGAATGATTTATACACGTCTCGTTATCTGAAGTGATTTCCAGGAGACCTAAACCCATTGCTGCATAATTGTTAATTTTACCACCATAATAGACTGAGATGGAAAGCAGCGATTATACATTTATTGCACAATTAAATAAAACATACTTGAGAATTACAAAAGGTTCCGTAATTATTTCAGACCATTAATAAAATGGGCATTAAATTATGGAAGACATAATAGAGAAAAGAAATAGATTTTCATTGCAGAAACAGAAGCTGAGAGGGGTAATAGATCCTTGTTGAATTCTTTTTTTTTTCTCTCTCTCTCTCGCTGAAATTAATTGTTGCCCGGTTTAATTCATAGAGGAATGAAAGAGAATCTAAAAATGCATTGAAGGAGCTCGTATGAAAAGGCAATTGTCTGGATGGACAATAGCAAGTGAATAACTCCGCGGAGAGTTGAAGCCACACTTCATTTCTGATTTACCCTTCCCTAGGTGACTAGAGATCAGGGGCCTGATTCAATAACCTGTCTAAACCTTAACTGATGGTAATGGCGCTTGAAAATGCATAGTTTGTGAAATAGTGATCGTGGAATCTAGGCTGTGACTGCTAAAAAAAGGATATATTAAAATCAATACAAACCAACTTCTGCTAAGTATTCAATGGTGGACACATTTATTATTAGCGAGACTTAAACAGATATACATGCCGGACAGAAAAACGTACCCTAGAAGTCTGAAAAAAACTTCCTGCGCATGCTCAGACAAGGAAAAAACACAATTTACAAGCAACATTTTAACCCTTTTAATGCCAACATGCTGCAGCCTTAGTATGAGTAACTGATGAGATCATAAGTGTACAAATCTACAGATAAACTATAGTTAAAGGTACATTATAACATTATGAGCATCACTAAACAAGCATAAAATTGTGTATAACTAATAGTGTATTTTTGGTGCTAGTAATTAAGTGTTAAAACTTGACTTACATCTTAGAATGTTGTGGGTCAATATAATAAAGCTTTACCTTTAATCTTTGTGATGGCGACAAAGGAAAATGTTATACTTTTTTATAATATTTTGAGAGTTTTATAAAGTATTAGCCTTAGGCTATAAACTTAATTAACTTATTAGTTTATATGAATGAAATCACTGGACTTTTAGATATTTATGTGTGTAAAAATACCAGATGAAAATAAAGCCTATTAACCACGAAGGGTTTTGTGGGAAGCTTTCTTCTCATTTTGGGCCTACATCATCACCGTATCACCCCAACATGCACATAGCATATAGTTGTTTTTATTGTTAAAACATTTTTTTTTGCTGTGGATTGTTCAAAAATATTTTTTATGGCCCTTGTGAATGAAAATGTATACTTTTCCATGGTTGGTAGTTACTTTCCTATTACATCCCTTTACTATAAGCCTTTTTTTCTTCTATTAACATATTCTTGTAATTAAAGCCTAAGTAGTTCAGGGTTTTGATCTGTGCTTGTTGCATAGAAGGGTTTTAAGTTATAAGAACTGGTTGTGCAATATAACATTTCTACAAATGCTTTACAAGCTTCTAGCCGAACATTTTTAGGCCCACTTGTATGATGTTTTAACCCCACTTTCTACTGAAAGATGAAAGCAACCATTTAATGCATTCTTTTATTGGTCTCAATAAAGCAGAGGTCTTAACTAGTTTAGCTTCGGGTCCTGTGAGTGATAATACTGTACTTGTTCCCAAAATATATGATGCATATCCTGCTGTGATAATCTAAAGAGAGGGGCAGGTCTTTACTAGCAATGAAGCATTGGAAGAACCCTTACAGGCTGTAAGATGGTGCAAACCCCTAATGAGTCTCAAGGATATGATTGATATTAGTGACCTTCAAAGTTTAGTAGCTCAGGCAAAATAAATCCCTACTCGGCCCAACTTGGGTAGAACTGCAACCATATTAATTGACCGGTATTAAAAATGTGGTTGGATTGGCCCTTCTAGTAACCAAATTTTTTTTTTTGGAAAACACACTGAATCGTGTTCTTTTCCTAGAAAAGATGTGACGTAACATTCTTCTTTGTTTGTAACATGGAGAAATACTTACTGATTCTCTGTGTTGTTTGCTTGAGTGTGCCTGTAGTTACATGGAGAACTTTGGGAACTTTGGGCAAATACGAGGTTATTAGTCAGGGCCCTTATTCATCTGTGAAATTGAAATGTCTTTGCAATTAGTAATTTCTTCAGTATCAAGAAGCTTTTATTCATTCCATGGTAGCTCACGGGCATCACGAGTTCTGCCCTTGGGCTCCATGGAGATATGTCCTTAACAAAGCATGCAAGATGCAAGTTAGTCTGGAGATGGAGAAACCTTGAATTATTTCTGTGTGTACTTGTTACAGACAAACAAAGGTAGAATAAGGGATAAACAGTCTGGCAAATAACCCGCTGTCTTGGGTGCAGCCACAGACCCTTAGATATCTATTTTAGATCTGCTTACACACTAATTTAGTCTCTGAGTACTCCTTTATAACTGTCTTTAATACTGTTAATTGTAATCCCAATTTAAAGCACACTATCTTCTTTAAGATAGCTGATACATTTCTCTCCCTTGGTACCTGTGAGGTGTTTGAAGTTATTAGCAAACCATTGCCTCTCAGGGTAAAAATCACTTTAAAAATCAATTCCGGTTTTGAGTGTGTTTATTAACACAACCCAGCTGCCAAAATAAACAAAAATCAATGCCACAATCTACATAGGAGATGCCGTCTCGGCCTATTGGATATACCTTTTTTACATGTCAGCATGTCAGCATTTTTGATTGCTGATTCTTCTGTATTTTCAAATTACACTTTATGTTCATTGGCGCTGTGGCAAAATTCCAAAGTAAGTGTAATGGTTTGCCCTTGCCTGGGGACCCTGATGGGTGTACATTTGTATGTTCTACCATAATGTTGTCAAAAGTTACAGAAAAGATACAGATTTTGGAAAGAAAAGATTGTTTGCCAAAGGGCCTATCGGGTCATCAGCACGGTGGCAAATTCCCAGCAGGACATTGTCCAAGATCCCCTCCTACGCATGCCTGATTTGATGCTTTGGTGGGCAGCTGCCTGCTGGATATAAGTGGCTACACACTGGAAAAGTGTATGAGCGACCACACTGACGTCATTTATCGGTGTTGGACGTTTCCATCCCCAGTCCATTCCTGTTTGCCAAGAGTGTGGCACATTTAGCGAACATTCACTGCAGAAAAAAATCCATTCTGCCTTGTTTTGGAGAGAGAATATACCATAATTGTGCCTTCCTCTGTCTATACAGAATCTTAATAATAAACATTGTGGAGACTCGATACAAGTTATTCCTTTGTTCTAAAGACTATTTAACATCAACTGCCAACAAAACTTTCTCAGCAGATATCATGGCTAGTTTCCAAATAAAGCATAGAAGATATAGTTATTTTCATTTTCAAGAGATGCTCATAGATAATGGAAATAAAACAAGTCATGTAATATTGTCAGGAATACCAGACAAATAAAAACATCAATTAATTGATGCAAGTGCAAAATTAAGTAATAAAAAAAACACTGTTTAGCCAACAGTGTGATTGAAAAATGTACTGGGTCTGGAAAGGCATAAAAAGTGGGTGATTAAAAGGTTGACAGCGGTCTATATCCTTTAAGGTTAATGTAAATGTCAGTATAGGAATTCAGTGAATTCAGTGAACAATGTGTAGAAAAATATTACCATTTAAACCAGTACATTAAGGCTTAGATGTTGCATAAATACTTATTGACAATTTCTACGCAGCAGCTCTTTATTTAAGATCTTGACTCTAACACTGAAATACAATGTTACTAATCCTCTTTTTATACAGAACTCGTATATATAATTTGCTTCCCATTGTGTTTCCAGATTTTTACTGATTTTTATTTATGCTTGACATTCTGAGATTTTCTTAACAAAAAAACAAACATATGAAACAAAAATGCATATTTTAATAGTTATGCTTGTTATCCACAAAAAAGCGATCGTAAAGATTTCTTAGTTACAGACAAAATATAAGCCAAATTACACACTTTAAAGCTATTTGTCTGCTTCTGCAATGTTTCCTTATCAAATTCACATTGTTCCATCCTCACTGACAATGAAAACAAATGTATTTTTTTTAAGAAACTCAAGACACAATAAAACAAAGATCCTTGTGGATTTAAATAGTTAAGCATGAAAACATAATCTAACTTAGATGCAAGAAAAAGACTTTGTTTCCATGTTCTAATGGAAAATGTATTTATGCCGCATGCGAATTAATATCTCCCATAATCCTTTTAATTCTTTTTATGGAAAAATGAATATTTGTTTTCTTTCTCTTACATTAGTGAAACCCTTTGATATTTTTACCCTGCCAAATGTAAATGAGCTACAAAACTCTGCCTCTGGTGACAATGCAGAATCTGGTATTCCAGAGGTGTGCAACTCCTTGAAGGAGATTCATTAAACCCTTTGTTTACTCTAATATTTATCATACGAAAATCCAAAAAGTGCTTGTTCTCAAACTTATACCTGGGAACTCTCAGGGATTGCTCCTGGGTCTCAGGGATTTAAGATAACCTTATGTTCCCAGGGTGAAGTGAAAAATTCTAAGGGTCATAGTTCAGACCTGACCCCTGCATGTTATGAAGATGTAATAATATTCAAACATCTACATTTTTGCTTTATTGTTGGCATATCATAGCTAACGTGCCTGTTTACATACAGATGCTTTATTCAGAAAAAAAAATATATATATATTACAATGGACTATTACAATTTGTGGATGATTAAAATGTGGAATTTCCTTGAGTCAAATGTTTCTGGGTATGTAAATGATTAGCAATGGTTATATTCTTGTTTGTAATGTCCTCAGTCCTGGTACTGTTTTCTATTTTGTGGACACAAATATTTTTGCAGAAGCATATACAGTTTGTTACATTCTCACTGCCACCTAGAATGGTCTTGCAGACCACTCTCGATCCACACAATGAAGGAAAACTGTACTTAAGGCAAATTTTCAGAAACAAATCTAGAGGCCATCTGCTCATTCAGCAACAGGCAAGTGAACTTGGAAGAAGCATATGCCAGTTTCAGAGTTGTCTTTGGAATGCTGATCCTCTGAACTTGGCATCAACTTATGCCACTGATTTTGCTCTGATGTTCCTTCTTCATGTTGCAAAAGTGGAGACAGGTTATTAAAAAATTGCCTTCCATTTTCACAACCTAGATAGGTTCCTACAGTTCAAAATTCAGAATTTAGTGAGCAATTTTCCAAATGCCTATTATAAAATATATAATACTATATAATACTAAATGTTGTAATCTAACAACAACTGTGCAAGATTTAAGGTCTACAACTCCTTCAAAATTCCAAGTAACTGTTTCTGAAAACTAATCAAAATATTGTTATCTAATATAATAGCCTCATAACACATGTGAGTGGAGAAATGTAAAAAGTACTGTATTATATGTCACTGCCACTCATTTGCAACTAAAGATGGTTAGGAAGGAACAATTGCACCAATTATTGTATGTTTACATGATGGCTCTATTTGCTGAAAGACATCAAGCTGCTCGCTGCAGAGCAAACTCCCAATCGCTACACCTGGGAACCATCTGGGTTTGAACCAGAGCCTCCAGGTGAAGCACTGCTTTCCAGGGTCCCTTCTCTCCTTTCTCCTCTACTTACTCTCCCTCCTACCCAGTACTTGGGGCTACCCTCACCCACATATTGCAAGAGTATGCCCCCCTCACAAGCCATTTCTGGGTATTCCAATCTCTGGGCACATGCAGCATTCCCTGCAAATGCTTAAAATACTGAGCAGTGCTGTCTGCAAAGAGACAAGTGGCAACATCTGGGCAAAGCAAATGTCAGTCACTGGCAAAAAGTACTTTGATCCATGCAGCAACATTGTATAATTGTGTTTCAAATTCAACAAATGATTCACAATGCTTGCTACAAAGTAGATTTAAAAATAACAAATGTATAGAATATTGTACACATAAAATCACACTGAGTTACGGTATTTAAGAAAAAAAAATATTAGAACAATTAATCTAACATGGCGCTTCAACCATTAGTCAAAGGTCTAGTTTTCTTGAAAGATCTGGCTTGGTACAAACAGGTTTGCAAATGAAAACTTCTTCATCCATTTGAAGCTGTGATAACCAGTGTTTATTATCTTACTTATAAAACACTATATCAATGCTATATTTACTGAAAAACTTTGTTTTTATTTATGTGCACACATAACCTACACACAGGGCCATCTTTAAAGCCTGGAAAATCAGGCAACTGACCTGGGCAAAGCTTATCTCATGGGTTCACAGCAGCTGTCCGTTGCATCCCCTCGACAGCCACCACAGTACTGAGGAGGAAATATATGCCACCAACAGCACAGACACTCCCTGGCACACTACCTGCTGTTGGAGAGTGCCAGGACATCATGCACTCAGCAACTGGTGGCATTCTGGTGCATGCCCCACCAAGTTGCATATACACATGTTAAGCTGAAGCATGGGGCGCCCAATGGTCTATACCTCCCATTTTCTTCTCCATTTGGGACCTCTGTGTGTCATTATTTGCATGCTTTTTTTTATTTCTTCTCGTACATTTTGTAACCATAAACTGTGTATCAAACTTCCTTTAAGCGTTGATATGTTTTTCTTTATTAATAATGTATGTATGTGTGACCTGAACTTTATATCTTTGTTGTATAGGAGATAGAAAGTCAACATTAAAAACATCATTGTGAACACAACAAGAAGTGGGAAACTGTGGTGTTTGGTATGACAAACCAGTTATAGAGAGTCCCATAGCAGTATTATCTTTGCATGAGCAATGTCAGTTGGTTGCTGTTACATATGTTGGGATGCTTGGTTACTGTTGGGCTGGAAAAGCTTCTAAGAGCTATAAGTTATTATTTACTCAAATGTTAGTTGAACATAATAGGAACCAACAGATGTACGGTATGTTAAACAGACAGACGTACTTCTTGTAGATCTCTTCTCTTACATAAGTTTAATGATAAAAATGAGCATGTCACATATTTGTGGACATTATAGTGATTAAACATTAAAATACTCACTTCTAGCATCATCACTAAACCCTTCAGCTTGATGCTCTAAATGTGCCTATGTAGTAGTATTTACAGCTTTACATAAATAACATAAGCCATGGTGAGGAAAAAAGTGTGATGGAAAACCCCTCCACTTAGAATTAAGAAATAGCATCTACATCCACCACACAGGCCAAATGACTTGTTTTTCCTATAAAATTCTTGTAGTGCTACCACAAATGAAAAAGATTCTGGGAAGTGTATGCAAATAATGCTTACAACGATCGACTTATATACACTTTATACATGGATCCCTTTAGGCTATACAAGACAGCCTTTAAACAAAGCTCGGAATGGTCGCTTTTGGGTTAAAACTGCATTCATTCACTTATTCAGCTCCTTGGTAAGCAATATAGCAATGAAAAATTAGATACATGGTGTACTTTGCCATAGTGGAGGGCTAGGCAACATTTGACCATATAGTGTGATGGAAACTCAATATTTATGCCTTATAGAGGTATTTTTTTGAATGTATTTGCTTGCTATGTGCTAAATTCTTGCTTTGTTAAAGAGGTGCGATAGCCAGATCACCACTCATGTAGTGTCTGCTTCATCCTTCATGGGACTCTTCAGCATGAGGTTGGATACTGACTTATTGCTTAAGGCTTGGGGTGGTTTCTGGTCCACACAAATGACATAAACTTTAAATAAGCAATATATAGGTAAAGAAACCCACTTTATGTGTATATAATAGGTATGCTTATTTCCTTTTCTTTGGATCTGTTGGGTTGTTCCTTCACATTCTACCCTGTTGTTAAGTAGCGGATTGTTTTGGTTCAGGCAGTGTTTGTTAGAATAGAGGAGAAGGAACCTAACTTTAGCTACTAGATTTCAGCTTCCTTAAAGGGAAATAGTAAGATTAATAAAATAATTAAAGTGATGCCAGAAGAAAAAATACAAGCTATATGTGGTTTTAATAAATTAATTTACTGAGAGTAAAAGCTGAACCAAAACCAAAGGAGAAAGGAAGACATATTGAGAGAAAAGGTAAGGAAAGGTTAGAGACAGAGGAAAAAGAAAAAATATTTTATGGGAAACATAGAATTTGATGGCAGATAAGAAGAATTTGACCCATCTAGTCTGCCCATTTTGTAGATGTAGAAACTTGGACCTTATATGCTTATACCATGCAGGTTTAAATTCCCTCATCATATTAGTCTCTTAACACATAACATAACAGTAACAAATATAAAATGAGAACAAAGGATTATGGAAAACATGATATTTTCTTCGGATTATGGAAAACTCAGATTTTAAAAAGCATCATACTAAAAGTTAAAAAAAAATCAGAAGAAATATTTAACCAGCTGTTTGATTATAGTGTATCTGGAATATAATACTGGCAAATCATCAGGCACTTAATTAAAAAAAAAAATTTCAATACTTCCAAGGTGAATATACAATGTAAAAATGTAAAAATATATATATTACAGAGATATCAGAAAGCCTTACCCCTACATAGTGTAAGTGACAGGAGTTGGATGTTTCAAACACTGACATTGATCTAAGTCAGAGCACTGCCTGCTGGAGATACACAGAATGAAAAATAATACCTAGGTACATTATACTCTACATACTCATGCACAATACACAAAAATCACATATATATGAAAACCACAAACACATCTAATGATAACCACAAACACATCTAATACATCATAATCTCTCAGTAAAGAAACATTTTTATTGTATTATTCAAATTATGTCTGTAAAGTCCCATGCCATATATAAACCTTAATTATTTAAGTGTAATTGCTCCAAAAATCAATATCAATATTTCAACAACATGCACATAGCTCATTGTTCCAAATAAATAGCTTTATGACAAAAAGCAGAAAACGGAGAAATTAAAACGTGCATGTAAAAAAAATCAACAATTTAACACTGAAAGTGAACTGTAACTTTATAAACCACTTAATGTGCTTCAATATAAATAATCATTAAAATAATATTGTAGGAAGATTTTGGAGATAATTTGCTCATGTTAATCTATTGGTTGAGGTTACTAATATTAGCTAATGGTCATTTGTATATTTCCTTAAATTCATGTATATGTATAATCCACAGCAGATTTGTAACAGACTGGCATAAATAAAAATGTATTGCTAAAATTGCACCATATCGACCAAATGTCATGTATAGATGGTATACCTTTATATAATTATATATATACATATATATATAATATTATATATATACAAGCTGCTTAGTGTGTGTATTAATATATATATATTAATATATATATAATACGTGTATATATATATATATTAACGTATATATAATATAATAAAGTATATATAAATATTTTATATATATACTATATATAAAGCGCCGGGGTACTCTGCTACATTTCTCTGTATCTTTTCTTTGTAATAGTAAACGTTTAAATATTATCTTTATGAGTGTAAAAATAAATGGATATGTGTATATATAGCTCGCAGGATTAATAATTCAATGTGAATTGACGTTCCACATATAAAAACAGTTTTATATCCTTATTATAAATACAAATGAAATATGAATCCCGACATTAATAAGAACATTAATCATGATTTTTAAAAAAATCAATTTTCTCTGTGTCTCCCTGAATATATGCATTTTACCCATCGCTGAGATGTATGTTTTAGCTGGTGTATTCATACTCATAACTAGCAAAGAAATAGAATAGAGGGTCTTACAAAAGATGTTTTTATTTTTCCATAATAGATTAATTACTTGTCAGGAGATGCAGGGTTTTGTTATGAGTAATTTCTGGAAGAATGTTTACTGAAGGACACAGAACAATTTAACCATATCAGGAGGTCAATCATTTGTTTCTCAGGGTGGGGGGCTGGGGAGGTGGGTTGTAGACCAAGAACAGATCTTTTAACTAGGCAGGTGCAAAAGCATTGTGAAGCCATGAATATTCCCAATGGAACTGACAATAATTGTTTCCATCTAACAAATTTCCCTCCCAAGGGCATTTTCAATTAAAGATACATTTACACACCCCAAACAAGCGGCTTCAATGCACTGAGATGTAATTTCAAATCTATTAGGGGGGAAAATGCTTTGAGGCTGAGTGTCAATGTATTGTAACTGTGAACGAGAGGACGACATAATTAATATAATATACACGTTATTATTAATATAATATAAACATTGACACAGTTAAGAACTATATATATATATAAGTATATATTTACCTATTTTCTAATATTTTTCAACCCTCTACATTAATCGTTTATATGCATGTATATGGGGAGGGGGCGCATATCCTGTACAGAGAGAGCTGGAGAAGTTAGGACTGCACATGAAGCTACTAGAAAAAATAAAAATATTATATATATATATATATATATAAATGTATATATATAAATAAAAATGATTAATGCAGAGGGCTGACATATACTGTATATATATATATATATAATATATAGTATATATATATATGTGTGTGTGTGTATATTTCAATTTATTTTATATTATTTTAGTAGGTTCAGGTGCAGTCCTAACATCTCCAGATCTCTCACTACAGGAAAGGTGCCCCCTCCCTTCCCCTAGCATTCACTAAAATCATCACCTAACACCCTTCATATAAAGGCAGGAGGAGCTGAGGAGTTTTGGCTGCTTCTATTAGTGGATTAACTAACAAAAGCTGCCTCTTTAATCTGGTCTATTTAGTGTGTTCCCTTTTCTCTCCATCCTGTGCCCTCAGTGCTGTATGTGTGGATGGTGTCTTGGTGCGGAGGGTCTTCTGTATTTGCTCGCAGCTGATTGGGTGCCTATGGCAGGGGTGTGAACTCTTTTGATCACTAGATTGCACGCTGTACTAAGCAAGAAAAAGCTTTGAACTTCTCCACTTTTGGCTGACTGTATTTTTCCCCATATGCTGTTTCTCATTCCCAGCAAGGTGCTTTGCAAAACAAGACTCCTTCTGGAAGAAGTAAGAATATAATCTGTATGAGAGCATTTTCTCTCCTCCTATCTTTCTCCCTTCTCCTGCTCCTTTTAATCACACACGCAGACGAAGACACTCATACGTACACACACCTTGGACCTCAAGCAATTGATTCCTTGGGACCTAAAAGACGTCTGAGTGTTCTACCCCTGCTCCTTCATCAAGAGAATCCACACAATCACTCAGTGGGAAGGTCCGCAGTTGACTTTAAGATTATTTTTGTTCCACCGCTGAATTTCTGGCATGATTAGTTAAGACTTCATTCTTCACTTTCAAAAGGAGAAGAGAAGGGGGGAGAAGTGGAGTTGGCTCTGTCTGGTACTAGAGATTGAACAGCGCCATGTCTAAGCCTGTTGACCATATCAAGAGACCCATGAATGCCTTCATGGTGTGGTCCAGAGGGCAAAGGAGAAAGATGGCCCAGGAGAATCCTAAAATGCACAATTCAGAAATAAGTAAAAGACTTGGGGCTGAGTGGAAACTTCTCTCCGAAGCTGAAAAGAGACCCTACATAGACGAAGCGAAAAGACTCCGGGCACAGCATATGAAGGAGCATCCTGACTATAAGTACAGACCAAGGCGCAAACCCAAGAATCTTCTGAAGAAAGACAGGTATGTCTTTCCTTTACCCTACCTAGGAGATCACGACCCACTTAAGACAGGACTTCCCATGAGTGCCACTGACTCCATCCTCGGAGCTTCTGAGAAGGCTAGGGCTTTCTTGCCACCAACTTCAGCACCTTATTCACTTCTGGACCCAAGCCAGTTTAGCTCTACTACTATCCAGAAGATGACAGAGATGCCTCATACCCTGACTACCAGCACTCTTCCATACGCCTCGACTTTGGGATACCAGAATGGGGCATTTGGTGGCTTAAGCTGCCCCAGCCAACATACTCACACTCACCCTTCTCCAACCAACCCGGGTTATGTGGTGCCCTGTAACTGTACAGCATGGTCTACATCAAACTTGCAGCCTCCAGTTGCTTACATATTGTTTCCGGGGATGACTAAAGCTGGTTTAGACCCATATTCTTCTGCACATTCCACGACCATGTAAGAAGAGTTTTATTAAAGTAGTAACTGCGATGTCCTGGTGCATGTACATAAGAAGGACTGCCAAAAGGGAGCTAGAGAAAAAAAATAGAGACAGAAACAAAAAGAATTTACTCCAGTTCCCCCTGGCAAAATAATGCGTGTAAGTGTGGCGACCAACGCTCCATTGAGATACTTCTCTCAGCCATGGAGACACGGGAAAGTTATTGCCAGGACAAACTGTAAGATTTGTACATGCCTGCCATTTTTATTTTAACAATTTGGACAAAAACCCCCAAACATTTATTTATTGATTTTGATGTACACGAATTTGACTTTTATCCTGAAGTGATTTTAACTTTGAATTCTATAGAAGCGACTATTAAATTATTATTATTATTATTATTATTATTAACCAATATTTATACATATTTGTTGTGAGGTGGGATGAGCTACATCTTTTTGCCTTAGGTACATTTTGTGTAAAAATGACAGTTAAGAGTGAATACTCACATAATGAATTTGGACATACTTTCTTTAAAAATATTGTTTTGTAAATGACTGCACATGTTTCCAAAATTTTATTTTAAAAAAATACATACAAGGGGAATCAGGCAATGTTCTCTTTTTGAAAGGAGGAAACGTTATTCAAAGACAATATCTAAAACGATTTTTGGGGAAAATGACTGTATAGTCCCTTTCCTATTCCTTTTATCCCCACAAAACTATGTTATTTTTGTTGAACAAAAATATTTCAAATAAAGACAATCTTGTCACTAAAATTATGTATGTGTTCAGAATAGTATGGTACCTACTGCAAAGCTTTAGTTAATGATAAAACATTTAAAAAACAAAACAAAACAAAATATGGAGCTTATTTGGAATTGCATCAAGCAATATTGTATATTTATTTAACATTAAATAAGTCTCTTTTTTATCCTATGTCCAGAAAACATGAGTCAACTTTTACTTCGGCTAATAAGTCAACTGCATATTGTTTAAGCCACACTATTAACATTATATATCCTTGACTTCTGAAACATATTGAAACACTGTATACAATTTGTTCAACGGTAAAAGTGTACATAACAGCAAACTAATTAAGAATAGAAAATTTAAAGAATAAACAATTGAAGAAAACTAAAAATAATGTGTATATATATATATTATATATTATATATTATATATATATATATTGATGTTTTAAAATAGTGTACAGGTTAGTAACCTGTTTCTTCATATATGATCTCATATTATGCACTGAACCATTTTTTCAAAGTTAATGTAAATAATTGGTAAATTGTTATGTGTGTGTTTGTGAGCAGATTGCATGAAAACAGAAGAATAAGCAGCCTCTTCTGAATTATCTGGTAGGGTATTTATGAAAGAGGTTGGTAAAATATACTTTTCAATTGCAAAATATATATTTTGACAGATCAAATCCTGAAGTCAACAGGTGATGTATTTAAGGCAGTTGGAGGAGTGTTTATTTGGGAACATATTTGCTTACCTATATTACAAATATATACAAAAATGTGTACTATATTAGAAGTTCTAAATGAGGTTTAAAAAATAGGTATCACAGTGTAGGTATTTGTTACATAGTTTTGTATTATTTATTTATTGACCATTTTATCACAATAATATGTAAAAGAAAATTAGACAGCAAAATTACAAATAATTGATATTCAGCTGAGAACATCTGATTTATCCTTGGACATAAGAAGTGGATTAGCATTTACTGTCAAACAATTAGCAGACTGTTGGGTGCTTGGAATAAATTCATTATCTGGCCTATTGTTAGAAGAGGATTTTCATTAGAATTTGGTTGTTATCCATCTGCTTCCTCTGAATAGTTAAATGATTCCATCATGTGTGTCTTGTGCCTGTTTGAGGTTGTTGTTAGGAGAGATGGCCAGGGACAATTAAAACATACACTGGGATCTGAATGGGATTTTGGGCAGGATAATAGATATATTAATAAAAGAAGTTCAAGGCCAGAAAATCTAGGGGTTAGGGAGGATGAATGAGTCTTTGTTTAGCATTAGAAAGAATGAAAAAGCTCTTAACATCTCTTAACAAAAGCAAGCAAAGAGAGACTAAACCAAAGGGCATTTAAGGTTTAGGGGTATTAGTGGCAAGTGCCCATTGCTGACCCTGTTGTACTCTTTTTACTTTTAACAAGGAAGCACTGACAGCGTGGAAAGGACAAGTGTTTACTGATTTAACCCTAACAGACACCAGCTGTCATCACTGCTAACAACAAGCAAACATCACTGCCTCTTGCTATCTCTGTTAATGTGGTTTGACTACAGGTCTTCCCAGTGCTGGCAGCCCATTTGACTTCTTGATTCCTAATAATTGGCAGAAATATTCTAGAATCTTGCAATACACCAGAATTACATATTGAATGTATTATCTGCAATGCTATAATTGTCTTCTCATAGGAATTATGTTTTTTTATTTCAGCAGTCTCTAAAAGTATTTTAGAATTCTGTTTGCTAAATTAAATGTAAATTATTCGATGAATTATTAGTTGTTCTGCTATCAATAATCAAGTGATATGAGACATAGAATGCATACGAGAATATATTGCTGCCTAGAATATTCCTAGTCTTAAAAAAGCTTATATTTAACCAGATTCATGGAGCATCATCAATAATATATGTAAATATATCACCAATGTATAAATATGAACAATCACATCTAAATATAATACATAAACATTAAATGTTCGTTTAGCCGAAATCTATAAAGCAGTAATAGGCTAGCTCATAAAATAATAATGATGCTCTCTGCATAGTGATATGAATTTTGTGACATTAGGTCCATTGAAATTCTTGTACTGATAGTAATAATTATAAAATTCGTTGCTGATAATAATTTAGCCCATATAGCAGGCCTAGTGCTGAACATAAATAAATATCCTGGTCTCATTACATGTTATATATTTAAAATATATATATAAGGGATATAAAGGGACAGATAGATAGACAGACAGAGAGGTGGTGTATAGTTTAATATATATATATATATATATATATATATATATATATATCTATATATATACTTAATCGTTATCATTTCTTCCAATTCCTTCTGTAGGTATATTATTATTAATATATATATACATATTTTCAATTATTTAAAATGGGAAGTGGTATAAGTGAAATCAGATACAAGCAGTACGATCCGTTGTTAGTGGTAAAACGAACAGTCTATAATAATTTCAGGATAACACTATAAATCAATATAATTCTTTCGATGTCACATGTACCATAGGCATATGCCATATATACCATAACGACTTTGTGATCTGAGTGATGCCAAACTATACGTTTGTTAGCAGAGTCTGGAGCAGGAATTAAGAGAGTTACAACGAGATGAAATGAACATTATATGTTTGAAGTGTGAGCGAGAGAACATTCCCCAGAGGGAAAACCGAATCATGTCAAACCTGTTTATCTGCAACTACCTTCTCCCATGAACTGAAACCTTCTACAGACAGACAGCAGCACATCATCGACACACTCATCCCGTCATCAGTGATTTAGATAAGGGTTTGGAGGGCTCCTTTTTATATCACTTTTAATCAACCTAATTTATTTGCAATACACTGCTTTGAGGCTTTTTCTTTCTTTCTTTCTTTCTTTCTTTCTTTTTTTCTTTTTCTTTCTTTCTTTCTTTCTTTCTTCCTGCCTTCCTTCCTTCCTTCCCTTCTTTCCCTAAGGTACATCTTACTTCTAGATAACACATAAAACAAATAAATATCGTGCGTTGAAATATATTTATAATCAAAAGCATATTAAACTTTTTTGTGACTTTGTTTAAAAAAAGGGGAACGAAATAAAACGAAATAATTTATTCAGAGAATTTTATATATCTATATCTATATCTATCTATCTATCTATCTATCTATCTATCTTTAGAGAGAGAGAGGGAGAGAATGTGTTTGCATTGCTTTCCAGAAAGCTAGAATTCGTTTTATGAATAGTGTCCGCATTCCAAATGTAGTTTAACACGAAGAACACAGAAGTGGGTGAGTATTCTGTGCCTTTTACAAATCAGTAGGAAGTACATCTGCCTTTAAGACTTATTACATTTATTTCACAATATCTCCAGTTCGCTTTTGATTTTTAGGTTTATACCCCAGATAAGTTAAATACACAAAATGCAAAGTTAACTTGTGTGTAACTGTGTGTGTACGGTTTAATAATCATGTGTCAAAAAGAGTTTCTACTCATGACATCATATATATGTGATATTTTGTGTCTTAACGCAAAACGAATCTAGTTGAATGAAAAACAACACAAGCTTTCCGTTAAATATTTGTTTGTTTTTTTATCTACTAAATAAACCCATAAATCCTTGCTTATCAAAACAAAGTTAAACAAAAAATGTAACCTGATAAATATACATATCGAACAGTATGCTGGCAATATAGTACCATACTAGTCATGACATTATTTCGTTGAATATGGAATTAGTTTAAATTCTAGTTAAAAAGAGGATCAAATTTAAAAAATATGAGCGATTTAAAAAAAAATTGAATAGGATAGGTGATGCAAGAAAGATTTCACATTCTGCTTCCCCAAAAATTACCTCTTTGCATGGCAAAAAGGAAATTCTTGGTATTTGCCTCACTGTTAGTGAATAAGTCCCTGCCCCAGGTCCCAATCCTTAGTTTCATCTCTTGGTATAAAGAATGTGAATAGGAAGATTAGACAGTGAAAGCTGATATCTTTGCCAGGGGCAAGTACATCCAGATACCTGACTGCATCTCATCTTAAAGCCACTGACACCCTCAAGGTTTCAGTTTTTTTCTTCTTCTCTTTTTTGGGATGTGGCCAAATGTTTGTCGATCTTGGATACAACATAGCATGTTTTCAGGAGGAAATAACCTATTAGTTCGTTGTTTGCCAGAAGACGATTGGTGGTATCACAATTAGATATTGCGTTTGGTTCATTACATCACTGAAAATAAAAAAGTGTGTGACTAAGAGAGAATGTTCTTGTAGGAAATGACAGATTTGCTGAAAAACAAGTGAGTGTGAAAGAGTGTGGAATGATCAGGGAATATATTGAGAAACGAGCCCTAAGAGGAAGATAGGATGATAAAGGAATCTCTGGAGGGGGAGAGGGAAAAGGCCAGTTTAAATAAACCAGCCAAAAATGAAAGAGAGGAAGTGTTTGGAAAGCATGTGGAAGAAGAGAAGAAGAAGAGAGAAAAATGAAAATGTTAAGGCACAAAAGCTGGAGTAGAGGAGCAACTCAGCTTTCAATCACAGGCTAACATGTAAAATAGATGTCAGATGCACAGTCAGAAGATACTAATTTAGATGTAATAAATATGCCTCAGTGGAAATGCTTCAGTAATTTAATGTTTGTCTTCTCTCCTGCTCTGTCTTTATTTATTATAGCAGACAAAGCTCCCTTTCAGATACTCCTTCTTTTATCAATTTTCTTTCTTTCTTTCTTTCTTTCTCTTCTCCTTGTTCAAAATATTTTGGATGATTTTCTCTCAATGAAGTTATTTATTTATTTCAGTTGTTTTTGATGGGTATGATTTTCTATGGCTACACTATGTGAATGTGCCACTACATTAATACAAAATATTGTTTAGTAAATACAGCTATGTGATGAAACCCAGGGAAGACTTGTGTATATAATTCCTGTGAAGGGCACAGCAGATTGATCAGTAGTTATTTCTTATTATATCAGGGAATGAGGCTTATTTAGAGCAGACAGGCTGGGAGACAATTGAAGTTTTGTAATAAACAAGCAGAGATTAGTATTTTCTTGTTTTGCTGTGTTCCCCCTCCTTCCCCCTCATTGTCACAGTGCTAAGCGATAGGATGCGCTCACTTGAGGTGTAATGGTATTACCGCAGTAATTAACATTTCCATTCCACATTTAGATGCTTTACTTATCTGCAGGCAGCATATGTTTGGAGAAGTTGGGATTCCGACATTTCTCGGCATGGTTCTCAAGGCTCTGTATAATATATTGTAGAAAGGACGTTCCATGGAGCTTTACCACATTCATTCTTGTATTTCATGTCTTGCTTTTTTATCTGTGATTTTTAAGGGGGCCTAGTAAACCCAGTGGACCATTTTTGGAATAATAATAGGAAGGGGTTAATGTGATATTTTCCCTGACATGATGGACTGGCTATTTGTTGTTAAAAATGCATTTTCTTGTACAAAAATGGCTACCCAAGTCCATCATAATATTTCTTCTGTTATAGCTCCTGAAACTGAAATCCCTGACTGAATATGTGAGAAACATTTTTGATTCCAGTTATTTAATTGCTTATTTAATACTACTGACCTATATTGCCTTTCTGATAATGGGTAATATAGAACTATATTACAGTTAAAGCTGCGTTTTCGAAAATGTCCCAGAAAAAAACCAAACAATTATAATTTTGAGCAATGGCATCATATTGTAATCCATCGTGTTTTTAATGGGCTCCAATTACACTACAGTATCTTCAACAACTTTGTGTTGAGGAGTCAAGAGGAATGAAAACAGTCAAGTAGGCCTCATTAGGTTGCCAACAAAGCAAAGCATGTTGGTAGACAGGTTATTATGTTTTTCTACTTGTTTACTCTATATTTTCAGACATACATATATTATTATATTTACACTCATTACCAGACTTATACACATAACACATACACATAAACCATATAGAGACCATATTCACAACAAGAAGCAATGCTTTGTTGAAATGATGAAAACCAGGTAGGACAGATGGGTTCCTAAACATCATGGTGAGGAGATTATGGCGGAATAGTAATTACTACTGAATATGAATAGGAAAGACAGACTTGAAGAAACAAGAAAACAAACAGCATGTAATACTAAACCCCAACGGTTGAGTATCAAAGATGGCTTTAGATATAGGTTGCCACTAAAAGTTTTAAAGGAGAGCTTTCAGTAGGTGCAGGTATACATTGGAATTGTTACAATGACTATTGCAAACTTAAACTACAGAGCTCTCTATCGAGTCCTCTTTTTTTTAAAGAACAATGAGATGCTGTTTGCCCAGAGTAAGAGGGAGACACAGAGCGCGGACAACCTCTCCCTCGTTTGGAGAAATGGAGAATAAGTTGTCCCCATGATGTGTGGGGAAGCTCTGCCCTCTTGCAGAAGTACTCAGAATTGACGAGGCAGTGGAGAAACAGAGAAGAAGGGAAAGTGGGGCAGCACAGAAAAAGGAGGTGTAAAACAGAAGAAGGAAAAGCGGGGCTGCAGAGAAGGAGACAGAAAAGTGTAGATACAGAAGCAGTAATCAGAGAAAGTAGGAAGAAAGTGAAAGTGTGAGAGAGTGTGAAAAAGAGTGTCCTTGTTTCGATATCCTCGTTTTCGGACATTATTAGTGAATTTAACAAAATTAATTATAATAAGAATGATATAAAAAATATAACAAATCGATCTATTCTGAAGGTTCTGGCTATTACTTGCTAGTTACAAAGCCTCTGGCCCTCTAAGACTGGGGATCTCTGGGTCATGAGTGAGTTTTGGCCCTTCCTTAGACTCTCCTTTTTCCACCGTCATTGTACATGCACAGAAAGATGCCACCCCCCAAGTGCATTGATCCCCAAAAAAGAAACAAAAAAACAAATCTGGCATGACTACCACTTTAACAATTATGTTTTAGTTATGATGTACGTTATCATTTATACAGACTGAGTATTTACTGCAAAATATTTTAAGCTTTGCATATAAAATAGGAACAATTATGGACTGTAGCATTGTAAAATTATCAACTCTCAAGCAGCCTATTCTGTGTAAACAAATAAAGAGATGATCTTAAAACATCTTTGTCTAAATTTCTAGCGAGATAAAATTAAATAGACTATAACAACATAATAATCTTTTTAAATAACTGATAACAAAGCAAACACACTTTTTGTAGATACCACGATCAGTTGTACAAAGAATTTTTTATCTCAGATTAAAATATTTGTTTTCACACAATAGGTTAATTAGTTCTTTCTTGCCTAAGCCTGCTTATTTATTGCTTCATAATTTTAAAACAATAAACCAAGATGCTGGCCTCGGTGTTCTTCATTTCTTGATACTTTTCCCAAAAGTTCAGTACCCTAAATAAATGTATGTCATGTTTAAAATACATTAAAGTAAGCAACATATAATCATGAAAAGCCCAGCTTATGTGTATATCAACGGGAAAGGTGTGTTAATATCCTTTACCTAATATTTGTATTATTTGTACTCCTATTAGGTTATCTCTCTTCTGTTGGTGAGTTACTGATTATTGTAGACTTCTTCTTTCGGATGGGTGAGTGAGAAGATGAGAGGGAAGTTCTGTAAAGAGAATGGATTAGATAATGCTGGGTTTGCCACAGGCTGCTGCTGATCTCATATTCCACAAAGTGATCTTTAAAACTATTGGGGAGTCACTAGTGTTAGCACAGTTGTACGGGTGAGATAAGGAGCATACTGTGCAGAGGATAGATACCAACATTGAACCCAGGAGCAAGGCTATCCAAGTGGCACTTTTGTAAAATGCCAAAAAAAAATTGTCAGACAACACATTTACTATACAGTATCTAGCCCTGTCTAAAAGACACTTACAGAATGCATAAATAAAAAGAAGCACAAAAAGGAGTCTGCATTGATGTAAATGGTCCAAAAATAATTTGTCAGTGTGGGGTCTATGGTGGGCATTATGGATTTGTAAGGTAAAATCAGGAAAAGGCTTTGGTACAAAATGTTTCCATTGAACCAACCAAGAGAGGGCTTGCACGTTCAGGAAACCTGAGGGGCTCCCTGAGCGCCTTGGTATCTAACATATGTACTACACACACATGAACACTTGTGTTATCATACACAGATACACTGTCATTTCAATATACACTCATACACTTACACACTCACTTACTAACAAACATTGACTCTATCACCTCTCTTGAACATCACACCAATCATGCTATTATTGTCACACCCAAGGGATCTGATGCACCAGGTGGATCCAAAAGCAGGTACCTGGATGCTCAGGCAGAATCCAAGTCAGGACAAGCAGGGTAAAGCATATGGAAGCATACGGACACTTCAAAACTGAACCACTCTGGATTTGTTATGTTATAAGGAAGGTGGTCTATGTTAGATCTTCGGGCAAGCTGCAAAAGAAAATCCTGATTCATCTCCTGAGGAAGCCGGTTTTCCGGTGAAACGCGTTGAGAGAGAGGGATATATTGGGAAAGTTCCTGCTGCTGGACGGTGGACTTTCCTGTGCCTGGTCTAAAAGCTGATTACCTTGTACACGCTTTTGTACATTTCGTCTGTTGTAAGTGCAATATTTTACCTTATCCACATGACCATGTGATACTGTGCCATTGCTGCTGTGTTTTTATATATGATGAGCGCATTTATGTCCTTGGAAATGTGAGTGCACTATTTACTTGCAGTATTGCTAAGCCTTATTTGCATACAGAGTCACACTATATTTTTTTCAAAAATCTTTTTTCCCCTATGTGGATGTGCGCCCCATTTGGAAGAATTGTACAGTAACGGGTTTTACAGAAAAATCCCAGTCAAGGGTTCAGCAATGGTTAAACGGTTAAATTGTGGTCAAGACAAGCCGGGTTCAGCAATGGGTTAAACAGGGTTAATTGTGGTCAGGACAAGCCAGGTTCTCCAATGGGTTAAACAGGTGCAAACACACGCTAGCCAACATGCACTGGGCACTATCACAGGCACTGTAGGAATGTCCACAGGTAGTTTAAATAGTGTTCCTAATCAAAACCCCACCTCTGGGATTGAAACGAGGTGTGGACTGCAAAAGGAGTCTGTGCCTTTACGAAAAGGCTGTACGGAACCCGAGATCTCCTTATTCTGTACAGCAGATGCGTGTGCACATGAATCACGGCGGCCATCTTGGAAGCTACACGGGTCTTCGAAAGGCTGCGTGGGACAGGAGGAGTTCGTCTGGCAGTGGCGGGAAGAGAAGAGGTAAGTGCAGCGACAACTGTTATATCTTTACCATGGACAGTGCCTCTTTCTCTTGCTGATCGCACAGTGTGTAAACATATAAAGATAGATTTTTACATCACACATCTTTTCGTTTTGTACAAATTATGTGTAACCTCCATTGCTGAAATCAGACTATAATAGATCTTGTAATGATGTTGGTGTGAATGACACATTTCTGTGTCTTTTGGGTTCATGCACTACAATGACCCCTCCCTGCCTGAACAATGTAAATGTCAATCTTCCTCATCGATTACTCCACAGCCACTTGATTTTTGCACAAATGTAAAAATGTTTATTTTTTAAATTTTTTTGCTCCAAAGCTAATTGGTCATTTATTTGGCAGTGGTTTTGCCCAGCTCTATACATATACAAGCAAGATGCATTCAAAAATTAATAGTGATCTTAGGAACTTGAAGACAATGTTGTGTTAGTTGAGAAGAATTAGTACATTATATATTTTATTATCTTAATGTCATTGGAAGTTGGGATTCTAACTAAAACAAACCTTTGTTTAAGCTGAGATGAATAGGTGCACTTCTGCCAAAATGGAGGAGCTTCCGGTGACGGCCCCTACCCTGACCCCCAATTCGGGAAAAGGACTTCATCATACGCTATGCCATTTTGCCCTAAGAAAAGTAAGTGTATTCTGCAGAGTAAGAAAGAAAATTGAGCTGCGAAAGCAGAGCAGGACACAGGCCAGGAACTGGCAGATGGACTGAATTTCCCCCTCATATTAGAGACAAGAACAATTGATTCCCCCTTTGAGACACAGGGCACATGCCAGGCCAGGCACTGGCAGACAGACATATCAATCCACAAGGCTAACCCCCGCCTTATTAGAAAAAATAAGAATTGATTCCCCAGAGTAAGAAAGGGCATTGATGGGCAGGGGCAGGCAACAGGGCAGGCCAGACACCGGTGGACAGACACAGAGTAAGGAAGTAAAGAAAGGAGCAGCAGTACTGTGGTTGGGCAGGCAAACAGTGGTAGATAATGGGCACATGCCTTGGAGGAGGACTGAATTTCCCTAATATTATATATTATATATGTTTGTCGCCAATATGTATTTATCAATCTAGAATAATAAACTGTCCACTTTATTAAGTACACCTGTTGAATTGCTTGTTAACACGAATAGCTAATCAGCCAAACACATGGCAGCAACTCAATGCATTAAGGCATGTAAGCGTGGTCAAGACAACTTGCTGAAGTCTAAACCGAGCATCAGAATGGGGACGAAAGGGGATTGAAACTACTGATCTACTGGGATTTTCACGCACAACCATCTCTAGGTTTTACAGAGAATGGTCCGAAAAAGAGAAAAAAAACAGCGGCAGACTGGTTCAGGATGACAGAAAGGCGACAGTAACTCAAACAACCACTCAATGCAACCAAGGCATGCAGAAAACCATCTCTGAATGCACAACACATTGAACCTTAAAGCAGATAGAATAAAGCAGCAGAAGACCACACTGGGTGCCACTCCTGTCAGCTAAGAACATGAGTCTACAATTCGCACAGGCTCACCAAAATTGGACAATGGAAGACAGGAAGAAAGTTGCCTGATCTTCGTTGTCTTCGGCCGGCCCTGTCTACAACTGAGCAAAAGCAAAGGTCTGGATCCAAAATATATATATATATATATATATATATATATATATATATATATATAGGGAAAGCCCTAATTGCTTTGCTCATATGGAACAGGATAATATGCCTTTAAGAGTGCATGGAATGCATGCCAGTGTGGGCAGACCTTGAGCTGCAGTGATGAGAGCTCGAGGTTGCTTGTGCACCCATTTTGCCGGTAAGTGTAGGGTCTGTGGAACACCGCCACGTTGCTGCGGGCGCGGGATGACAAGGGCGCCCCTCAGCTGCTGGATTGCTGGTGGCATGCCAAGCCACCAACCGTACGGGCAATGCTCGCATGGCCATGACAGGTATGTTGAGAAACCCCAAGTGCCAATGTTATTACATTTATTATGGATGCTACAACACATGGAATATTTCTCCTCTTAAGTTCCATATGTGATTGATTCAGTTTTCAACATAATCATACATTTGTAAAATTTTAATTATGATCCACCAGTATGTTACATGATATACAGGAGGCTTTAGTCATTGGAATAAATATTCTCTTAGTTTATATATTTTAGTAGATCTTGTAAAGCTTTTATGAAAATTATTTTACTGTTGCTTTCGCTGGATGGTTGAATTTTAACATCAGAACACCTAATGAAATGATAAGATATGTGGCCCAGAAACCAAGATTCAGAGAAATGGATCACTCACGCGGTATATCAAATGAGGCCTGTGATAACATACATAGGTTAGGACCAATTAAAAGTCTTTCAAATTTAACACAATGCTATTAATTGTTACCATTGACCTCAAAGGGATCAGATGTTTTAAACATTTTATAGTGAATACTGAGTAATGTATTACAGTTTGGACTGATATGTTTATTAATATTGTCAACTTCATTACAAGTTAAACAATAACTGAAGATCATCCCACATAATATCACACATTTGAAATAACATAGAACAGAAAACAGTAGATAAACAGGTACAGGAAAGATCTAGCTTGAATAAGCATGTATTGCTGTAGGCAAAGTAACATTTTTTATGAAAACAACAAAATCCTAAAGGGAGATCAATAATATCCTTGGTGTAATTTGGGGATTCTATGGGATATTTTTAATAGCGGGCAGTATATGCAAATAGAAGCTCTGTGTCTATCTGTAATTGAATCTAAGTCACTATTTTCAAGCGAGAAAAGGCGTTCCTCTCTTCTGTTCCACATCTCAGAATTTGGAAGGGGGAGGGAGTAGTTACAACGAGAAAAAGAGAAGAAATCCCACAATTTCATTTAAAAATGTAATGGTGGATAAACTGATAAGCAAATAGAGGCGGGGGAAGGCTTTTGCTTAAAAGGATAGAAAAAAAACGCTGCATGGTTTTAATATCATTCTAGATAGTAAGAGAATGATATATCCATGCTGACTGATTTCATATATCCTGATATGAGAGAATTACAGATATAAAAAACCAATGATCTATAACATAGAATAAAATAACAAAGAAAGAAGAAATGTTATATTTTTCTGGGAAGTTATCAGCTAATTTATATTCATTTAAGCATATATGCCATCAGTTCAGCTTTCCAATCTAGGTATATTCTCTTTGAGTGGTGTAAGTCTTCCTGGAAATTATTTTTGATCATCCTCGGCTAACTTGTAGCATGAATTGGTGGTAGAAATGTGACACAGAAGAACAGACCTTACTAGATACTAGTTGGTCAAAATTCTTTAGGAACGCTAAATGATATATTGAATTTAGTCAAATTTGTTTCACTTTACATAATACCTGTTAAATGTAGTATTACCAGGACAGATGCAATAAAATAATGTTCCTTCTGTCCCCTTGTGACACCCAAATTCAATAAATGAAACATGCCATGCAGGAAAATGGAAAAGTGCTGATATACACACCTTGTTCACCTTATTGACCACTGAGTCACAGTGTGGGTGAATGTGCAAAAGGCTGAAAAATAATCGAAAGAAAAAATGGGGAGCAGTGGGGTTATTATAGAGCCTTTTTTGTATGAAATATAGTATATTAATAGGAGATAGAAGGAGAACATTAGACAGAGCGTGTCTTGGTCATTACTCCACCCAACACCTATTTACTACAGCTATCCTGAATCTAAAATGAGACTGATTAGGGTTTGACTCTTTCCAGTAGAAAATAGGGGCAGCATAGATGATCCTAATGTGTCTGTGTTTTTAAGTCTAGCGATACAGTGCCTATGCTATCAATGTGGATTTAGAAGGTGTGAAAAAAATAATGGAAGCAGCACCATCAACTACAACAATCACCTGATGGTGCCATCAGCGGTCATTGAATACATGGGATTCACATACTCAGTGTTGTAACACTTCAGGTAGATGTGTGCAGGCTGCAGACATGTGCTCCTACGTCTGCGTTGCCTACACGGACTGTGTCTGGCATTTCTTATTATAAAGTTATAAACACAAAAATAGTCTTGTTCTGTCTTGATTAATGCAGGGAGAAAAACAGTTGTAACTTCATCCATAAGAGTTTAAGAGGCATCCACCCCTTATACCCGTTTACCATCTTGACCATTTCTGTTCTAAGTTTTTATGTGACTCACCTTGCATTTCATATTCCTTTGTTTCAGGTTCACGTGTCACTCCTCCCTCCATATCAGGTTAACATTTCTGACGCCCTTCAAAGCTTCGTATGCAAACCCCAACCTAGGTTCCAGAATTAAAGATGCCTGCATGTGCATTTCCCTACGTCTTATATGCAAGATAAAAGCAAACTGAATAAAGGTATGAATAGAGTTGAATGACAACTCTTAGCAATCTTAAGGGAACGTTGGAATGGAATTCTTCCATTGTAGCTTCCTATGATTTTACAATACAGATTAACATTGAAGAGGTTTTTTTATTTGAAAGAAAGAAATTCAAAGAATAAATGGTCCTTTTTATAAGACAAAACCTTGCACTATGCTTTCTTTCTTTCTTTTCCATTTTATATGGTCTTCTATATCATGTGTGGTATCAGTCTGTCCTTGATTCCTCCATGTCTAAATGTATGCTTAAGTATTGGCTTTTCTTCCAAACTGCCAATATCCCCGTGTAAGGGCATCCCTGTGTTTGTGAGTAACCCAGCTAGAGCTTTTCACTTATTCTGACCGACAGTATCTGCCATATTCAAAATACAAGCTCTACAAAACATTAACAGAAACCTGTAAGCACATCATAGTCATATTTATTTTATGTTGTTGTTTGAAGCGCAATGCTTGTCTAAATGTTTCTCCAATTAAAAACTTTTATTAACTACACTGTAACTCAGCCTTTCACTTAGATGAAATCTAGTATTTATGCTTTGCTTTGCTGAGAATCCAGTCCATTTATTTTTCTTTTTCTGCAAGTATATGCAAAAAAAAAATGTTTGGAGAAATATATTTTTTTCTAGCATATTAGGAATAAAAGTTTATTGCAACTGCAATTTACAACCGAATGCATATTCTAAATTTCTAGGTTTTATGGAGATGAATGGATGAGAGCAGTATATTCACTAGCTAAAATTCTGAGTAGAAGAACTAAGCACAGCTACAGGTACAGATATGGGAAATGGAGCAAAGTCTCATGTCAACTTATGGTCCATTCAGGGTCTCAGTTTTCTGTTTATTTATTCTGAAATGTTATTGCCTTGTATATCAAGATGACACCGCATTATATGAGAATATTCCATTGAACACATTTGCATCGCAGTTAAATGTGTAACTGTGGCTTGCATTTTATGATGTAAGAAGTAAGAATAAGATTGGAAAAAAATTAATGGACACAGAAAGAAAATAAATATATTAGCGACGAACTGAAAATTTTAAAAACTGTTATTTTTGTCACTAGTAATACAAAAAGGTGAGAAAAAACATACACAGAAACTTTAAAAAGGTTGGTTCCTTATGAAAATGGAAAGGGCAGGAAGAAGGTGGGATTAGGTAGGAACAGAGTGGGGATGAAAATCAGCCCTGGTAATTTAAGGACAGTAGCCAAAAATGGCCTTACATTGTCTTTCATCCATCAGTCTTAATCTATTGCCATTGCATCTTTCATCTTCATTCTTGACTTGGGTGAATAATGGAGATGAAAGCACTCAATGGAGAGGCATGTACTCTACATTTGCTTGTAAATATAATTCTTACAGTAACTTTTTTTTTTCCATTCCTACATATATAAGACTGGCTTTGCCAATAATATCCATTTTACAAATGTCCATTTCACAAACTTTCTTCTGCTATACACACCATTTTTCTGCCGTAAGGTCTACACAGGATTAGCGTTCTACAACAACCAGATATTCTCCAGCCATAATCTTAATACGTATCTTTTGGATTCACTATATTTATGTAATAATCAGAGTCATCTTTCTAATTTTGTTAAAGGTCTGTCTCCAAAGTAGTGACCTCACAATGAAAATACCTATGAATATTTTCCACTTGCCTTGAAATATTAAGCGTTAGTGACAATTTCAGCCCTGGTCCCTCCACCCACAAAGGAAAGAAAAAAAATTAAAAACAAGCTTACAAACAGCATAAAAATATTTAATAAAAATAAAATCAATATTAATAGCAAATCAAAGCCTCTGAAAGGAAATCGCTGATGTGTGAAAATCCCAATTTATAACACATGGAAAATAGATATATGGAATATTCATATTGCTTTGACCTTGTGAACCTTGGTAGTGAAATCTCACAGGCTGTATGAATAATTGATAATATTTTAAGGTCCTGGTGTTTTAAGGATCACCAGTTCTGGTTGTTTGCCTGAATCACAGACTACATTTAATTTATTCTCAAAAATTCTCAATGTCCAGCGAGGGTAAACTTGTTAACAATACGATGGATACATCAGGTCCTTGATGTTTTGTGAAGTAATGTGGGATGCCTTCCATGTTTCTGTGATGGAAAGATAAATGAAATATGGCCACTGATCCCTTAAAGCGAGATTAAAATTCCATATTGCTCTAAAAACATAGGATTATGGGCCCCATTTACAGTGCCTTACAGGTACTTCACAGCAATCGGACTAGATGGACCCAATAACTCTTATATGTAAAAGTCCCCAAGTATAGCAATGCAAACGTCTCTAATGGCAGCGAGAAAGAAAGGTAGACAACAAGTCAGAGGACCCATAACTAAGCGTACCTTGTAATTGAACAGGTCCAAGCTTTAGGCATACCTGAGATATTTTGTTTAATTCTGCTGCCCTACTGTCTTCTCTACATACCTCCTCCTCTTCCATTATGCAAAACAAAAAGTTTAACTATGGCATACCTTAAATAATTCAACAATAGAATATTCAAATATTTCACAAAATATTAATATAATTGTAATTACCTTTTATTTATTAAGCACCCACATTTTATGCAGCACTGCACAATTTAAGTGAGGCAGTTCACACATACATAACAAATATACATTAACACATACAGACACATCAGGAGTTGAGAACCCTGCCTGTGAGCTTGACCTCAAGCCTTACGGTACTTTTATACAAAGTTCCAGTTAGGAATGGTGGGCTTTTGAGGGCCCACGTGTGAACTTACTATCTAAAGAAATAGTATGGGGAATTGAAACAAAAGGAGGGGTGAAAAGGGGGAATAGTTGGCTGTCTTTGAGCAGTAATTAGAGCTAAGTGGTTTCAGCATGAAAAAGACGATGCATCAATAAAGTGAACAGATGGATGAGTTGTAGGGTGACCAAATCGACCATGTTTTCAAAGTTTTTCATATAGATGACCAGAACCACTAAAGTGCTGTATGTATAGACCCATGGAAGGGACCCAATCAGTCAGTTATACATCCCCATTACCGCAGGGCAGAACGTTATCTGGGCTGGTCACCAATATAAAAAAATATTTCAAAACAAGGCTCATGTAGTCACCCTAGCGGGCCGGTTAGAGCTTGGGAGAGCTTGAGGGTTTGGGATGTTTCAGGACAGCTACAAGAGGGGGGAGAGAGATATAGGAAAAGCTTAAAGGCATGTGCGCCCTGCAAAAAAAAGCTGTCAGTTTGTAAAAGGCAAGATGTATTAGGATTATTACACCAGATTTACTGCATAATATTATATCCTGTCAATTTCCTAGAAGAGGAAGTGGATTCCCTACATTGAACAATCACTCATAAAAAATGTCCTTAAATACTTTAATATACATCGGTTACCTTAAGAAATAAACCCCCCCCCAAAATATACTTACCTTTAGAAGAAGCTGCAGCTCCAGAGCTGTGGTGTAGTCCATCCTTTGCTATTACCATCCGGCACCAGTTTCTGGAAGAAAAGCAATCCCACTTAAATCAATAGGAGCACTTTCTGTGCAGGTAGGTTGAGGTCTAATCAGAACCTCTAAAAATGTCCCACGAGCCAGCCCTGCAGCTCATCGCATGTTCTCAGATAAGCAGGAGCGGGAAGTGCAAGCTCATAGGGCGCATTCTGATAAATCCCTCTATGCATTTGTGAGTGACAAAAAACATTAATTTAAAGAGGACACTCAGCTTGTCTATGATGGCCCAAGTGCCCTCTAGGCCACCACTGCCTGAACCTGTTTCTTTTCTTGAAATAGAGCAGAATGTAAACTTCCACCCTGTATTTGTCCACATGTCTCCATGACACTGTTGGTTTACCTGCTGGCCTGCTCCAGTGAGCAAAAAAAAAAAAGATTTCATCTCTAATTAAAACTGAGCAGAACATAAAGCGTGTGAGAAGACAGTACAGCCTCCTACTTGTTATTCCATTTTGCAATATTGTTCTTTTGTTCTGGGCAATATTCTCCGTACACAGTACAAATGGATACATATTAATTGCAGTGAAACTAAAGAAAATATTTAATGCTTCGCATGCGGGACTGATGTGCTGTGAATTATAACTTGTTGAGGAGTATTTGCAGTATGAGGTGATGCGGTTAGAGAGTAAATATATCATTGCGCTGTTCAAACAGATGCTTTTAACTTCCTTTCCTATGGCTTGTGTTTGTCTAACTGAACGGTTTGTTCTACTTTCAGCAACTTCTGGGACTTGTGTCAACTAATTTTATGGGAAAAGAGAAAATAAACTAACTAGGATTGTTTTGAAGGTTTGTGTGCGCAAGATGTGCAAAATGCCTTCTGTGGAGATGGATACTTACAAGACAGGACTACAACTATCATGGAAAAAATAATGATTAAGAGAAAACAGTTTCAGTTAAAAAATTGTGTTTTGTAGCAAAGGGAATTAAAAAAAAAATCTCGCTTGTAATAGATATCTAATTTCGAAAATAAGGTATTTCATTGAGTTAGAGGTGGATTGAATGGAATCACATTAAATTGATAAAAGCTAACGCTGGTTGGGAGTTCATTTATAAGTATGCATGAAATAAGGTATAAAGTTCTTCTCATCAAAAAGAAATCTTATGGGTTTGCCATGGCTCGATAAAGACCGTAAGGTCGAAACGTTGCCCTTGTTGCTGGATTAAATACACCTCACTTAACTACTGGAGTGCTGAGCGACTTTATTTGTGATATTTTGGGGTGCTGGTGGAGCCCTGTTCTACTATTTCTACATTGGTATATGAATAGCATGTAGTCATGGGGCAGAAACTGGACACAGAGCAAAAGTTAACTTGGAAGACATGCGGTTAGAGATGAGCTGGTAATGCAAAAGAACAGCTGGGGGTTAAAAGGGATGTGAAAGACTGGGTGGAAGTAAGGTTGCACAGTCTATACTTTATTACTGTATGTCACAGGTAGATATATCTTTGAAATCTACTATATTACTATATCTACTATATTATTACTATTGCTTTGTTTTGCAGACATTAAAATAAAGGCTATTTGTACCTTGAGCCTTGTGATTTGAATCTTTGAAAAAATCAGGATATTGTAAGGTCCACTTTGTTTAAATTAGATATAACACTAGTATTCTAAGCAAATAAAATCAGTGGTCTGCTTATTCTTTCCCCAAAAGCACGGACACTTTTAAGAAGCTTTTTTCAGTTTTTGTGGCAACAACCTATCAATACCATTAAGTGATCAATGCATTGGTTTTCTTCTTTTATCCGGACAGTGTTTCTCTGTGCCATGGTCACTTTGCAAATTTCACTTTTTTCTCCCAATGGACAGACACTACATGATAGATGGTTTTCAGTTGACTACATTTTTAAACATAGTAGCAGCAGTTTCCATAACTCTTAAAATTGAGCTTGGCTTGGTCCAAGCTTCTGATTGATGGCTAAGTCTTAAGAAGTTGTGTGGACTTTGGTTAACCGTTGGCTTTTTATATTGTGAATGTAGAAGTGCTCGTATGTCAACTCAGAGCACTAGCTTAATGAGATTTATATATAAAAATAATTTTAAAGAGACATTCATTCAGAAGTGGCATAAAAGGTAATTGTATCAAATGTCATTTTATAAGGAACCTTATCAATTTAAAATAGTAGTCCACTGAGATGAATGCAAACTGGGGATGAGGTAACTTTCCTCCAATTACAGGGGCACACTGAGAAATGATTTACTCTATTGAACAGGTTGGAATATAGTATTAGAGCATGGGAAATACATTCACATTGCATACGTCTAAAATGCCTTATAAGACGCTTGCAGGATGAAACTGCAGATTCTGTCTATTGGAACCAATGGAAGAAGCAAAGTTTGATTGTGGCTATAGGAGTGCTGGGCCAAATATACTAAAATGAAATTATAATAATACTTATTATAACGATTGTTATGTTCTTGTAGATTAAAAACATCACGCATGAACTTAATTATATACATTTGAAAGATGCTTAACTGGATTTAAATAGAGAAATGCCTAAACTATTGAAAAACAGAATGATCTTACATCTCTTTTTTGAATGTTTGCATTGAAACAGATTTTCTGACTGATCATGATGTAAGGCTCTAGTCCTAGGTCAAAATGACTGAAAGTTCAGGTACCAAATAATAAACATCTGCTCTTTTACCCATTTGTCCTCAGTTTATTGCAGGAACAAATCTTGTTTTCTGTCTTTCTGCTTTGGTTAGTTTTGTGTGTTTTTTTAGACTGGGTTACTGAACGTTTCTGTAGTGAGGTACATTGGTGTGGACCCCTAACATCCCATGGCTGGGACTGAACTTCACTATTTTACCAGCTATTCCGGGCCTTGTCACTGTTGATTTATGTTTCTGTTGTCTGTGCACCTTTACATTGCAGCTGATGTCCTGTGCTATGCCTACCTTTCCATGCGGATTTCCATGAGGATACCTAGTTGTTAACTTTTCATCTGTTACACCACTTTTTGGAGGGCAGAATGTCCAGAGCTGCAGCTGAAGAACATAATTATCTTTCTCTAAAAGATAATTAGCCACACATTAAACATCAGTAAGCAGAACATGTGGATATTCCAAAATCAGGACAGGGACAGGACAGTCATCCTATTTTACTTGGCATTATATGGGGAAGTCTTCATCAGATATGCATGTACTACTCGCCTAGTCATGTAGCCAATGAAGCTTCACATAAGAACTTTGGACACCATGGTTGAGGTAGAGTAAGACCATAGCTCATGTAACTACATCTAAAGCAGCTCAAGTACCAACCAGCTGGCGGTAAACACTAGATGACCTAGATAGGCAGTTGTCCCTAGAACCTAAGCTCACCTGAACTGCCAGGAATCCTTATCTATCTTACCTCTGACTAGGCACAATTTGATCAGCCCTTGTTCTATCTCTGTCTTTAGACCAAAGGAAAGACATCCCGGTCAATGTAGTTTAAACATACAGTTCAAGACAAAATTATAGTATTGATACATTTTTCATTTTCCTTTTTTTTATGCTATTTTAATGAAGTTGTTAGTTTTGCAATATAAATAGAAGCCTCCTTTAGCAACCTTTCATGTTTAATGTAAAAAATTATGAACTTACTGCTAAAAAAGAAAAGAAAATTGACATAATTACACATTTCATTAGGATGTTTTTTTGCCTTTATTTATTTGAAAATATTCTGCCATAACACTAAAGGTTAATTTGTACACCGTTAAAGTGTCCTTGATCTGCAGACATAGCCACGTGGAACAAACCAGAGAATAGCAAGAAAGTAAAGTATGGAGAATAGAAAGAAATTGTGCAGAAATTCTTTTGTAGTTATTGTCTTTGGATTTCCAAGGTGCAGCAAGCGTAAGGTTGGATCTGAGTGCTCTCCTAGGTTAGCATCAGCAAAAAGAAAAGAAAATGCTAGTATTCTAAATATTTAAAGTACTATGCATTTGCCGTATTTTATACCGAATTAAAAATGCCTCACTTTTCAAATGATATAAAGGCAATGTTTATAGGTGAACAATTAATAATGCTGGTCTTACTTCTAAACATTTTGTGTGCCATGTGTTATGCTGGAAATTTCTGATGGGAATATAAAGCACTGCAAAAGCATTTTAGGCATGTGTGAAATGCTGTAGGGTAAAAACCTTGCCCTTGCACAAATGTAGGTGCTAATGATAATCAATTTAATATGTTGGTTAAAACACAATCAAAAAAAGTGACTGGATGTAAGAGGAATAAAACTGGGTGAGGAACAGCCAAACACACAAGGTGGGGTTACTGAAGACAGTTCAATGTTAAAAGTCATCTACCATAGCAATACTGAGCACAGCAAGAAGACACCAGGCAGTTATACTGCATCACCAAGTGTCTCCCAGACAGTAATTTCAAGGCAGACAGGGGTTTCCAGATGTTCTGCCCAAGCATTTTTAAAGGAGCGCAAAGAAACGGGCAATACCGAGGACCGTAGGTTCAGTGGTTAGTCAAGGAAACTTGCAGCAAATGAAAGACATATCGTGCTTATTTCCTTTTGCAATCACAAGACATACAGCAGTGCCAACAGCTCAGCACTGGCAGAAAACACACATCTACTGTCCAGAGAAGTCTCGTCAGAAGTGGTCTTCATGGAAACAAGGCCAAGCAACTCAACTATTCATGAAAACACAATAACTGGGGTGCAGAAATTGACAGTAGATGCTCTGGAATGTTTAAAACCACTTTTTTAGCAGGAAATTGAGATCTGTATTTGCTATGTTGCAAAAATTTTCCCATTTATCTACATACTTTTGTATTAGTTTGTAGCTTAAAGGCTTTTAAATAAAGCTGTCCAATTTACTGACCATTTTTGATTAAGAGTTGAACTGCATTAGTGCTTCTGGATTATACAGAATATCCATATATTTATTTTTTACTGGGGAAATAACTAAGTTCAAATCCTATGGAGGTATAATTTTTCATGGAAACTGGACTGTTTGGAAATAACTTCCCAAGTGCCGCTTTTTATGGGGTAGGGACAGTCCCTCTTGAGGACCCAATTCCCTTCTTTGATCTCTGATATCAATATTTTTGCAAGGTATAAGTGTATCACAGTATTATACAGCCCAAAGTCACAATAATATGAATACAAAGAATACAAATGTGTTCATGAAATAAATGTTGTAAATCCACAATAAATGTATAGAAATAATTTGCTATACGAAATGTAAAACAAAATAAAAAAGAGGAAGGCAGGAAGAGAGTTGGTCCTGGTTTGATCCTGTTGGAACTAAGAAAATTGTTCAAAAAAGTATCTGATCTCCTCAAACAGTGCAATCTACCGCTAGAATTGTGTTCCAGATGCTGCTATCCTCCCTTGGACCTGAAGCCCTAGGCAGCATAAACCTGTGCCCGGTGACCCATGTGATCCCGGTGCCCCTGAGTTCCAAATCTCATGATGCAAACATCACCAGGATTGAATATACCAAAAATTGAAATAAACCTTTGTTTGCAGTACACAGAGTTGGCAAGCTGGAGTTGACTTAGCTATTTTCCCTCTTGGAAATTGCCTAGCAATTTATCTTTGCATGAGATATAATGTTGATCCAGGTGTGTATAGGAATAAAATATAGTCCTCCATCATCATTACAACCAACCTCTAAACAGCAAGAATGCCTGGTGCTGGCAGATTAAAGATAATATTAAGTAGCCCAGACATTATGCATTTTAAAGGGCCTGGAAGATAGGACTTGATAATTTACGCTTATTAGCAGTAGAATGGGCTAGATTAAAGGTAGCATGTTAAAATGGCTCCTCATTTTCCCTTTTTTGTATGTGCATGGAAAACTTGCAGAACCTTTTATTCACCTATTAAAATCATTATTCTGTTCTGAAACTCTGATACCAACAACAGAGTGAAAGCCATCTAGGTGACGTCTTTATTCTTAAAGGGCATATCGCAGATTAAAGGTGCCAGTTACAGTTGAAAAGGGATCCTCATTTATGTCAATTCATCTCACTCCTAAGAGGGGTCTGGAAATTAATTAGCCGGCAAATTAAAATGATGAGACTAGTGGCAGAATTCAAAAAAACCCTTCTTTTTGAAAGACCATGGAGGAGACATTCAAAGAGGAGTGTTAAACACTTTAACCGTACTTTTCTAAAAGATCAAAAGCATTGCCGCCACACTGCAGACATGCTCATTCACATCACTCATCTCCTCATTCTAGAGTCAGACTATGGAATGAAATATATGCATTTTTTTATGCACAGCCAGAGAGAACTTGGTTTTATGATGAAATTACGAATGACCAAATCGTCTGGACAAAATTGGAGGCACGTGTTAATATAAATGCAACAAATATATATATATATATATATATATATATATATCAATTAAAGTCAGGCCTGTTTATGAAATGCATAACAATATAGGAAAGGTTTAATTTGTTAGGAATTTAGCAGTATTGAGAATATGCAACAAAGGTTACATTTTTCTCTAAAAATTTTTATATTTCAAGAACTTATTTTATGCTTTCAAAAGCCATGGCTGGCATCTGAAGTTTGATCTATATGGTCGTATAGGGCGGCACACATAGGGTGACCAGCCTAGCATAACCAAAATGAAATGGAGAAAATCGAGTTTATCAACAATTAATACTTTATGATATAATATTCACTTACTAGCATATTTACATTAAAAACATTGTCATTGAGTAATTTTACAGCCTTTTAATTTTACGCCGTTTAGGAGCAGCTGGACACCAGGGTCACTTTTGTACCTAAACCATTAAATCTTGCTATTTATTATCCTAAAAACAATCCAAATCTGCTCCACACTGCAAAAAAAATGCTTTCCCCCCATACTTTACAATAAAATGTGGTGTTTCTCAAGTGCTGGGAATAGCGATGCCACTTTGCGTGAATGTTTTCGTTTTAGGCACATGGTACCATCGGAAAGATTGGAGTTTTCACCACTGTTTTCGTTAATGGCATTTTTTTCCTCTCGCGTAAGGAATTATAATGACATGACCTACTGTGTATCACCTATTGTATACCCCATTTTGCTTGCTAACGCATTAAGGCTTCTAAAGCTGTACCTTTGACCTCTGAACAGACCTTGAAGGCTTTACATGGCTGAATCTCCACAATCTATTCCACCTGCAACATACATTGTTAAGTGAGATTACACCATTAAGAAGCCTGTAGCCGAGTCCTCATCAACAAAATGGGAACAGTGGCGTCCATGGGAAGTTTAATCTCTCCGAATGTAATAATGAGAGATGGATTGGCTATTAAATGTTTCTCTTGCGCAGAATATATCTTGTTAGCTGAGGCAATGTTAGAAGGGGGTGTGGGTATTAAAATCTTTCATGAGATAGGATGCCATAATTGGTAGGATCGTATATTTCCTTCCTAAATTATTGCTTAAAGATTACAGAGCCATTAAACGGGAAGTGTGCTGTTCCTATAAATTAGTCCTGCCTAGCGCCTGCTCATGTAATGAACTCACACATATTTCAGTCCTCATTCTCTTTTAGGTTTTATGACTGCTCCTGCCTTCTGTTTATGGCTTTGTGTGGTCTGGGTTGCAAAGTATAGTAGATGCAAATCTGCTGCGGGTACATCATATAACCGCTCTGTTTATTTGCTTTTGAAAAGTGTTACTAAAATTGCTAGTAGAACCACTTTTTCATCCATTTACATGTTCCGTTGGGCTTTGTTTGTATGTTCAGCACTAATTACCCCGGTTAACCCTTCGCATACTAAAGGGAAACTCCTATTTTTGTATTAGTAGTGTCAAATTGAAAATACCTTTTCAAACACACTGACTTCTTACATTACTTCTTTTCTCAGTCTTAATCACCCAGCTGACACTCTAATTAATGCAAGTCTATATTGGAATGGACTTCATAAACATTGCCATAAAAGAGTCAGCACAGCATGATGTTTGAACAGGGAGAGCCATCCAAAATATGACTATGGTATATGAAGAACAAAATGAGATAAAACCATATTCTATAGGACTTCCCCTTTAACCTTTTAGTGCCAACCTGAGCACTTTCTCTTACTCAGCTCCCATAAAAACATATTTAATCCACTCACACTGTGCTCTGCATGCTGGGAAAGACTTCCCTTCCACTGCAGTGTGGCTCAAACATACATTTTTTTCATTAAAAACCCCCCAAATATCTTCTGAATTTGTGGTTGCTGTGGCACGGTAAGTGGGGTGACTTTTAAATCCTTAGGGAGTGTACTTTCATGGAATATACAGTTTGTGGGGATTATGTTACTGTTTATGGGTAGTAGTCCCCCACAATCAAGAGGCCATCGGTTTTGGTTCGCCTTTGCAACATTTTTCAGCAGGAAAACACTTTGCAAACTCATAATTTGGAGGGCTCTCATCTGCTAATCTGATATACCACATGCATGTGGGATTTATGTGATCAAGAGACAGAAGCGATTCATTTTTAATGTTTTGTTCCAGGTAGCTCAGTGTGGTTTATCAATTCACAATTATGTCTGAAACATAAAAAACAACAATTTATGTCATTGGAAGACTTATGGTTGCCACATAACAAGGTAGATGGAGTGCCTTTAAGATCTTCAAGGAGGTGTTCTTTCAAGCACTACTGTATGTCATTTGTGGTATTTGGGGTTTGTGTAATAGTGGTATTACAGTTAGTAACTATATATACATGGTTGCCAACACTTTGTTGATATGGGGAATAACCCTAGTATCATAAAATTGATGGTGAATTGCTTGTCCGTGAAAGTAAAAACATCAACTCTAATCATCTAATCTATTAGTGAGTACGGATTTCTTAGCTTCAAATTGGTCTTTTATTACAATAAGTTACAAGATGCTTGTAAAAGATATTACATCATTTTTGCTTCAAATGGAGTAATTTACTATAATGCAGATTTGTTATATAATACTAAAAATAAGGTTTGCAGTCTAGTTTCTGACATCTAGCATGTCCATAGTCCCAACTAGACTCTGAAGGTGTGGGGGATAGGTGGGACAAGGGACGGTGTGGACATGACCAAATACCAAATTCTCTCCTAGAGATTGAAGACACTAAATCAAATCATAGGTGAAGCGTTTCAACTAGAGACTGAAATACAGCTTCTAGTAATAAGTCATGCTCGCTGCTGTTTATAAAATTCAGACCTCTGTTGTGTTAAACATAGGACATAGGCTTCCAACTTTCAGACAGGCCCGTCCCTCTTATCATATCTCCTGTATCTCCTGCTATAAGCCGGAGGAAGGGAGTTTAAGATGACAGTGGCTGTAGACAAGGAGGGCCCTACCTGTCAAAATATAGAAGGGCGCAGGTATTTATAGGATTCCAGATGAGATGAGAAGAGATGTAGCACTGAGATGAAGAAAATGGAGAAGAAGGGATACTAAGACACAGTAAGATAATGAGAAGGACATACAATATGGCAGGGGAGACATCAAGAATCTTAATTTGGGGCAATTAAGAGTATAGCCCATGACTTTCAAGGCTGGCTCCGAAGGCTATGGCCATGATACAACTCTTTTTTTTTGTCAACAGGGGGGATGATGCTTGACCAAGTCCCATCCTAACCTGGTTATGATCACCAGCCCCTTTGGGATGGAATTCGGACTAGATATACCCAGTCTGATGCTAGCCAACCTTATTATAAAAGCTCTATCTCTTCTCAGCTCCCATATAGAAACATACAGCAGGATGGTGAGTTCCCAGGTCTTCAGACGATTAACATTAAAAATGTCCCTGTACATTTGTAATAAGGGTTAAGTTTTTGTTTCTCAAATTCCAAGTTCTATACAAATTGAAGATGTGCCTTCCACACGCATACACAACCTTCAAAAACAAAACATCTCACTCTGCCTACAGACAAGTATGAAGAACATTGGAAACAAATGTGAATCTTACCACCCTCTTTCTTATAATTCTTAGTGTTTCCCTCTATTATCCAGTGGGTCAACAATAGAAAATATCACAGAAGGCTGAGCTGTTGTTTGTGAATCAAGGTTATTTTGCTGGGAATCTTTTTGTGACAACAATTCTTTGTCAACCCACTGAAATAAAAAAAGAGGATGAAAGATGACAAAGAGGATAAAACAGAGAGGTACAAAGGATTGCCCCGCATAGGCAGTAAACAAAGCTGCTTTTGTGTTTCTGTTGAAAAGCAGGTGTTATGTTTGCCCTACAAGGGTGAAGAGGCAGGTCTCCTGGAAAGTGAATTTAGCAAATCCTTTTGTGGTCAGGCAAAGCAAATCCTTTGTCATCTCCTGAAGAATTCACTTCTACATCTTGCTTCTACTGATGTGAAGGGTCTTAACGAACAACAAAGTTGAGTCCATACAGTAACTTTATGCTAATAATAATAAAAGTAATTTCTCCTAATTGTAAAGTCTTATCGCTGTGTATTGAGATATTGTGACAAATAAGAAGCTTATGCTGGGAGAACGAGCTTATGCTTGGGAGAACAGGTATTTATCACGCAAACAGCAAGGTCGCAGGGGTAAACTCTGACGTACGGCTCAATTACAACTTTCCATAAAAAATGTAAATCCGAACAAATTAAATACAATATGGCCCCTTTTAAAGGGAGAATTAACAAAACTGGAAAGCAGCATTTAAACATTTCTTTAGGTATTTTATATATAAAATTTGCTATCCTAATGGTTTTGACAATAAACAGAATACTTTCTGCAACATATGCATTTCAAGTGTTTTTACAAGAATGTAAATATACCATAGACACATTGAGATGTCACCTGTTGGCATTTTTCCAAAACTGTCCAAGCATCCTAATAAGCACAATATACACAAAATGCTCACTGTTATACCACTTTTCCCAAATTTCATGTTTTACAGTTTAGTATACTTAACAAAAATATATAATGGTGTTTATAGAACAAATGCAAAATATATGTGCATTGGGAACCCACCTTGTCTGTGCCAGGGGACCAACAATCTTTACAGTCTGATTTTATGATTTAGATGTTTTTTCTCACCATTAAGTTGTCTGTCCCCTATTGTTGATTGCAGTCCATGTGCTCATGCAGCCTTTGTAATGATGGATTTTGTGTTGGTGTACTTACACATAGTTAGTTGTTAGTGCATACACAGTTGAACTTCTCCAAGACTCTTTTGCATTAATCCAGTTAAAGGTTTTTCACAGCACTTGTGGGAGTAATGTTTTTTTTTTTCATTAACTTCTTACTTTAATTCCAAAAATAGTCCCTACTTCCTTAAGATTCACAAAATAACCAACTTTGCAACATCTTAAGTACAGTTTATGGGACTGGTCTATGTGACATCAAAATTGGATTAATGACATAGTCATGTACTCTTACTGTCAACTAGAAAAGTGGATCTTTTTCTAAATGAATTATCACAATGGTCAGCTAAACTTGTCATTTATACCTAATGGCAAACTCCCCTTTAAATACCCTTAATAACAACAATCTCCTTCTAAATGCTATTGACTTATGAATTACAAGAAGCACACACATGCTTTGTTTGATACGGAGAGCTGGTACTTCTTTTGTTGTTTCTCATTTACCCTTGTGTTCTATCATATATACCCCAAATGGTAAAGGTATTGCAAGATAAAAAAAATACATACTAGGCAATAAAATCTTCCAGTTCTGTAAAGTTTTACATTGATTATATTTGCTTAGAATATATGCATTTTATAAGCACATAACCTCGATATTATATTATATGATATTAGTATCTTGTCCTAACAGTTGCAAAATATACAAATAAATGTGAATTGCACTATATAATATAAATTGGGTTTCTCTTCCATGAGCTGTTTCTTTCTGTGGTTCGTTGGACAACAGGTTGCATTCATATATATTCCCCACTCACCAGTCCCTTACTTATAACTTTCTGTAAGATGGTTAAAATATAGCAAAACATGTAACTTTGATTAATGCCTTGAAAAAACAAAACAACCCCCCCCCCCACAAAACATAGCAAACTTTTACAGTTTTTAAACTCAATATTAAGTTGAGACGAACTTCATGGATGGTGCTATAACCTGTCTTACATTTTCACAGTTATTTCTCTTGTTTTAGTTGTATAACTTTGTGTAATTCATTTTTACAACAAAACTTATTTTTTGGTATCTTAGTAATAAGACACATTTTTTATTAAACCAGTCTTGATCATATCCCATAATGCTTCCACTGTAAGGTCATGTTGAACATTGTGAGGTCACAGTGTGATTTAGTGCAGAAAAGGTTAGCTGAGGTTAATAGACTGGCTGACTGGGATCTTGCAATCTTCCATAGACCGATAAAGAAACTTAGCCATCAATAAGGAACAATTGGCCCTGGGATTAGATAAACCCAAGATTCCTATTAGATGTTGATAGAATGAGAGCATTAACCTGACAATACTTTCAGATAAGATAATCGTATCTCCTGTTTTGTTAAAGGTGCATTCCTTCTTATGTTGTCTACCTTCAACATTGTAAAGCCAATGCAGTGATGCCATTGTGGCCATTCTATAAATATAATAATACAGGTTTTACTCATTTTTCCCAAAATAAACATTTCCTTGGGCACTCATATTTTCTGAAATATGTGAAAGCTCAGGTCCTATATGATATAGTGGCCAAATAACTTTTAAAAATGTGTATTATTTAGCTTTGGGGGGTTGCAAATTGGCATGCAACCAAAGACATGCAAACCTTCCCACGATTAACCCAGGAAGAAAAAAGTTTTACAAGTACAAGGACATCAGTGTCTGGTGGACATCATTGGCACACATTGAGCATTGAGTAGAATGTCCACCACAAGTTGTTTTTTTACCACCTAACTATTAAATACATTGTCTATCATCCAAAAACACTGTCTAAAAACATATAAATAATCCAGTACTGGATATGTGTAAAGAGATGTACTTTTTGGGAAGCAGACCTGCAATATCAGGAGATACAGGAGCCTAAAGACCCAGCAGATTTTGTTCTGTTGTCTGATGTGGAATAGCAGATTACCTAACAAATCCAACAACATTGCGGGATGATTCCCTTTTATGTTCCCCTTTACTCCTTTCCTATGTAATAGCTGCTTTACCTTTTAAATGAATAAAGAAATCAAGCTTTGCCTTTTTAGAAAATTAAATTAAATGATCTTCAAAACAAGAAGGCCAAGCCGAAGTAGAAGTACCAGCACACTTTTCTGTACCTAGAACTTGTTCGCATTATGGAAAGGAAAGGAAAAGGGGGTAGTAGGGTATATGAAAAATATAACAGAGGCCTGAAATGATAATAAGGGTAAACTAAATGGGCATAAGTCTGAAGAAAAAAACAACCACTGGGAAATGCAGTACAGCTATTCAAAGTCTTGACATTTTTCAAATAATAACACAGCAATTAGAGCCATGTTTCAACAGAATGAAAGCTCTCCTCTTCATGCTATAACCATGTAGCACTTAAACAGTCCATTTCCTGAATAAGTATTCCATTTACTAATAGCCGTGGACTATATGACATGTACATGTACATATATAAAACACAAATAGTCTTTTTTTTGCGGTCAAACTTGCTGTGCATAATAGCTAGATTTAATACCCAGACAACCAGTAGAATTCTCAGAGGACAGAAAGAGTAACACGAGATTGCCATCTGGTGGTATAAAGTATATTTACACCCTTGCCACAAACCTATGAGCACTGTATTAACTTCATCTTTACTGATGCTGTCTGGCTTATTAATTTACTTACTTAATTTACTTAATAACTATCTACTACAACTTTTCTTGAGTTGTTGTCGGTATATTATCAACTTGGATACATTTTCCTAAAAATAGATGAAACATATTTTGTATTACTTAATATTAAATACATATTCTTATTTTTACAATCCAAAGGGAACGCTAAACATTTTCAAGCCATATTATATATTTTGTTGGTACATTTAAAATATGAATGAGTGAAGAAAAATACAACAATATAAAACCGTGACCTTGCTAGAATGTCCTTGCCTAATACGCAAACACAAGAGCCATTGTTGAAGACAAACTGTGCTGAAGCCAGGTAACTAGAGCTCTTGAACACAATGTAATACATTAAAGGATACTTTAGGACTACATTTCAGTGACTGGAATAACACTTAAATTGTAAAAAAAAATCAGTTGTAGGAACAATACATGAGCTTTTTTGTCTTTAACAAAGAAATATGATCTGTAGTTAAACAGTATTCATATTCCACAAATGAAAAACAAAGGCTAAATTGGAGTCCAAAACTTGAGGGCAGAAGGCAAGCTAGGAATTTTAAGTATCCTTGCTTAAAAACAAGTAGTTAATAGATTTTTCATTTTGATGTCTGCGCTTAAGCTGGGATATCCAAAGACCTGATTATGGCCTCCAAAGCTTGCACTTGTGAAGCACTGATCATCATCAGCAACACAGAGTCCAAGTTTTTATAAATTTAAAATTATAGTTGTTCAAGATGTCTTAATTGAGCTGAGCTTGTTTGCTTTTGTAACTCAACTGGCACCTCAAAATATAGTGTATAAACCTACTATTATTATTATTATTATTAACAAAAACACATTACACAGCTCTGTACAATTTAATTTAATACGTCGGGAGTTGAGAACCCTGCCCTTAAACAAGCCATCTAGCCCCGGGTGCTGCTTATCTGGGGGGGTGCCACCACGCTAGCACCCCTCCAGAGATGGACAGTAATGACCACAGCTAGAGGAGGAGGCTTGGTTGGGGAGATCAAGGATCTCCCTCTTACCGGCTTAAAGTCAATCAAGGGACTGTAAAGAACCCCCGTCTGTGCTGGTGTAGAAACCGTCTTTCCTCCAGCCGTAGAGGATGTCCCCTTGTTATAGATACAGTCCTGGGTATAAATAGGTCCTGGGAGTGATCTCTGTACTGCCCCCTTATATATTTAAATATGAATGAATGTTTGTGAAAGAATGTTTGTGAATGAGTGTGTGTGATAGCATAGATGTGTAAGTGTGTGTGTGTGTGTGTGTGTGTGGGGGTAGCATGGCATAGGGAGGATCCAGCATCTACTGGCTGCCTGGGCATGATAGGAATGTGATTGCTGTTTTTTGTCCAATTTTGGTTTGTTAACCATACTTTTATTAAAAGTAAGTAGCACAAAGCAAGCCAGAAAGAGGGCAGAAACACCTCTGAATACTGTAGCACACAAAGGTTGTCAGGAAAGTCCCCCCATTGAAATTTCCTTGTGTGTGCATGGGGGTCTGAATTGGTCCTCACCACACCATTACCTGAGCTAATACTAGATCGGTGATATGTAAGTCAAGTGCATGTAGATAGATGGACACATCTCCTGGATGGCTAATACCTGGAGGTGGGGAAAAGGGCAAAATAATATAAGGGTATTCTGCAGAATCTGCCAATGCATTTGCAAAGGGGGACACCACAACAAAAAACAACAAAAAATAATTAAAAAAAAAGAAAAATCACATTAGACATGCTTTAGGGCCATTTTTGATGCAAAAAAATTGCCCTAGGCTCCAGCTGATTTGTTAACTAAATTTAGGGAATAAACAGCATCAGTCACTCAATTTCTTCCCATTATCTTTGTCTTTAATTGCTCTTTTGATTCATGGTAACTGATACTAAAAGGACAATCTCCACCTGAGAATGAGGATAAATAGTTATTGATTTTCTTAAAGAGAACACACTTTTTTTTAAGTTTGCCTACAGAGAACAAAGAATTAAATGACAAGTGCACATGAAAATACTCCTAATCTCCATTTCTTTCCTCGGCACAATTACTCCCTGAATCTTCAGCTTCCAGACTCTGAAATATAAATTACAAGTGCTATTTTTGGCTTAATGACTTATTTTAATGTGATTTATTTTAATCTGCAGACGCACGGGCATATTTTAAATAACAGAGAGATAGAAAGAGAGAAAAGGAGGTTTAAATGATGGATCTGGAGTGGAATACCTAACTTTTAATTGAAAAATAATTATATGCACTTAATCACTTCAAATGAGGGTTGTAATTCGTGTTCAGAACATAATAGTCGGATACAGGCACATCAGCTCAGGCAATAATGAGAAGCCAGTGCTGCATCATTTGCTAATAGCACAACCACTCCTTTGGCCTATTGTTTTGCGGATAAATTCCAAGGAGGCCTATTAGTGGGGGAAATTGGTTTTCCCATTAAGGTCTTGTGCTGGTGAATGAGTGAAGGATGAGAGCCTCAGTCTTGATAATAACACTGCTTTGTCAATTTGTTTTCAATTGTTTTATTGGGTAATTGCTCCCTCTAGAAGCTTCTGGTCAATTTCATCCTAAATAAGATCCTGCTAAACTTTAATAATGTGATCTGAGTACCAGGAGAAAAAGAGAAAAACGTTCTGTTAATTTTTAATACATAAAGCGGCACAAGGCAGCTTGCAACAAATGTTTAGTGTATTGCATCATTGAGCTACTGTTACGGTGAATCAGGAATTCCTTGGCAGGCGGGAGGGAAGAAAGTGAGAGACTAATTAGAAGTTGGCAATGGGGAATCTACACTACTAGTACTACTACTTCTACAAAAGAGAAGCAGAGGAACACATAAACTGAAGTAGATGAAGAACTGTAGATATATGGGACACACAGATAAGGGGCAAGGAAAAATGAGAACACAACTAGATAGCTATGACCAGTAGCGTACCTAGCGGGGGGGGCCCTCCGCCCCGGGTGCCGCTCATCAGGGGGGTGCCACCATGCTGGCACACCTCCAAAGACGGACACTCCGCCGCTAGAGGAGCTGGCTCGGTTGGGGAGATCAAGGATCTCCCTCTCACCAACTTAAAGCCAATCAAGGGAGTGGAAGGTCTGTTAATGTAGACCTCCGACCCTGCTCCCTCACGATGGGCTCGGCAACTGTCGGGATTTGATGTCATACCCCAGCGCACAACACTGAAGCCGTGCCCACCGCCTTCCGCGCTCACTGCACCGGAAGGGCACAGAAGAAGAAGAGCCAAGAGGAAGAACGAAGAAAAGGAGCTGTAGTGAGAAAAGTGAGGAAAGGTAGGAAAACATTCAGTGAGAGAGAGTGAATGTTTGTGAATGAGTGTGTGTGATAGCATAGATGTGTAAGTGTGTGGGGGGATAGCATGGCATAGAGAGGCTGTAATCTCACTTCTATCATGCCCAGGTTCAGCATGTACTGGCTGCCTGGGCATGGTAGGAGTGGACTGCTGCTAGCAATTATTTAATATATATATAATTTATATATATAAAAGTAACACCCCAAAATTGTACAGAAAAATTCAATAACAATATTAATATATATATGTATATATATGATTGTTAACAGCAATCACACTCCTATCATGCCCAGCAACAGTACATGCTAGACCTGGGTAAGCGAGCTAATACATGCTAGAATCTGGGTATGCCTGGGCATGATAGGATTGTGACTGCTGTTAACAATCATATATATGTATATATATATATTGTAACTGATCTTCCAGATCCAGATAAAATTAAAATGTTTATTTTCTTCAAATCAGCAGCTTAACCAAAAATGCAATATAAACAAAAATAAACCCTTGGTCATCTGAGCACTAACTAAACACAGGATTTTGCTTCCTCTCTAGGTTGGGGTGGCTTCCCCACCTCCCAACAAAACACTCCAACCAAACAAAATAAATCCAGCAAGGTTTTTTCCCAGCAGCTCTCTTGGCTGGAAATAAGAAGAGAGAGTGAGTCATACCAAGCTGGGCTTTTTAAACCCTCCTGGTTAGACCAGGTGAGCTGTACTTAGTCACCTGTAAATCCTGGTCTGGATTTAAAAAACTGTTGGAGCACCAGCCCACCCTGCTCTTCTGGATACTACCCCCGGGGACCCATTACACAATTTATAAGTCATATACGTATATTTTAGTTATTTATTATGCTTATCTTTTCCTGGGGCTTCAATTTTTCATGTAAGGGCAAACAAAATTTGCCAATGTAGGCCGTATATACCGCCCATCCACTACTTTACCGGCCTTTCTGTCACAATATGTATATATACATATTAATATTATTTATTTATTTTTTTATTAATAAAAGTGTGGGATTTTATTTACTTTTTTTAAAGGTGGGGGGGCATTTTTGGTTTTGGCCAAGTGAATGCTGAATTTTGGGTTTTGGTCCAGAATTTTCATTTGGATGCATCCCTACTATATACTTAGTGGTAGGCCTACACCACATAAATGTTTGGCTTAGTATATAGTGATAGGGGTTATGCTGCATTATTGTCAATGTCTGGCTCAATGTATAGGGATTATGCTGTACCCCAGCCAATGTGTGCCTCGGTTTATACAGTTATGCTGTACCACCGTCAATGTCTGTGCCAGTTTTAAAGTGTATGTGTGGGTGCCACATACAGGATCCGCCCCAGGGGCCAAATACTCTAGGTACGCCCCGGGCTATGACAAAACTAGGAAAAAACTTGCAAAGTGCACACAGGAAGGGGTGATGCCTTCTGACTTGGCCACATCCCCAAATGATACACACATTAACAAGTATTACACACACTCACTCTAATACACATACTCACCATACCTGCGAAGGGTTTGACTCTAAGTCCTAGTTTTTTACGCCAATCTCAAGGTCTCAGAGTGAAGGAGTAAAGTCTTAGGGTCATACAGTCGGGAGCTATCTCATTGATACTCTGCATTGATCTAATTCTATTTAAGACTCGTAATTAGAACTTTTCTAGCAGTATATGATGAATGAAGTCCCTTCTTAAATGCATTTTACACGTTTATCTTTAAAATATGACAGATCAATGTTTTCATGACCTTTGGCTTGGACTGCGACTATTCTTTGGATCATCCTTTGTACCGTGCATTCGCCAGCATCCACTACCGCCTGCTGCTGTCTCTCTTTTTCCTGCAGGGTCTGGTGCTGCCTGCCTGTCTGCTGCAGTCTGGCAGCATCCCTGCCAGAGGGCTTGCAGCCGTGCTTCTGCTGTGTGCCCTGCCAGAGGGCTTCCAGCTGTGCTCCTGTTGTGTACCCTGCCAGTGCGCTTCCAGTTTCCTGCCTGTACTGAGCCTGTCACCCCAAGAACACCTATAAATGGCGCCTAAGAGGAAGACAAGGCTAAAGGGAACTGAACTGGATACATCACCAGCCTGCCTTCGGCTATGCTCTGAATCAGTACCTGCCCCTGCATCGAGATTCCTGTGCCCTTACTTATTTTGTCTGAAGGCTGTCGTCATAGTGCTTGCACACTGCAGGCAGCTATACTACAACTGCTGCTTCTACCTCTAAAAGTGGCCTAGTTTCAAGAAACTTAAACTTTAAACTTAATATACACTATAAATAATAAATTTCTAAACATATACAACTAGATCATGAGGTAACATGATCAATTATACATATACAACTAGATCATGATGTAACAGGCACAGGTGTGTTAATATTCTGAATGTGAAAAATTAGAAACTATAAATTAACTATAACACAATTGAATACCACTAAATTACTATTATTAAATTGAATGAAAAAAAATTGAACCCAAAGAGTTTTAACTAAACTTTTATTGGTGTTCCCTCAGAGACATGAATTATACACTAAAACATAAGAAAACAAAAGAAGAATATATATGTTGATTAGAAAACATAATAAAAAAAAACAAAACAAACAAGTCTCCATTCTGATCTTATAATGACAGTTAATTGCTATATACCATCTATGGTAACTTTCTTAAGAAACCGTATGTTGAAAAAAACTAAAGGCAGAGACCTGAGTTAAAAATTAAAGACCAAATGATTTTGATCAAAGAATCAAGGAGGGGGGGGTTACTAGTTGTTAGTGGGAGCCTAAAAAAGTTAATTATTGCTCCCATTTATACCTGCTTCATAAAAATGTGTTTCAGCATAAAAATAGTGTTACCAAAGTTAGTATATAGTAATTAACTGTCATTAATAGATTGGAATGGAGACAGTTTTAATAACTGTATTTTTCTGTTTATTGTGTAAACTCCATGTCTTAGGAAACACTAATAAAAGTTAAGTTTTACCTCATTCCAATTTTCACGTTATTTTAATAATAGTAATTCAGTGGAATTCAATTATTTTTTGTTACAGTTAAGCTGGTGGCTAGTTAGTTTAGTCACAGGTTTGTTAATAGGCATGGCAGATAATCTCCAATCAGGGGACGGCCGGCACATCTTGACCCATGAGCCAGTTACAGCTAAGGCCTCCTGGCCCCTTGCCTTCAATCTAGCATATACTTACACTAAAATATACTCACTCCATGACATCTCACATGTACACACATGCTTTGGGCTGGTTCAGGTGAAACTGCCCTGCTTAAAGAATTATGACTGGCCTAGCAGGGTAGGCCCTGACTAACACTGTGAGGAGATCATAGTTCAAATCCAACACGTGACAATTATGTCATGTCAAAATGAGACTAGTCTTGCTTGCTATCTGCTGCTTACATTTTTAGAGAAGGCATAGGTAAAAATCTTTACCTGACCACCAAACCTACATGGTTACGAAATTGGAAAGCAATCGTAATGAAGCCTAAAATAAGTTATTCTCTTCTTTAATATAGATTAAAATTAAAAAATGTTTTTGATTATTTCAGTGGGATATTTATGGAATCGCATTAAGAGTTAACTTGACTGACCAGACTTGCATGCTTTGCTTTTATATTCAATGAAATATAACTTGTTTGTGATTATCTGAAAGTGCCTGCAAGTTTAAATTTTGCAAGTTGCAGGCCAGGGCATGCAAGTTAAAACAAATTATGTTAATTCATTTTGTTAACCCTTACTTTTTTCCAGTACCAGACACATAGCCCCGATCAATGCCTCAGACAATCCTTCACACTTTCCAGTCACACTTCCGAAAAAGTTTGTTATTAAATGGAACATGCTGTATTTAAATTATGCAGTGTTTGTGCTATGTGTAAAGATACAATTATGCGTAAATTTAGGTTAAATGCTCTCCTCTGTAACCAAATGCTTTACTCCTCTGTCTCTTCTATTGCTCTGTGTTCCTCTTTTTTCTGCCCTGAGCTGTAGCTCAAAGAATTGTCCAAACACACTGGACTCATGGGTTCTATAGGTATTTATATACGATATCCTGAAAAGTAATTGGTGTTTGCTGTTGCAACCTCATTTACTAGTGTTAATTAGAAGTTTTCTTTTTTATTGAACTGCATGCATGATGGTTTCGACACCATTATATATACAAATTGTGCCTTTGAGCAGTTAGCAATTAGTTTTTGGATTTATGGATTTGAACTGCTAACATGTGATATATTTTTAGATGGTTGCTCTGGCTTGTTTTGAAGCCCTTGTAAGTATCAAGCAATTTCATTAATATAACTTTTTTTTAAAACTAGGTGGGCCTCATTGAATGTTCGGACAAGAAACTACTGAAAATCATATCGGCAATTACATGGGTACCGATCTTTCTCCCCAGCTTACGTTGTTTCCACTGAAACAAGAAAGTATTTTTTACTGTGCTAAAGTGACTCATAGTTTCATTCCCAGTAGATGACTGGTAGTAGGCAGACATTATGAGAAGCAGAATCACTCATGACCAATCGTCTTTTGATAGGGAAAATAGAGTCACAGCGGAAGCGTCGTAATCAGTTAAGCAAATACGGTTTTAATAATAAAAATATACTATGTACAGTGTAATATTTCAGCCAGAGATGTTATATCTCCCATTTTCTTGGTAAGTGGTGAATTACCTGCCTACAATTGTGTACGTCCAAAGTTTTCATTGCCATGTCATTGCCAAGGACATGGGCAGAACAAAAAAACATTACATGTTTGGTCTGTAGCTTTGAGTTGTAATGTGTTATAACTTAATTTAATAAGAAGTGGTAGTATTGTACAAACATGGGAGCTGGCATTGGGAGAGAGGCGATTGATTAAGAAACATTGATCTTGATTCAATGACCTGTCTAAACCATAATTGGTGTTATTGTTTGTTGGAAATCCATGGTGTGCAATTCAGTTGCTTTGCATCTATATAACCACACTAGTACGTCAAGTTTCTTCCTCTTACAAAAAATGTTAAAAAAAACAAAAATAAGAAAAAAACTTTCACTGTGACATCACTAGCTTCCATAACATGTAAATGAGATCCCTGGATGGCATAACAGAATAAAATGCCCCAATATGGTTAGCCCTATCACTGCAGTAAGAAAATCTAAAAAAGCTTCATTACCCCCAAACCTCTTAAGTCATTATACTATATAGGGTTTTATATATAAGGGATGCAACATTAAAAATATGCATTTGATATATAAATTTAATCGGGAAATGTTGCTTAACATAAATTAAGTCAAAGCTCAGCAATAGCACCTACTGTGTAGTAGGAATCTGTGACCTGTGAAGTGAAGGTAAAAATAGTTTTGTTTTAGCACAGGTTTTAAAATACAACCACTCAAGTGTGTGTAAATGAAACACTGACAATACGTAATTATACTTGAACCAATAAATGCTAAAAATGGAAAAAACGTTTGAGTATTTAGTATATGGAAAAACCCATGAAAGTGAAGGGTTTACAAGAGCTATGTTAAAATGAAATCTGTAGAAAACAATTCTGCCAAGTGATTCAGTGGAATGTACAGAGTTTTAGTACAACTTACAAGTGTACATTTTTACTTGTATTGTACATTCCAGACCATCAAAAGCTTTGTCTAGAATTTTTACTTACCACAGGAAGCTGAAATAAACACCCTGCACACATGTAGTATACTACTGACATTTTAACACTCAATGCCACCACATGTACTGTTCTATTAAAAAATAAGACTTAATACTAATCCTGTATCTCCTAAACATAACTGTACAAATAAAAAATAAATAACAACGCAGGGCACACCGTATTGCAGACGGATTTGCAGAGAAAGAGAGGCATTTTTGCACCTCCCATTTTCCGCTAATCCGTCAGCATTATTCTGGGTTCTTTGAGTACTTCCGCAAAAGGGCAGAGGTAATGGAGTTGTAGTTGATACAGTTGTAGTTGTTGTAGCTGATACCTTTTATTGAGCCAGCATAGATGAAAATTTGCATAATCTTTCAGGACGCCAGAGGGTTTTTTTATTTGGGGATCCACTTTTTTTCCTGGGAACACACATGACTCTTATGTTGTGGATCACAGTCTTAGTGCAATGTTTTTCAAAATGGTACCCTTCAGGACAGATGACAATAAGGTATGTATTTACATGTTATTCGTATTTTTAGCATAGGACAAACATTGACATATCTTGAGATGCCCCCATTATTAGGGGATGCAGGCTACGGATCCAAATCTCCAAATCCACAGGCCAGTATATGAACATAGAAACTCACCAGAAGGGCAGGGTCATTCACTAAAAGGACAGATATGAGGAGTTTGATGTGTTGTGTTATGTGTTTTTTTTTAACTCCCTCACTATACTATGCATTATGAAGGGCCCATTCTGGCAAAGTTTTTCCAGAAAGAATGGCCCTTCACAAAGCATAATTCAATGGTTTTGCAGAGCTAACCAAGCTTCTCTTGGTCCAGCACACTAGGGTTGCAAAAGTCACTTCAATTTCAAGAACATTGCTGTATACTCTTTCAAACATGGCTTATATATGAATGTATAGATTCTAAAGAGGAGAATTCTGTGGTCTATGAATATTCAACAGATACTAGAAGACACTATCTTCTCCATGATCAGTGTAGAGTGAAATACAGTTTCCTAATTTAAATAGACACAGTCGAGGTTGATTACCCTTCTATCCTAAGCATAATATTCCCCATTGTTACACATGCTACAGCTTGTTTAAAGTTATCTCATATTAACACTCACATCTAACATGAACCTTGGTTTTGTAAAATTCATCTCACCCTCAGCCCATTATCAGGTTGGCTGTTAGTCATATGTAGGGTGGAGAAATAAGGCCAGTTACAGGGTAAACACATTGAGTTTATTAGAACAAAAGCCTCCTGGTACAGAAAGCTGCACTTATCTATTGAGATTAGGCCTTGGGCGGTACCTTTCTATATGCTCCTTGCCTGTTTAATACATGACGTATACAATGCTGCTAGAGTAAAAATACTGCATCCCAACAGCTAGAATACTCAATGTGCAGGCTGTTCTCCAACAATCAAACTCTTCTGTGCAAAGAAAGAGAGGTGTCATGGCTGTAACTATCTGCCAATGCTTGGGATTCTTGATCTCAGCTATTGGAGTGGTTGGTATAACTGCAGCAACCGCTATGAATCAATGGAGCACCCAGGACCTTTATAATAATCCTGTGACTGCTGTTTTCAATTACCAAGGCTTGTGGCAGACCTGCGTGAAAGAGAGTTCTGGATTCACTGAATGTCGGTCCTACTTTACCATTCTGGGGTTACCCGGTGAGAATGATTTTAATTAATTCAATGTTTGTCATACTGAGTTCATTTGCAATTTACTGTAATATCCTTTAGTCTAAAAAATATTGGTCCCTATTGCTGACAGGACGTAGGATCCAGATCAAAATATTGTTCAAAAGTCACTATGGTGCATTGTTCTCAAAGTATTCTTCTCACCGTAGTACGCAATAGTATCATCCAAAAAGCTAGATCATTCCACCGCTTCCTATTAACAAACAATCACTATAAAAAATGTCGACCCTCATATATACTGTATAGTTTGCCTTGATAACTGAGGTTTGCCTAATACTTCCAGCTATGTGCAATTTAATCATACCATAAAATATTTATCAGTGGTTGAGACGCAGGGAAAAACTTCAGCAGACACTGCAAATCTGATTAAACACTATAATGGATCATTATAGGCATAATGTTTATATATGTGAAAATAGGTTTTAATATGATACGAAGATCAAACTACAACCAACCACTATTACTCTGACTGTTGACTTTCTGTGGAACTCATGGCATGTATCACAGTTGTCTAACAGTATCTCCAAATAACTTTGATACAATTGTTTATAGGTTGTTCATAGTTGATCCTAAAATAATCAAATTGTATTATATATACGATTATATTAACTGTATGCCAGATACAGATCTAGGGTTGGACCCTTCCAAGTGCGATAAATACTTCTTTGTATATCTTTACAATAGATATGGATGTAGAGTAAAATGATCAGTTTAAACAAAGTTATATGCATGTACCATTCATGTACCATTCATCTCTAAATATATATATGTTTAAGATAATAAAAGAAAAATGAAGATCATAGGTGACAAAAATCATAACTTTATTTTAATATTTTAAAGTTGTTCGGTCCTTTCCTCAAGGGCCACATATACGACATGCTTCACAGAAGATGCACCATGCTTTTTGTTTAAAGGTGCTGTTCTACCTACTCTGAATTTAACACTTTTGAAATAAAACAAAGATAAATTAGGAACGTAATTCCTCATACTGTTGAATGCCCAAATCCTTCCCATGAATCATTCTTTAATCCATTAAAATGTTGCCTCTTTCATAATTTTGCTGGGGACACGTGTCATGTGTCACAAATACAGGCCGTCACTATAAAAATTGATTCTGTAGGGCTGAAAGATCTGTATGTATTACCGAAAGTGTCGTGTGTGGAAGAGTGTGATCGGTGACCCATCTCAAAAAATCTGGGTGAATGGAAGCCTCATGAAAAAAACCCAACCCAAATCATCAAAAAAAAGAAAAAATAAAAAAATAATAAAAACATCTGAAAAAAAATGAAAGTAATAGGTGCAATAAACAACAAAAGAAAACTAAAATAGGTTGCGCAGTAATATCCATAAGAATCCAACTCCATCCTAAAAAAATCTAAATTCACAGATATTCTAGCTCAGAAGCAAGAAGGGAAAATGTCCCCTGTGAGCTTAATTTGCCATTCTTAGATAGTTTTTGGGGTGTCTAGAGTCAGTCTATTTTGGTGACAGTATGTTGGAAAACATACTGTTAAAAACTTCTTAAAAAGAAATATCCCCAAAACACACAAAGAGGTACCCCATAGAAAGAGTGCATATCTAGAAAAACAGTAGGAGTAGTGAAAGGTCCCCCATTATAAATAACGATTGGGGGCTTGAGCACAGACGTACCAATAATTTCTGTCTGAAAGCATGAGTCTGTGTGCTAGAAAGCCAGTTTAAATGCTGTATTTAATTATTTCCTTTGAACATGTAGTAAGATCGGTACTGAATACAAAAATATTTAGAGAAATAATAACATTATTCTAATTTATATGGAATGCTTGTCAGCACGTGGTAAATGCTGGCCCCTGTAATTTCATTATCGTAAAACATTTTTGCTTGAAGTGATATTTTTGCTTGCTGTGTATTCCTCTGGTCTAGGAATATTTTCCTGTTTGTGTCCAATCATTGTATTTTTAATGGTGTTACACAACTCCTCTGCACTCAGACATCAAGTTGGGAATTGGGTAGTTATGACCCGTCAAGTTAAACTTGAGTTAAGCCAGAACCAAGGGGAGAGCCATAAGATGCAGCTAAAAAAAATATGTAGGGATATTGCTAGGGCGGTTCCCTTTTCACCTTTGTCTTGGTCTAGGGGTCCTTATCCATGTCCCACACCCATATCCCCTGCCAGCACTTGTTTAACAAATGGCGACCCACTTGCTTTCCTTACTGTTGTCTGCATTTCCTTTTATTCCACTTGAGACATGAAGGCACTGTGCAAATCAAAATGGAGCCGGAAGGCAATATGTTGGACAGGCAAACTTTTATTAAGCTCTCATTTATACCATTTCCTGCTTAAATGCTCACAACTGACAAATTATATGTTATATTATTAAAAAGAATGAGTTGATACTCCATGCTCTGGCTACCAGATGAGATATGTTCTTGACGTGTTAGCATGGCTATTTGTCTCTTTTTTTTAAATCTTTGCTGTACTATTTGGGTAGATGAAACTGGTTTTGACTGGATTTGTGGTTGAATATGTAGTTTTGACCAATGGTGTAATATATCTTTTTTGAAAAAAAGGAACACAATTTTCAGTTGTTGAAGGGCTGAATTGTTTCTACATGGAATGATCACGTCTGGTTATTTTGTTGTTGGGGATTCTACTGTAATGTAGATTATACATATATATATATATATTTACCAAGCAGAAATTTTGTTTCTTCTGTTGCAACTCCGATATTAGTCAAGCCTGGACGCTTGTTGCCCATTTGTAATGCAGAATTAAGTTAATCTGTCCTTAGGTTGGTCTTTTAGACTTCCACTAAGAGCAAATATATGACATTAATATGGTTATTCATTGATTGGTTATATTTTGTATTCTAATATATATTTGCATCTATATTAAAACACAATATGATAATGAGCACATAGATTTTAGTAATAGACTTGATGGTAGCGATACTGGGGTGGTGGTGCAAACTGGTGACATAGACTTGTGGTCATGACATCACCATATCCCTACCCCACTACCAACTCCTTTAGGTTGTGCATTTAAATATCATGTGAAACTCGACCACACACTGCCCACAATAAAGGCGAAACCAAGCTATCTTATGAAAACATATTGAGCAAACAAAGCTAGGGAAGAAAGAGGTGGCAATAGCTGTCCTTGAGAAGGGGACTCCAGTACAGCAGAAGTAGCAGGCAGAGCAAGCAGGGACCTTTTGAAGCTCACAGCCATGTCGGTTACAATGTGCCAAACGATGGGCTTTGTGATCTCGGCCCTGGGTTTTGCTGGGATCATTGCAGCAACTGGATTAGACATGTGGAGCACACAAGACCTCTATGATAACCCAGTGACTGCTACATTTCAGTATCAGGGTCTATGGAGAAGCTGTGTAAGACAGAGTTCTGGATTCACAGAGTGCCGGCCATACTTCACAATCCTTGGCTTGCCAGGTTAACTAGTGCTTTTTATAATTGTTTTTACTTAAACTTATTTAAACTATCTATCTATCTATCTATCTATCTATCTATCTATCTATCCATCCATTACTGGTACTGATATACTATGCTATTAGTTCCTACGGGAACAGGGCCCTCCATTCCTCTTGTATCTGTACGTCAATTGCTGTATTGTACTTGTCATTATCTGTATAATTTTCATCTTGTACAGCGCTGCGGAATCTGTCGGCGCTTATTAAATAAAGTAAAGTATAATAATAATAATGTGATAATAATTATATGTATAATATATTTTATTTTATGTATTATCTGTCTTGCTGTCATTCTAGATCTATCTTACTTACTGATCTTACTTACTGATGTACTGTGCAATATTTATAATGTAGCAACTCACTACAACAAATACAACTTATATATTAGAACATCACATAATCTTGCACCAAAAAAGAATGGATGTCATATTTTGTATTGAATTACTTATTTTGAAGCAATGTGCAGAGAAATAACATGTTATTTTACTTGCTACATTTGTCAGACTGAACAAAGAGTATTTTTCATATTTGCCAGCAAAGTACCCGGGTATTTTTTTCAATTTTTTTTTGACAAATATAGCACTACAGTTTCTGATATAGTGTCACATATTTTAATATTAATATAATATATATATACATATATACTACATTTAATATCTATGCTTTATACTTAATCAACTGTATCTACATTGATATATCGGTATCGGTACTTCAAGGTGTGGTCCAGTGGAATTGGCATCTTAACTTTAGATGTGAAACGTACAACCACTTTACTTTAAAGAGTTATCAGAAAGGAATTCTAAGTGCCTATAGAAACAAAAACTCAGTATCATGTATTTTAAAAAATTTGATACGTCTATGCCTGAGATTTGTATTGGAAATTAATTAGCTCTTTAATGTTACTTTTGAGTGAAATTGGAATCTACTTGATTGGTTAAACTTGAAATTCAGTTTAACACACATCAGTGTGATTTGCAAGGCAAGGGTTAAGGAACAGGAAAGAATAATAATACTTCTTTAATTAACCCAGGCCTTTGTTCCACAAAACAGAACGCCTTATCATCAGTACAGGTGTGCTATTCCTTATCATCTAGTTCCTATTATTAATGCATAATTTCTTTGCTGTCCACACCCTGGAAATGAATAATGGGACTCAAATTTGAAAACAATGTGCTTAGCCTTGAAATTGGAACTAAAATACATGAATGTGTTTTCTAAAAAGTGCCAATGCCATTTTTAATGGCTTGATCTAGGTGATTGAGTTTATCTTTACCAAAATATATAATTTCATATGAAAAAAATGTCTCAGTGTAAGACAATCAATCAATTTCTTTAGATGTAATTTAATGTTGCAGAAGGAGCCTTTGAGGTCCTAAATGCTTATATTAGAAACCCATCTTAAGACTATTTTCCCTGGGGCCAATATGGCAATAGCCACTGAAACGAACTATGGAACGGCTCAGTAGGCTTTTGTAGATGTGGTCTTACTTTTATGCTAGCAGTATGAAGACTACAATTATTCGAATGCCAGTTATAATGTCCATTATGCCTGGAATTGTCTACTGAGCTTGGAATTATCCAGTAACCTGAATACCTCTATTTTTCAGCTATGTTCCAAGCAGTCAGAGCCTTGATGATTGTAGGAATTGTCCTGGGGGCCATTGGCTTACTGGTGTCAGTCTTTGCTCTTAAGTGTATTCGGATTGGTAGCATGGATGATGCTGTCAAAGCCAAAATCACATTGACCTCTGGCATCATGTTCATTGTAGCAGGTAGGTGATTTTATTTTGTTTATTAGTCATCTTCTTATCCCACACACACATTGTCCCGATACAGTGAAAAAAATACATTAATTTACATAAACATATGTAATTTAAAACATCATCTAGCCAAATAATATATTTCTCCAACTAGAATGAAATTCAAATCAAATACTCAATTGCAAACCATTGTAACTCATGTTTGAAGCTGAAATTATTAGTATTCAAAAAAACAGGTTTTTCCCCAAGCTAGAACCGGAATCGGCAGGTAAAGCTAACTTGAACTGTAAAATTACTACTTGCTCTGCATAGATAGTTGTCAACAATGAATCCATTCACTAAAGGGAGAGTTTGCAGGAGGGTTGTGATTTATACCGTTTTCATAATAAAAAGAAAAGTGAGGGAGTTAAAAGCACATCCCTCCTACCAATTCTCCCTCTTAGTGAATATACTACATTATATTCAGCTTATGGTCCATTTCTAAGTTTCTTCGTTAAATCACAGGGTTTGTTTCATTAATTTTAATAATGTTTAGCTAAATACACATTGTTTAAATGGCCATGTAAACATATCCACTCATACCTTCCTAATGCTTTGTCTATAGGCTTGTGTGCAATTATCGGAGTGTCTGTATTCGCAAACATGTTGGTGACAAACTTCTGGATGACCACAGCTAGCATGTACACCGGTGGTGCCATCAGTGGAATGGGAGGAATGGGGGGCATGCAAACTCTCCAAACACGGTAATACCTTTATGGTTGAATCTTAAATCCATAACAAACGCTTTTTCATGCCCTGTTCTTGTCAAGTAATTTTGTCCAATAACATTTCCATATGTTTGTTCTTTGATGGCAGATACACATTTGGCTCAGCACTGTTTGTTGGATGGGTTGCTGGTGGTCTGACGTTAATTGGTGGTGTCATGATGTGTATAGCTTGCCGAGGACTTATGCCTGAAGAAACAAAGTAAGTTTCCCTACTTATTAATGTGCAGGCATTGATGTTGCTACTATACGACCAATTTAAGGAGCTGCTTATGCTGCAACATGGTACCGTATACTGGAAAAACTATTAAATATAACTAAACAGATAAATACATTTATTTTACCCTCAGCTGGTGTAATTTAAATCTACTGATTTCTATATGGCCTTTTCTATACTGTAATGCTGTCCCTATATTTATACATTTATATTATTTATATTTATTTATGCTGAGGCTGGGTTATTGTATTTAACATGTTGCTCAAATTGGTTACAGATCATATGTATGAAAAATTATAAAAAATACAGCTATAGTTAATAACCCAACATATAAAACATACTTAATATTTTCCTTTAGCATAGATCCACGCTTTACAATTCAGCACACTTAATAAACATACATACTGTGGCAGTATTCGCAGACCCAAATAAGCAGTATAAAAGTATTAGAAACCCACCTTTGGTTGACTAGACAACCTTTTGCCACAGATCTTAGATCAACCGATTACACTGATTGAAAAGTATACAAGTACAAACAACATATATAGTCCCCCTTAAAATGGTTATCAGATAAGTATGGGATCTTTTATATTTTGCCAACAAAAACATAATCACTTTCATAGCAGTTCCAGACAGAGTTTACATTTCTGGTTTCATTGTGTTATTTTATACTGTGGAGTTACACTGGATTGCATTCCTTCCAATATGGTTAGCGCTAGGCAGGCGTATGGTGGGTGGGGTCAGGAGCATGATGTAGCGCCTACTGTCCCTTACCACTTTGTGATACACATATATGATGTCATATCCCAGCCCGCAGCCTCAGTGCATCCTGAGGAGGCCACGTAGGAGCTACAATATGATTGAATACGATAAAATATATACTTTATGTCTTCAACAATGCTAATGGCAAATTATATTTCCCCTTGATTAAATACGGTTCAGAGACTATGCACCTAATTAATGTGTAATTTGTTTCTGCAGTTACAAGGCTGTTTCCTATCATGTATCTGCAAAAAGCCCAGGGTACAAGACATCTGTCTATGAAGACAAGAGCAAGAAATCTATTTACAATGAGTCTCGACGCAGTGAAGATGGAAAAAGCTACCCTTCAAAATATGATTATGTGTAACCCCTGCAAGGGATCGACCATTTATCTGTCATGGCAGAGTGTTGTTCTGTGGAATGTAAGATAAAGAGCCTTCTGTACCCAGCGTGTAAGACAATAAGATATATTTTAGTGCTTCACAACAGCTTGACAACAGTCTTGTTCCTTATCATAGCTTAGTAAATGTGATACTTACTTTTCACTTTCAGAATAGCTTATACTGAGCACCCAAACCCTAAAATAACTTCAGTCCTTCAGTCTTTGTAACATTTCTATTTATTACAAAAATATCCATAAAAAAATAAAACATACATCTTCACAAACAAGAAGGCATCAAGATGTAATTGTCCTATAAAATATTTTTTCAGTTCAGTAAGACAGCATGTGATCTTTGGAACCCTGATTTACATGTTTTAAGGGGAATTTCAGTCTCAAAAATCAAATTTCACCTTCATATATGAGATTCCTCTATTTAGACTGACAAATATTCCTTGAGTTTTGTGAGGCTTTTTTTATAACAAAAAAAAAAAATTAAATATTCCTAAAATCAAGTTACTACAATGAACAGATTTTTTTTAAAAAATATTTTGTACCATGATCAATGATTGACACATGAAGTTCTTAGAACTTTTGTTGTTGTTTTGTTTTTGTTACTTCATGTCTGATATATGCATATTTTATGGTTGTCCCACAGAGAAGACATTGTGAGTCCATGTTTAATTGGTAATTGACATGCAGAATCACCAAGTTTTAGAAATAAATGATATGTCAATTACATTTTTAACGCCACTTAGTTAAAAAACCATGTGTTTACATGAATCTCGATTTACAATACTTCTCCTTTATGGTTTTAATAACACTAAAATAAAAAGTGATATAAGCAGCATCTCTGTAAATGTAGCGTTCTAAACATAGGCCTAGTCTGCCTTATGACGAATCCAGGCCTGGTATTTATAACCAAGTTGTTGGCGTACTATCCCACCGTTACCGCCAACAAAATCAGGTTACTATCAGAAGTTTCAAGGGCCAACATTAAAGTAGGCGAGCGGTGATCTTTACTTTTGCAGTTTTGAACTGAATATCGTAATTCTGAGCGGACGTTTACATAAATTCTGATAGATAGCCTTGCTCCTGAAACTAAATACAGTTCATATAAATCAATTTGTTATAAATGTTTTCAGTATTTATCTTGAAGCCTCTTTTTAAAGGAAACTACCGCAATAAAATGGTGTAAGTTCCTTATAAAGTTCACGGTATGCCATTCGAAAACTTTCTTGCACAGCTGGTTAGAACTATAAACATGGAAATTTCGAAATGCACTTTCTTAGAAGGAAGGGGAATTTCGAGAGCTTTGAAGAGTTTTCTCAAAAAGCTCAAAAATGAAGCAATTGCTATTCATAATTCAGCTTCCTTATTCATATCAATGCATTCCATTCATGACATAGCTTCTGCAAACTCTTCACCCATTTTTCCATTTAGTTAAGAAATACATAAATCTAGATTTTTACACACTGTCAAAGGTCTATGATACTTCATAGTAAAGCAAGATAGAGGCATTGAAGAAACATTTCTATTGCATTTTGAAAGCTGAACACTGGATTTTCCTGTATTTTATTGTTATATACAATCAGCGAGGTGCAGCAATTTAAGATTCTATGGAATACATATATATATCACTACAATTTCATTTGCAGTTCTGCTCCTCGTGTAAGAATAAAGGTGGATTTCTGCCTCTCTCTGCAGAAATATTATTTTTAAGAAATTATTATTCTAAAAGAATGCTCAATAAAGACAACAAACACCTTTAGAGGATCACTATATTAGGATAATCAAGATACATGTATTTATTTTCCAACACAAAATATCTTAGAGCAGTATTTAATAAATATTAAAATAATATAATCAGGCCTTTTAATTTCATTGTTTTCAGACAATATTAGGACATAAAGGAACTAGGTTGGTTGTTCATAAACTGTAGTGTACTTAATGGTATTGAATGCAATAGTAGTAGAGACGGGTTGAGAAATCAGGTTCCCAAGTGTTACAAATAGAGTGGGATCCAGCGGTATCTCTACTGGACACAATGCAGATGTCTAACCCCTTGATTAAAATAGCTTGCTTTTAGCACAAATATCTTCTATGGAATAATCTAAAACCTCTAAAAAATCTTAGTTCACACAACATTGTGGTTTATTCACTAAATTGTCGTTTCAATTTAAGAATTTACCATGCATTATGATCGTTTTTTCCGGCCCTGTATAATGCGGTTAAATCTTTAGCATTAACTTGCTGATTGCATTATGCAGGGCGAGGTTACGTGTAGAAGAAACATAACAGGGTTGGCCCTTCGTAATTCAAGATACCACCACTGTAAGCCTACCATTACTTGTAGGCTCTCTCCTTGCTGGAAAATTTTATAACTTTTTTTAGCCCAGTACAATTAAAAATGTATTGCTATTTATGTAATGGTCCATCTCAGATTAATGTGCTTTCATCCTATCTATATGTCTATAACTATACCTATATGGTTCGCGTTCTTTAATTTTGACATTTATTTCTCTTTGCAAAAGTAGAAACTAGAAATAATAATCAGGCTTATTTTTATTAATCAATAATGTTTTTTTTAGAATACTGTTGTACAGTTTACATTTTTATTACCACCCAATAAATATTAGAAAACAACAACTTAGATGTATTAATTTCCTTTCTTGTGTTTTTTCTTCAATGGTAATATAAATTTAGTGGTAGGACAAAAATACAGCCATGGTTTGTTATGTGTGTGAACACTTTTGTATTAACTGTACTAACTTAATAAATAGTCTCAGGTTCTGGGATTTATTGGGGTTTATTCACCAGGGATGGTTGGAAGGAAAGCCACAACTTCCCTGCCAACTCTCCTATCATCTTTCCCTTTAGTGAAACAAAAAAAAACACTTTTGTGTATAGCTTATAGTGCCTTGTTTTTCACATACTTAGCTTTCATTTATGCCTTCAGAATTTTTTTTGTCGTATCCTTTGGCCAACATCTAGGATACACACTAAACAAATAGGCCACTTTTGAAAGGAACTGAAGGTTCCAAATCCACACCAAATCCACAAACACGCTAGTCCTGTAGCATCTCCATCGCCTACTACACTGCTAGGGTGAGTATGTGCTTGGGAATGTCCAATCTATGTGTTTTGGTATGTCACGGTATACAGCAGGATCGATATATCTATGGGAGTATCAGTTCATGTATCAGTGTGTGTTGTTGTGTGCCCAGTGGTAGCGTGCTGGATCCAACGATTGGCGATGTACTTGGTGATGATACAGCTTCTCGGCCAAGGAAACCCATTCTATGAAGCTGCACCGCACAGTTTTTGTGCTGATATTAGTTTGGAACGTTAAGCTATTGAATCAGCAGAGTGTGAATTTACAGTCACTGCTGTTTCTAAACTCTTCCATTTTCCTATAATACCAGTGTGCCGTGGAATATCTAGCAGGGATGAAATTTCACAAATTGAATTATTGCAAAGGTGGCATCCTGTGACACACTTGCTTTCAATGAGCTCTTCAGAATCACCCATTATTCACAAATCTTTGTAAATGCTAGGTGCTTGATTTTATACACTTGTGGCAATGGGTCTGAAACACCGGGATTAAATAATTAAGAGGCGTGTCACAATACTTTTGTCCATAAAGTGTGTGTGTATATATACACTCACTGGCCACTTTATTAGGTACACCTTCCTAGTATCGGGCTGGACCCCCTTATTGCCTTCAGAACTGCCTTTATTCTTCGTGGCATACTTTCTACAAGGTGTCAGAAACATTCCTCATATATTTTGGTTCATATGGACATGAGAGCATCACGCAGTTGCTGCAGATTTGTGGGCTGCACATCCATTATGTGAATCTCCCGTTCCACCACATCCCAAAGGTGCTCTACTGGATTGAGATCTGGTGACTCAGATTCAGTGAACTCATTGTCGTGTTCAAGAAATGAACCTAAATGCATTGAGTTGCTGCCATGAGATTGGCTGATAAGCTATTTGTGTTAACATGCAAGTGAACAGGTATATCTAATAAAGTGGCCAGTGGGTATATATATATATATATATATATATATATATAATATATATATATATATATATATATATCTTACTGTTTTGATAGCCCAATGACTTTGGAAATTGCTATTCAAGTGAAAGTAAAAGCAAATTTTAGCTAGTTATACACCAACTGCAATGTATTTGCTCACATACGAGTGTTATGAAAACAGTAACAGATTACAGACATAACCTGAAACTATCCCTCCTCACAATAACACCCCAAACCAAATATTAAGTCTGTAACAAACACATAAGCCATTTGTACTTGTCCATGTGCCAGGCGTGGGTGCGTTGCCATGTGTAATGCTGCTATAGCTCTGTGCATGCATTAACTGCTTGAATGATGATTTATACTTTGGGGAACTGTAAAAGAACAGACCAAAGCGTTTTGGGGTAGCATATAGAGGAGACAGTCTCTTCCCTTTTGTACTGTTGATGTTTTACCTTAAATTAGTTTTTTTTTGCCAATCAATAGTCTTCACCTCTCTGAACTTAAACTTAACACTAACGAAGTTGTGTTCCTTAACTTTTTAACTGTCTAAATTGTGTTTGGGGTGTATAGAGGGGTGGCACCAGCTGCCTAAACTCAGCTTGAGGAGCTCAGCTTCAGAACTTTGCAAGGTGCACGGGAGCAGTGGGGGTCTGAGCAGCAATAGCACACACCTCCATTGCTTTCACGGTTAGATTATAAAAACGCGTTAGACCCCCCCCCCCACTATGACTTATTTTATTTATTGAGGATAGTTTTGTTGCATAAAATCCACTTATAAAGATAAATGGCTGTTACTGTACTGACAGAAAAATATAGTTCAGGCATATTCTCTGTACAGTACAGCTTCTGATTATGGTCTACATTTTATATGCTGTAGCATGTTCATTATTCTGGTTCATACAGAGTTAAATGAATATCAGCCAACAGAAACCCATATACTAATGCCTTTTTTCCTGCTTTTATCTAGTTAGCTCTCAAAGTGTTGACTTAGTCAAGTCAGCCGGTAGATAACTGGTGTCTTATCTTTATTTTCACACCAACCACCCAACCCTGTTGTGTGCCCCATATCAGAAAAAGGTAGACGTTTCATATTTAATCCCTGAGTCATATAGCATGAACTGATTAGTTTAAACATGCCACAGTCATGGAAAGGCCAAGACAAAGAAGGGCATATGTATTATTTCCCTCCCAGGGCCGGATTAACGTAGGGGCTGATGGAGCTGCAGCTTCAGAAACCTACCTGAAAATAGGCCCAGTCAGTGCCAAGCTGGTCTACCGAGAAATTTCCTGGTGGGCTGGCCACACACTGCAGTGTCCGATGCGACCACACAACCACCATAGTCATCTTTAATGCGGGGCTAAAGCCCACAGCATCCGTGATCACAGGGGTCGCAACTGTGATTACTTCCACAGGGGCCCTGCTGCTTACCTGGGCATTGCATTAGTATCTGTGAAAGAGTGAAGGAATGAGTATCTGTGAAAGAATGAGTATCTGTGAATGAGTGCATAAATGAGTATTTGTAAATGTGTATACGAATGAGTGAATGTTTCTGAATGAGTAAACAAATGAATATGTGTGTGATAGCATGGATGTGTAAGTGGAGGGGAGAGCATGGCACAGGGAGGCTGTTTGAGTCTAGGATGCCACATGGAGGCTGTTTGAGGCTAGGATGCTACCGGCAAAGATGACAAGTCCTATGCTCCCATTCTGAGTTTTTGGCAGGTCCTGTGGATGTAATATGGGTGCCACGGCTGACATGATACTAAAGAGGGGATATGCAAGGGTGTGGGGGCAATAATTCACAAGGGGGGGCATCACATAAATCAATACTAAAGGGGGGCTGGGTGGTGGGATAAAAATATACAATGTGGGGCTAGCTGGGGGCAATACACAAGGGTGTGGGGGCACTAGGGTGGCCACATCGGCCATGTTTTCCAGGAGACATATAACTTTTACATATTGCTGACCAGCCCTGGTGAAATGCTGCCCTGCAGTATGTGGCATGTACAGTGAAGGAGAAAACTATTTAATCTGCTGATTTTGTATGATTTTGCCATGACCAGTCTATAATTTTAATTGTAGGTTTATTTGAAGTGAGAGACACAATAACAAAAAAATCAATTTCAAATAAGTTATAAATCATAGAGGTCAAAGTTTCTTGTAGTTGGCCATCTTAGAAGGGATTTTATCCCATTCCTCTTTGCAGATCCTCTCCAAGTCATTAAGATTTCAATACTGATATTTGGCAACTCGAACCTTCAACTCCCACCACAGATTTTCTATGGGATTAAGGTCTGCAGGACCTTAATGTGCATCTTCTTGAGCCACTCCTTTGTTGCCTTGGCCGTGTGTTTTGGGTCATTGTTATGCTGGAATACCCATCAGCAACCCATTTTCTTTCTACTGGCTGAAGGAAGGAGGTTCTGACCCAAGATTTGACGGTACATGACACTATCCACCGTCCCTTTTATGCAGTGAAGTTGTCCTGTCCCCTTAGCAGAAAATCAACCCAAAAGCATTATGTTTCCACCTCCATGTTTGACGGTGGGGATGGTTTCCTTGGGGTCATAGGCAGCATTCCCCCTCTTTCAAACACAACGAGTTGAGTTGATGCCAAATAGCTTGATTTTGGTCTCATTTGACCACAACACTTTCACCCAGTTCTCCTCTGAATCATCGAGATGTTCATTGGCAAACTTCAGACTGGCCTGTACATTGTTTTCTTGGTGACTATGGTCCCAGCTGCCTTGAGTTCATTGATAAGATCCTCCCATGTAGTTCTGGGCTGATACCTCACCGTTCTCATGATCCTTGAAACTATATGAGGTGAGATCTTGCATAGAGTCCCAGACCAAGGGAGACTGAATTTCTTCCATTTGCGAATAATTGCACCAACTGTTCTCACCTTCTCACCAAGCTGCTTGGTGATGGTCTTGTAGCCCATTCCAGCCTTGTGTTTTGCCCAATCAATGAGGATACGGAATGACAGCACAACAAACAAGTAATCAAGTAAAATGTTAATATAGAACTCTTACTATAGCAGATAGAAAATAAATGTGTGTGCAAACTTATATGTATGTATATATATGAGTGTGTAAAACAAGTTACGCAATCAATCAATATCACAGCAATCAATGCTATAGTATCAAATGTCAATACAGTAATACATTACCAAGCAAAGTAGTTATCACTCCTCTAGCTGATTAACTCGCAACTCAGCAGAGACTGTAAAACCCCTCAGAACAGTCTTTTCAAAGAGCCACTTGTCTTGGACGCAAGGATCCCTGGATCCATCCTGGGCTGCCTCTGCAAGGATCGATTGATGATCGGCCATGCCCATGTCATGTCTTTGTCAGTGGGAAAACGTACAAAATCATCAGGGGGATCAAATAATTTTTTCCTTCACTGTATAGACTCTGTGTGTGTCTGGGTGTCGGTGTGGCAGAGCCTGTCCTGGTGTGTTTGTTTGTCAGTGTAGTAGAGCCTGTCCTGGTGTGTTTGTTTGTCAGTGTAGTAGAGCAGTTTGGTAGAGCCTCTCCTGGTGCAAAGGAGAAGAGGGCCCTGCTCTTGCGAGCTTACATTCTAACCCATAAATCAGTGAGTGGAAAAGTGAAGCTGTTGTGTTTTTTACCTGTTTCAATCTGCATATTTTATTAAAAAGGATTAGCACTAAATTGTGACTTTAGGCATCCCATGTTGTCAGGACCCGGGCGAGCAGGTCGGGTAGGAGTCCATGTGCAGGGGATATGGGGGATTCTGTCTGTACCCCTTTATGCATAGTGACAGAGAGATATGTACAGACAGAGTAGCAGAACTGGAAAGGCAGAGACACGGGAGCTGAGGCAGAGACACGGGAGCTGAGGCAGAGACACGGGAGCTGAGGCAAGGCGGACAGCAGATATAGGCTCAGGTGCAGGTACATGTTTGGGTGCAGGTAAGCCCACTGGCAGGGCGGATGGCAGGTTCAGGCTTAGGTAAGCCCACTGGCAGGGCGGATGGCAGGTTCAGGTACAGGTTCAGGTAAGCCCACTGGAAGGGCGGATGGGAACGGAGTAATACCGGGCCAGGCACATGTACAGGCTCATGCACGGGTACAGGCTTATGCACAGGTACTGGTTCAGGCACGGGTACTGGCTCAGGCACGGGTACAGGCTCAGGCAGACACGGGTGCAGAAATGGGCTCAGGTACAGCAAGAGGCGCAGAGCAAAGCAGTCCTTCAACTTCAATGCCATGGACCTGACTGAAAGACAGGGCAGGTCTTTTAAAGGCAGGGCTTCACTCAGTTCATGAGGCACAGCTATACCTGATAATCAGGTTCTGATCACTCCAGAGGGAGGAGGGTGGCCACTAGTGGTAGCAGATGTATTAGCCTGAAGTACAGTATAATTTAGCCATGGTTCAGACAGCAAAAAGTGGACCCTGACACATGTATGATAACTTTATATTACTGTACTGATGTACTCCCAATCACATAAGATGCTATGTGATTATATATATATATATATACAATTGTATGTGAGGGCAGTGTATATGTATATGTATATGCATGTTAATGGGCAGTTGTAAGAAGTGTAGGTATTTGTAAGCTAGTGTGTGTATGTGCATATGTGTGTAAAGCCAAGGGTGTGTAAGGGCATTATATGTGTATATGTGTGTTTATGAGCAGTTGTTTGTTTGTAAAGGCAGTGTTTATGGGCAGTCGTTCGTAAGGGCAGTGTATGTGTATATACATGTTAATGAGTAGGTGTGTGTAAAGGCAGTGTGTAGGGCAGGTGTGTGTAAGGGCAGTGTATGTGTATATGCGTGTTAATGGCCAGTCATGTGTCAGGGCAGTGTATGTGTATATGTGTGTGTATAGGCAGGTGTGTGTATGGGCAGCTGTGTGTAAGGGCAACATGTATGAGTGTGTTTTATAGGCAGGTGTGTGTGTAAAGGCAGTGTATAAGGGTCCTGGGAGGGAGGCTAACATCTGCAGCTCTACCGTTGACTGCACTTCCCGTGATACTCAGCCAGCATCATGGAAGCAGTATGTCTGGGTGAGCCTTTAATATGCATGACTGTGCTGACAAAAATGGAGCACGTTTTAAGTGGCGATGGATGCAAGTGTGACATTATAAAGTGCAATTGCTTGAATTGGTGAGTTGTGCGATCTAAAACAAATAAAAGTGTCCCTCTTTCAATAAGTTGGGCTTAAATGCGCATGTTGTGATTTTGACCCCACAAGGTCTGAGAAACATGACTTTACCATTGCTATACCAGTGCTATAACACAATATGCCCTATTCAAATTCCCTGTGCTGTCTAGTTTTTGAAAATATATTATTTTATGGGGTTAAATGGAAATATGGGACTTCTACATTACATGTTTAAAACTATAATGCGTATGTTCGAATTTTGAACCTGCAGTCCCCAAAAAAACATTTCTGTACTAGGGAGTGTTTCTAAATACAAATCAAAGGTTATGTCAGTAATTTCACATACCCATGGAAAGCATTGTACTGAAATACTGCATTTGTATAAAATGGGTTTCTTGAAAATGAAAATAATGCCCCTAGTAAAATACTTTGGAATGTCAACTTTTTTCTGTTTTTTTAAAAATCTGGTTTAGAAACAGTGATGCATGTCATTCATATTTAACCCTGTAAGTGCCAGAATAAATGGAAATACCTGCCATATGATGTGTTTCCAAAATCAGGACAAACACCTTAATCATTTTTGGAGTTTTTTTTTTTTTTTTTATCATTTGCACTGGCTATGTACAGTTTGTATAGCTGAAACCACGAATATATGTCACTACATATACTTTACCTCTATCATCCATGTATTAAATTAATGTACTGAATGTGCATCACTATTTCACCATTGTACAGTACAGTCGAGCCACTGTAAAGCGAAAAGTATCTGTCTGTCTGTCTGTCTATCTATCTATTTATCTATATACATGCACATTATGTACATATATCACATTTAAAATGTGACAATATAGTAGTTTTGATTAATAGGTGTGCTCCTGAAATGAAATATTGGTGACCCTTAGATCATCAAAGACTGGAACAGACTATAGTTTTGGGTATGAAGATGATCCTGGATTTATATTTATAATTCATAAATGTATCACTGCCTGACACCCTTTCCAGTTAAGAAGATCAACTGCTCCTAGTTTTAGGGAACATCAAAGAAGAAAAGAATTATTAACAAATACATTAAAAAAAACTTTGATATATCGGTTGCCTTCTGCCACCCAGTGGCTAAAAGGAATAATCATATTTCGTAATTTCAGACATTTGAATATTTAACATAAAGCAGAATTATATACAGTTTGGTGGCAAATCTGATATATTTGAATGTATGATTATATCTGTAGATAAATCTACTAAATTATACTATAATAAAAGAATATGCTTAAAGCATTAGCATTAGCTAACATAGGTGTCCATAGAATTTTTCAAGGGGGCAAAATATCATCCCCACTATTACCCTCTCCTACCCAACACCTCTTTACATCATCACCAATGCCTTCCTTTCTTGGCTCAGGAGAGGGCTAAGTCTAGATTGTAAACTCGCAAGAGCAAGGTCCTCTTATCGTTTTGTACCAGTTTGTTTTTGAGTGTGATTTTATTTTTTTTTTACTATAACAATGCTATGGAATCTGCTGTCGCTACATACATAAATGTGTTCAGCCTGTAACGAAGGCCACCACAACCCCAGTCTATAATTGTTCACTACCCCAGTCTATAATTACAATTCCCATGAAGTTCAGACTGATGAATATTTTTGTAAATGCAGTCAACTAAAGTTAGTGTTTGTACTGAAGACTTATTGTAGCCTCCCCAAATCCCAATTTACAGCTACTATTCCTACTATGGCAGGCTTAAAATCATGGGAGCTGCATTCAAGCTGCATCTCCATGATATCTGATATGCCACGCCAGGGGCAGCTCACATCCTGCAGTGTGTGGCCTCAGCCAACATACTAACATGGCCTCCATACCTCCTAACCTCCGCATAAATCGGTAGTGTGCACATTGGGGCCTGTAGATTGGGCTATGCCTTTAGGTACAGAGTACAAGCGTCTATTAGTGCTTGGGGCAAGTCTTGCTTCTTCTACTCTGCCACAGGGGTCACTTTACCACCAGACAGCTTTTATCTGACCGATGACAGGATCTTTCCCTGCTCTTTAGTATTGGTCGGCAGACAATGGATGCAGGACTGTGGGACACACAATACAATCACCAGGATACCGGAATCCCTAATACTCTGCAGGATGTTCACTCCACTGCAAGGTGCTCACAATACTTTAGAGGGTGCTTCCTGTTAAGTGACATCACTGTTCAGTCCTACAAGCCTTATATTTATTAATTTATATTTATTTAAAAAAAAATGCCACATTAAAAGTACATGGTGCACTGGGATGGTGTTTGTAATTCAGTTTTTTAGGCTGTTATCAAGAAAGGATATTCTCTACTGACCGACGTGAAATCTGGTCATTGAGAAATTAGGACCTACCGACTTTGTTACATCTCGATATTTTCAGATGTTTTATACATAGCTATTTTCTATAAAAATGTTACCTATTTATATACGTTTCAAACATGTGAGTGTATCTACACAGAATGCATGCCTTGCCTTAGAAAAGGTCTGATTCAGCAGGAAAGTTAACACAGTAACAATGTAATAACTCAAAAGTATAAAGCAACAAGCCTGCTGGTTTAGTGTTAAGAAACAATGAGACCTGTGACACCGAACTCTGAAAGTTTGATTGGTATTTTATTAGCATCATAGCCCAGCTATCTCTGTTATCACTAATGTAGCTGCCTTAGGTTTGCCCATAGTGGCCTGTGGTGAAAGGTATAGGTAGATAAGGAAAGTAAACTATATACACCACCAATTATATGAACTTTTATACATATTATAACTGAGTGTCGTGAGTGTCTGAGTGTTTTTTTTCTGTGCAAAGGCATCTGCATAGCTCCCAGCTCCTTAGCTTGCAGGAGATTATTATTATTATTATTATTTGTTTTATATAGTGCCATCAAATTCTGTAGCGCTGAATTTATTCTGTCAGTATACTCATTACCGGCCAGCCAGGCTCATGGGAGAGTTTCTGATGGCCTGCTGAGAAAGCACAGGTGGAGCCCCATTGATTTTAAATGTAAATTACTTTGTTTTTAGTCAAATAATTGCGTTAAGTCTGGTGCAAAATGAAGACAGTGGGGGACAGTACACCGCCGTTTTGGAGCTGCAGCTTCTTCTGTAAGTGCGTGTGTAGATGTATTTTGGTAACCTATGAATATGGCTTATTATTTGTTTTGTCACCAGGCAACATTTCGTACTTTCCAGTTTTGCGATATAATAAGTAATGCAGAGGGACATCCAACTCACTACTGTTAAATATTTGGCTGTCTACAATTCTTTGTAATAAACCGTTTAATTCTAAATGAATTCCCTTCAGTTCCTGTGAGTTTTCTCATTTAATTAGAGCAGAGCTGTGCTTCTAAAATACTTGTCTTTCTCGAGTTGATGTATTTGGCCTGTTACCTTTGTGGGAAAGATTGTGTAACAATGGCAGGGGCGTGTAGAGAGTACTTCCTAAATGAACAGCTAATGAATAACAGCCCTGATGCTGTTTGTATCAGCTCTCCAATGGCTTGTTTTTTTGTACATACGAACAGAAAATCCATCTGTCAAATGTAAACTGCTGTTCTGTGGCACATCGCCTTTGTAGATTTACACCGTCACTGCATTGTCATCAGCTCTGCTCCTGGTCAGAAGGGACCTCTGTAGACACAGAATGTTAAACACCAGAAACACTTTAAATTGAAAAAATGACATTTGTTAAAACAGAGGTGGAGGTGTGTTCACTGACCGTAACAGTGCTTCTAGGTCCATGCAAACTGGTTCAGACGCACAGCCATACATCATGTCACTTATGGGACACGTAATTAAAAATCACTCTTTTGTACTTCTCGTAGAATACTACACTACACAGTATGTCTGTGGTATTCTCTGTGCTCTACTCTTGTTTTTGTCCAGTTAGGGAGAGCAGAGTCTCAGCTGACTGGTCTGTAGTTTTGCAACACAGATGTCAAGTGCTTCTCCAAGTCTCGATATATTCAAGCAGATCACCATCATATGAGGTCATTTCCCAGTGTTTTGTTTTAAAACATACTGAAATGGCTGGACATGTAAGGCAGGTTGGCAGTCATTCCCCAGCCCCTCCACAACTTCTAATGGAGTTGTCACTTCTGGAACCTGAAAAGTTGGGTGCCATTCACTGTGCTCTTTTTAGTTTTAATGGGTTATAATTGGAACTCTTCCCACCCATCCTGCGCTCTGCTGTGTGACCCCATTGGGAAGCCAAGGGACCTGTGATGCCCAGTGGAGGACGCACCCATCACACACAGAGCAAGGGTCCAGAACTGCTATGCAGAGCCACCCTAGTGTGGTCCAGCATTATGGTTTTTTTTTTCATATCGGTTCCTGAATTTCTATTTTGACTCCTAGTTTGTCTGATTACACTCTATCTATCTATTTCTGCATACCTGCCCTGGCATCCTATGCTGCCTGCCCCGGCATCTACCTGCAGTGCTACCTATACCGGTATCCGGCTACTACTGCAGTGCTTTACTATTGATACCTGCCTATACCTGAGCCTCCACACTGTTGGGGTCATCAAAGTCCCTGTTCTCTTATCTTGGGGCTCAACACTCTTGCTAGGTGTATCTGGGTGAGGAAGTCCTGCGGTGTGCACTCCTGTGTCATGGCAGTCGAGTGTCAAGTGTTACTAGGGTATGATTTATACCACTGTGGTGGCGCTCATGTTCTGTCTATTTCTTTCCATCCATTGGTAATGTTACTTAGAGGTCCTAAACCTGTGCTTTGCCGCTGCAGCTGTTTTCATCTTGACCACACAATTGAAGTAGGCCCACCTCTTCTTAATGGCCTCCTGTGTTCTCCTCACTCTAGAGACACTATCTCTCCAGCAAAACATTTGCCCTTTCCCCTCAAAATAAGAAAGCATCATAGCACATGATCTTCCCAGTCCCAAACTCCACTCCCCTCCCTGCCATCTCCTTCCTCTGTCCTTTACAAACCTCATTCGCTTACTCACACAAACGCTGTCATAATCAATGTTTCAGATGATCTCTGTCAGTCACTAATCACACTGTTCAAATAAAAGTTAACATTAACATTTGACCAACTCTTAAGCACTTCCCAAACCCATAGCCAAGTACGAAGATTCCACTTTGTAAAATGAAGACCTACAATTACGTCAGGACCAATAAACACCACAATTAATTAATGTATATTTAATATTATAAAACGTTCCAAATTATATAAATAAATAATTTGTCATATAAAGTATTTCATACATAATAATTATATATACAGAAAGTTTGATTTTAATTTTTAACATTTAAAACAATTATAAACTGCTACTAATGTTTAAATTGCCTTAATAATCTGGTTTTGCATTTAATTAAGCATTGATTCAAACACAACAATCTTGCATCAATTTTGCCAATATCAGTCTTGGGGTGACGGGGCAGATTTTGCTGTCTTAATGATATCTTAACATCTGTAACCTTACAGTCAGCTTACTCCAAAGAATCTTCACAGTCTTTATAAATGTTCTAGTTAGGACTATTGGCTTGCCATCATTAACGAGTCCTTACAGTCTGTGCTTTCAAGGATTTATATATATAGGCACTGTTGTTTATGTTGTTTACAACTGAAAAGTAAGTAAGCCATCAAAGCTCCACACACCCAGTATCCTACCTCCATACACAGAAAGTTATTATTCATATTAACTATTGTCTGTTAGTTTTGTATCATGATCTTTGGTAATGCTATATGTCACTCTAGCCAGCCTTTGTTACTTGAGTCTTGCACAGCAAAATTATAGCTAATCTTCACGTGTGCAAGTAATTTTGTTAAATGGCGACAAAAAGCCAAATTACTATTAAAAGATCAATATATGCATTTCTTTTGTCTCAATGGAACAAGGCTGGAAATCTGGGATGTTGGCTGTTCTCTATACCCTGGCTTTTGAACATTTAGCTTCTGTCATAAAAAAAATAAGTAGGACTTTTCAGGAGTTGACATAACCAATCTTAGCCCACTTAACATTTTTGTCTGTGACATAATTTTTATTTCACAAAAGCTTTGGAGTACTATGGTTGGGTATTGTATCAAATGATAAATGAAGGCAAATCTCAGGTTTTAAATGTTAGATTCTTAGCCTTAGGTTTTTGCTGAAATTAAGTGATCTTTGTGCCCTCCATCTTTGGGGATTTGGTTTGCAATACTAACCAAATGCTGCGGTGTTATTATGAGCCATCTGTATGTATATATCCACATTAACTGTAGTTAACATTACAAAAATCTAAAATAAAAAGTGAAGGTTAGTATTTGATGTTCCCTGGTATCCATATTAATCCAGGTAAAAGTGGAACCAATCTTGCAGATTTCAAGTTAGAGAAATCTACAGTATTTTGAAAGAATCCTTCGGATTTATGAATCAGTCAGTGGGGCTTTCACAAATTCAGGTGATCCATGTCCATGCAATGTGTTTTATCAGTAAATGGATGGAAGAGCTCTAGGTTGTGGTGTAAAACAAAGCGTTAAGTACTGAGAGGCACATCATTCCTATCTGTTATCTTCAGAACCTCACTTATTACCAGCCCCCAGCTCTGATGCTATCTGAGCTCCACACGCTGGTGCTTCGTGAACCTGTAGAATCTGCGCTCTGCCGTAGAATAGGTTGTGGCTTTCGATCACTAGTGCCAAGGTTCTCTGTGATTTCATCAAAGGAGGAGATCTCAGAGTCACTTAAGTCCGATAGCTGTTGGAGAAATCACAGAATTGGTCACATTTAGTATTGAAGACCTGGGATTTGCATGGCATTGCAAAAATGACATGTATTATAATGGCTGAATAATACATTTCAGATTCAACTCACGTGCATTTCCTCTGTCTTTTTGGGGGTGTTTATTGATTTGATGGGCTTGGAAGTGACAGTTTCCACACCCCCAACTGGCTTCTGTCTGGGTTTGGACAACTGTCTTTCTAAACTTCGTGCCATGGACTGTACCAGTGAGCCTGAAAATGATAAAGTCTTTTGAGCTGTGCATATTTTAAACTGCAGTATGATGATTATTAAGTGCAACAAATATTAAAGTAAGTACAGATATGATTATAATAGGTGTGGAATCCAATACACAATTTTAAACTGAAATCCTCTCAAATGTCCTGTGAGATCAAAGTGTGTTTACTTAAAGAAATGTAGCTGTACTTTAAAGAGTTAAAATATTTGATCTGGTCTATTGGACAGCAGATATTACGATATATACTTCTCACAAAAAAAGATTAAACATTAGTAATAATGGTCTTGGTTAATTATTACTGGCTTTCTAACTCTGAGGCAGAAGACTTTTTATTTACCAAAATAAATCAAAATACCCAGTAGAACTACATTTATGTAGCAGTAAAACATAGTAGATTACATGCGCCATATGCTTATTATCACAAATTCTTATATACAGAATTTAAGCTGATTTGTCAGGTTCAGCTTTACCAACCTTGATTTGACATTTCTGTTGAAAATGTCACAGATCTAGGACTAGGCTTCTCAAGTGATGTGTCTGAATCAAATGAGGAGTCCTCATCACTATACACTTCTGTCTGCTTCTGCAGTCTGGGTGTTGTCAGAGACTCTGGAGTGGACTTGTGTTTAGGGGTGTGAAAAGATGAATGGTCCATCACTGAGTAGTCATCTTCTGAAGTAAAGGGAGGAGTCCTGACGGAAAAGCAGAAAACGAGAATGCATTTAATTTCGTTATGTTCTAGCCATGCAAAATATTAGAAAATGTCTAATATTTAGAAATATTTAGGAATTACTCTATACAAAAGCACAAAAAGCAATGATTTTTTATCCAATTAAAAGTTAGACCCAAGTAAAGAAAAAAATAAGCAAAGAAAGAGAGCACTGACAATTTAGTTACAAAAATACCACATTGGCCCGAATATAGGCCGCATTTTCTCCCACTTTAAGTGGGGGTGCGGCCTATATTCAGGGTTTAGCGCAGGAATGTGCAGTTTGTATGGCCCGACGCCCGCAGCGCTGCAGGGGACCTGAATCCTCTTTTCTGGCAGCTGTGGACATCTGCGCGATGGGCGTCAACAACTTCCGCTGCCAGCACTTCTGCCAGGCTTCTATGGTGGAGCACCAGCGTGACAGAAATGCCGGCAGTGGAGGTTGTCTGCGCGCATCGCACAGACGTCCCCCGGCCGGCCCCGCTAGACACCGGGGAGTCTGTAAAAAATAATGTATAATAGATATACCAAAAATGTTAAAATACATGTATGCCTGTTCATTACAAAAATGTTTTACCATTCCACTAATGTGTATTTTTTCTTTAAAAATATTTTTTTTATAGCACCAAACTTTAAGGGTGCGGCCTATATTCGAGCCAATACAGTATATCTAAATTTAAGCTGTTCTATTTTTTATTTAGAAAAATATTTATTTTCCTTTTATTTATATAAAAGCGTGTTTTAACCCATTCCCATAAAATTCATAAAATGTGTGCATACATTCTTTGTGCCCCTCCATGTGCACTTGGTGCTTCCAGGTAACAAAACTGTCTAAAGGAGAGGCATAACTAGAGACCTGAAGTGGTGAATCTGGCACCGTTTTAACCTGGCATTGAGTATCCACTTTTAGGAATATTAAAGTGAATGTAAGGTACTTCATAAGTAATTCTTCCACACGTTACTAGCAGTTGTTAAGTGGATTTTAGGTATTCCTATCAGTAACTTGGCAAATAACTTTTAAAATGAAACTGTTTTACTGTTTTACTGAATTACTCTAGAACTAGATCTATTACACATATTTTTTTTTAAAAACCCTTGCCACAAGGAATAAAGTAGGTAATAAAAATAACATTTTTGATACATTTGAATAAATGAGTATTACTATTCGTATTACAAAGTGTCATTTGTGGAACGGAAACAACTTGTATCTAAAAAAGCAAGTATAGCTCACCTTGGTGAAAAGGGTGCAGCAACATTAGTGATTCTAGATTCATTCTGCTGTCCCATTACTTTTCTTCTTGGGGAAGGTACAGGAGCCTTGGTGGGAGGTTGACGTGATTCAACAATAACCATATTCTTGGGTTGTGGATTCACCTGCTCAACAGGATGCGCACCCTTTTCTTTGACATACGGTCTTTGGATATATTTTGAATTCTGACCTACAAAATAAAGTTATGTCTGATATGAATAAAAATAAAATAGCTAAATTATTAACATTATTTAACTTGGAATTACATTACCACCATTTGCAGGGGAAATCTCTATTTATCATTTATGCATTTATGTGTTTTTAGGACTATACTCATCAGCCTTATCTGCAGCCACTAATTTAGGACAGGGGTCCTTTATAAGAATGGCTGTGAGAAGCCATTTGGGCAGAAAAACCTTGGCTGTGAAGCTGCAACATTGTGGACTATGCTATAGCCATATGTCTATCATGTTTAAATTCCCTCACTGGAATTAATACTTTGGCCATATTTATAGCAAGTTACTCTAATACAGAATGATGCTAAATGTGCAGCAATCAGCATATGGTGATCATTGCAATATACATAAAATATTCAATAAAATTAAATTTTTATTGCCTAACATACCTTGTCATAATCTCTCATCATTTGTATCGTCATGCTCCAGCATGCTAAGGAGGCAATTATTAGCAAACTCATAAGCACTGAGGTATGGTTATTGTTGGTAACATAGATTGCATTATTATACATAAGACCTAAGAACATAAGTCTCATGCAAACTAATGGTGGAGAGTTGTTTAAAAACTTGTCATCTTACTGGTCAGTTTAGAAGAGTTGGTCTGGAGAGTGTCTTCATTCTTCCTCCACTGTTTCACCCTTCTGGCAAGTACTTTACCAAGCTTAGCTTTAATTGCTTCAATTTCAGGATATCTATTCACTTTCTGCTGCATCTGGGTGGCCAGGGTGGCTTTCAACATTTTGTACATTGGCGAAGTTACTCCCTTTGCACCCTTAAACATTCCGATAGAATAATAAAAAAAAACAGATTAGAGAATAGATAATTTATCTATGTCTGGGTGCCTTGACAGAATATCAACGCTAGCTGATAAACATTTTACAATAAAAATATGAAATATTTTAAAGAAACCCATCAATATGCTTAAAGAACTAAACATGCAATACATTATTCACATTATTTAACAGCTATATGAATACGTCAAAGGTTGACACTCCAACTATCATGCACTTTTGTGGGCTAATGAGGTGGCTCTGGTACTTAAAAGCTGGTGGCCACCTAATCACATAATGATAGCTGATGGCTGGATATGACTGCCCGCATGTTACAGTTTTATTCTTGCGTAACAAAAGTAAAAAAATGCTTTCTTCTTTAGTAGGGCTGTCAAGAACACTAAGATGTACCTTTCACTGTAATTGCATTATATAGTCTGCGTAACATCTAGTTATTTGTAGCTTTTTGGGTATGCAAACATGAAACACAACAGAAACAACATATCACCTTTTTGACACCCATGCTTTCAAGTTTCTCTATTAAGGTTTCTTCCAATATTGGGCGGAACTGTCTGATGAAACCTGGGTCCCTTCTTAAGGCCTCAATGTTTCTCAGGTCTGGAGATTCATCAGTCTCTATAAATAATATATGCATGTATGGGTTAGATGTGTGTCCACTGGATGCAGACAGCATTACCATTCTCATTTTGACCATTGAAAGCCTTCCCGGAAGAGTGGAAGCTGTTATAGCCGCAAAGGGTGGACCAACTTTATATTAATGTCTATGAATTTAGAATGCAATTCATAAAGGTCCCTGTTGGTATAATGGCCAGGTGTCCCAATATGTTTGCCATATAAATATAATATAAATGCTGGCAATTCTGTTTATGCATACGATTATGCTGCATTTCTGATATGTGCCATCTGGATTTTTAAACGTACAGGTCTTAAATGTTAAACATTTGAAAATGTAAAAAAGTTATTAAATGTCAATGCGATTAGGAATAGGTAAACTGTATTCATTAGGATACCAGTGATCATAAATTGAGAAACTTGTTGAAGCCCATGGGGCATTTATTCAGATGTTTGTCACAAAGTCTGGAAGCTCCTACTGTACTAGAGTATTGTTTATACACGTCACAAATAAAGTACTGCAACATTCACCTTCGTTTTACTCTTTGTATTTTGCCATTACTACCACAGGGAACATACCTTCTTCACTTGATTCATCTTTTGCGCTTCCAACTGGAAGGACCACTTGTGGCACTGCATTAGAAGGTTAACATTAACAGGGTTAGCTATACAAACTATTTTTTCTGTGTAAATAGTGTTAGTGTATTGTTGTTTATGGAGTTTATCCACCTTAGCATTATAGGAATAATATAATTTAGTACAATGTGTATAACATTCATGTTAGGCCTGTGAAAGAAAACACATTCATTTATCATCACATATGATAACCATCTCGAGGATCACTATCTCTCTATATATAGGATCGCTATATAAGATCACCATTCTATTTCTAAAGCCATTCATTCGTGTCAGACATTCTCCTGTATTAAAAACCAAATAGATTATAATAATGGCTTTGTTCAAGACCTACATTTGAAGGAACCCCAAACTGCCTTACATATGTCATATATCTGTGCATTCACACAAACACACGCATTGGTACAAACAAAACACTTTCTTATTTAGAATTCATCATACAAAGTGGAAGTGTCTTACCTTCCCTGAATGTGGTCAGTTCTGTGATCTGTTGAGAAGGGAGGAATGCATTTGTTTTATTCACAGATAGAATATAGACAAATTCACCAATTGTTGCTGGTTTAAGAAAGTTTATTGCAACTGCACCAAGAAATTCTCAGATGTATATAGCCCTTGGGAATGACAGACAGTGTCAGAGTATAAAATTAATAATATTGTTGTATTAAATAGAACCGTTTTTTTAATTTCTTCTTCAATTTTCACAATAAACATAGGAATGTTTGTAAAGCAACATGTTCAAATGTTGTATTTAGATGGATATTTTATACATTGTAAAATTATTTTCATGACATATAGTTTCTCACCTACCTTTTTCTCCTGGGACTTAATGAGATTTTTCTGAGTTTCTATCTTAGACATGAGGGTCTCCATTTGTACTTCAAATTGCTGATTTGCTATACGTTGATCATTGGACATAGACGCTTTCAGTCTCTTGTTCTCATTGATAAGCTTTGGAATGAAGCAAGTTTAAAAGAAAGGTTTAATGTAATTTTTGCCTGTGTATAAAATGTAAAACTCATTCTACACACCCATCAAATCAATAATAATAACCCCTAAATTGAAAAGAATATAATGTATATGATCATTCCCGATTACAGGCTACAAAAACACTTATGTCTGGTTTCCAAAATAAACCATTTTTTTCATAAACCTTGAAGGAGCCATATTTGTCTATTTGCAGTGGTGCTTTATTGAAAAACATACTTTCAGCTTTGAGACTCCTCATATTACACCGTAAGACTAAAGTGAGGACATTATTATTATACAGAAACTCAACCCGAGCCAACTGTTGAAAAATTAGTAAGCATTTTTAATCTTACAAGTAAGTAAATGAGAGATGAGGGAGTGGGTTCAAAGAAGATTGCATTTTCTTTTCAAGGTCATCCGTTGAGTGCTGCACTTAATAAGAACCCTTGTACAAGCACATCCCTCTATATTGTAAGTGCAGTGGTCCAAAGACAATTCAGTTGATCAGTCTAAACTTAAAGCCAAATATGCAAGAATTCATTTTAAACTGTGGAATTCAATGGAAGTGAAGACCTTTGGTACAGAGAAGGGCAACAGCAAGGCCAACCTGCATGCAACTAAATAAAAAGCTATTTATACTCACCTTTGCAGACCATATTTCCTATCAATTCCCAGTTTAGAAAAAGCATAGTTTGGATTCATTAATTACCTCCTTCTTCTCCATGCTGTGCTCTTTCCGTGTCTCCTTCAAAGTCCTTTTCCATTCACTTTGCTGAAAGAATAATAAACCTTGAAATTTGTGATATATGCATAAAAACAATTCCAAAGTAATTCCAAAACAAATGTGTGTATACTGTAGCCCAGTAGAGCAACTGTGCAGTTTATTCCCTAAGGAGGGAGTAGGCGATTTTATCTTTCTGACTTCACATTGTGATGGGTCAACATAAGTGAATTTCTACTCCAAAAATATTAAGATGGTCCAATATAAAGCATATTTAAATCAGTATTTTTTTAAGTTACCTCACTGACTGAATAATGCATTATTCAGGGCCAGCTCAGCTCATCTTGCACAAAAATATGCCAGAGATGACCCTTTTTATTCATGGTGACTTCAAGTAGCTGAAACTACAGCCCCCCTGCCAACACCTGTTTTAGTGAATAAACCACATTCAATGATGTATGTGAGGTAATCGGACCAAATTGATGTAAATTAATGTTACCTGTCTTTCCAGATCATCTCTCAGGATTCTTAGCTCCTGCTGCATCTTCTGCCTCTCACGACGGTCTTCCTCATCCATTAGATCACCGAGATTAGAAGTCACGGTTTTCTGATTGATTAAGTCCTTAAACCTCTATAACATAAGGGTGGTAGTAAAAAAGTGAGGAATGAAGTTTATAGTTAACTTTCTAAATCAAAATATATAGTTCTAAAACAATTATTACTGCTATTTAGCATAGGCTATAGGCTCAGATGTTAGTTTAGTCCTTGTCACATCATCAGTAAAAAAAAAGTCACCACGTAAATAGAAAAAAGTGCTTGGGTGTACTTGTCCTTCACAACAGTTAGTCCGTTAGATATGTGAGGGAAGGCTGACATTTGACTGAACAGTACCCCAACCATGAGTGGGCTGATCCAGAGCCAAAGAAGGCAATTGGAATAGCAAGGCAGCTGGTATTGCATGTAGGCAGGGATGTAACTAGGCCTTAGACAAGGTAAGTGGGTAAATGTATGTGAGTCAGTGAGAGCATGTGTTTGATGGAAGGGAGTGTCTGTGTGAGTCTATATGTATGTATGGGTAGTGGGGTGAGGGCCGCTTGGCTGTATTTGCCACCTGGGCCAAAGGGTACAAGCCATCCACCTATCTCAAGGAAATGGTATAATTTGTCATCATCCTCCTGACAACTTTTAAGATCTTGTCAGGAACACATCCTCACCCTCCTCAAGCATCTTGGATAAAGCGCAATCTGAAAAACTATTATATTACTCATTCTGACTCAAAAAACCCTTCTGATGAAGGTGAGAAGGATGTTTGGAACATGCGCTTATAAAGACAATTTCAACAACTTGCTCTGCAAACACAGAACTTTCTCACATATAAAAATGTGACACTAGCATGTAACCAGTTAAGGGGATATTGCATTGAAATTTATTCAGAGGTAAAAAGGACACGGAACCTGTGTATCACACCTGCCTTTCACACCTGCACTGGTTTACTTACATTTTCAATTGTAGAGTTTTTTAGTGTTATATCTTCAATCTGAGACAGGAACTGTTGTCTCATTTTCTCCATTTCATCTTGGATTTTTATTTTCTCTTCTTCTTTCCATCTCTCAAAGTCTCTCTTTAAATTTTCCTCCCGAAGTCTAGCTTCTTCTAGCTCCTACAAAGTGCATGGATATGGTGCTGAGAAGAAGGTTATAGACACTGCAGTATGTAATGTGGCCACATGTGAATCACCAGTGTGCTTTAATTCTAAATTATCTTCTAATTGTGGTGGATACCAGGTCAGCTTTATCCGTTTTCATCAGGGCAACTGAGTTTGAGTAAGATGGATCTGTTACTATGCTGCACAGATTTGGGAACCAGACAATTGCCAATGTTTTATTACATTGATTTGGCTGGGGCACTTTCTCAAAAATGGTCAACAGATTCCTAAAGTATAAAAGAGCCCCACGGACCGGGCCATACTGTGGATGACTGGCTGCTCATTTGGGAGAGTAGTTGGGACAGAGATGTGGTCACCAGAGTGGGTGGTCCAGCAGGGCTAATATATAAAGGGTCGGCCCTCTGGACCACCCTCTTTTCTTGCTGACAGCGTGGGAAGCAGGCAGAGGTCCTGGGCCTTCATTTCATGATTCCCACCCTCCCCTTTAATGTGTTTTTCTTTTTCTTTAATTTCTGGTTGTGTGGTATGTTCTGGCTTTATTTTGTCTTTCGCAGGTCAGTTTCCTGGAATGGCGTTTGGTCCTTGGTTGATATATAAGAATGTGCTGTACAGGTCATCGATGGATGGATGAGAGGCAGCGGTTTGATGTGTTATCATGTTTTGGTTAGCGTTATATAAGCCCGATCCGCCTGCTGTTGTAGAGTTACTTCAGGCTGGTTTATGTCAGCAGCACTGTTTATATATGATGGTTTCTTTAATTAAAATTAAAGAAGGTTATGTGGTTATAGTTGGAAATAGTTTACAAGGCTTGACAATTTGCGTCAAGCTGTTGTATACACTTAAAAGTTATGGCTGGCGTGTAGCACAGTGTGTAACAATCAAACAATAAAGCGCTGTGGGCTGTGGCCATACACAATCCAATGATTTAAACATGTGTCTGTCTTTATTTATTCAACCAAATCCATAAGGAGTGCACGGTCATGCATTTTAAAGATTTAATTAATTTAATATTAAGTAATATTTACTATTATTATAAAAAATGTGGTGTGACAGAATGGAGATTGTTAAAAAAAACAGAGACAGTGGAGCAGAGTAAATAAGATAGGTATTTACACACAAATGCTAACCCTTCCTTCTGACCTGCCACGACTGCTGGAGACACTCATGAGCAGCTCACCAGTACCTGGAGACCTATATAGGGTAAGTTGGTAAGTTGACCCTGTCTGCAGCTAATAGACTTCTAATGGGTTGAGGGATTGGACTTAGCCTAGATGGTTGGCAAAAGCAAGGATTTCTACTTCTCCCTGGATCGAGTATTTCATAAATGGATTGGACATTATCTCATGTTCATTTTCAAGCATTATAATGTTTTTTGTTTTATTGTGGACATATACATGAGATAGTACATATATCCTTTTGGCTCAAAAACAAAGCAACATTTATAAGACAGTACTTCTACCTGCATTCTTCTTCGGTTCTCCATTTCTCGTTCGGCTTCCAGCTGAAACTGTGTATTCTGCAGCCTGGACTTCAGGTCCTCAATGCCAACTTCCATCTGCTCTACCTGCTTCTTCTTCTGTCTCTCTGAGGGAAACATAAGTATTGATTACTGTAGGGCTGCTGCTGTTGGAAACAACTCACACGGCTGAATTTAAATAATCAATCCAATTTTCCCCCCAATTATTGCCATGTAACATTGCACTACATTCCATCATTGTATTTTTTTTCAATTAAGATTTCCCCTCCAAACAGTAAATGACAGTACCAAACAGATTCTGAAGAGAAACAAAACTTTAAAAGCTGCTTTAGAATGGCAATTTTATAGAAAATGTAAAACAGTATAGTAAATAACCTTCCTTTATCTCACACACAGTTCCAATTGCCATATTCTTCAACAAATTCTTCAACAATATGAACTAGTAAATACATGATATATCTCACAATCTACAATCCAATAGCTTCATATATGTCCTGCAACATACCAGTCTCTGTGATCTCTGGATGTCTTCTCTGAATGTGTCCCTGAAGGAATGAGTAATTCATAAAGCTCTTGTCACATTGCTGGCACTGTGAAGAGAAGGCTACATTAACGTAAACCCTGACAAAACTGAGTTTGTTTTAAGGGGATTTTTAAATGGGAACTCCCCTAATTACAAATATCTGATTAAAAATATGTTTTCAAATGTATTTTGGTGTCTTGCATTATATAATGTTTTCAGAAAGCTGTATATTAGTAATTTGTGTGCCCCCCCAGTGTTAGCTCAAGCATCACCAGTTAGGAGCATCTCAAGTTGTAGCTCGTCAAGGAACCAACAAACCACAGACGCACTTTTTGTCCCCACTGATGAGGCCATGAAGGCCAAAACATACATCTGGCGTTTGTTAGTTTCCTCATGCAAGGGAAATGTGCCTCACATTTTGGTTCTGCATTTTGGTTCAACAAACTATATGTTGATGGAGATTTTTCTTCTGTAATGCCCCAAGATGGGAGGACAGGCAATGTCAATTCTTGGTTGATGCATCTCAAATTTGTTTTGTAATTTACTAGACAAACACATGACAGCCTCCAGATAAAAGAAGGCTACTGGAGTATTATAAAAAAAACATAATTTTGGTCAATGGTAACCTACATTACTGTACACAGCACTGAAATACTGAAAATACAGTTTTATCCATTGGCCGTATAACCATGTGATTATAATGTAAACCTATTTCATATTCATACATAAACATACATTTCTTTCTTTAGGTGTACAAAATTATTAGTTACCTTATGGTAGTTATTAGCACCAGCCTGCAACAGCATCTGCTGGGTGCTTATTAATTTCTTCCTCCTCTTGCTCTCCTCCTTAATTTTCTTTAATTCCTCACCCTGCTTGATTAGTTCTTCTTTAGTTTTTTGCTGTTCTAATACAGCTTCTTGTATACGTTCCTCAAGCAGTGCTATGTTACTGCTCAAGCACTCTTGGCAATGAAGAAGATATTCAATAATAAACTGTGCCATCTTCAAGACTTTCAACAAAACAGGGTCCACTGGTTGCTGGCAGTATGGGCATCTCTCACTATCTAAGTTACAGAAGGTAATAGAACTGATGCTGTCTTGCAGAGTAGATATATCCAGTTCACGGGCAACCCTGTCCACATCAATAGCACTAAAACGCCTCCAGTCAATCCCATCCCTACGTGTTTGGAACCTAAAACTCTGAATAAGGCTGCCTTTTGGTGATAATGGCATTTGCACTCTAGATTGGTAGAGCACTGGAGAATTAACGTGTCCTGGCATCTTCAGAAATCTTGGTGACCTCTGAAGTGAGGATAAAGGATAGTAGATGTTGTTGAAGAAAGGCTGAAAAAGACAAAGTGTTTAATTAAATGTGCATAGTATTTTCCACAAAAGTAACTCAAGGCACAAGAAACAATTCCATCAAAGTGTTAGACCTTATCAAACTGAATGATGTCAACTGCAATATGTTTAGTAGCCACATAGTGTCAGTATTTTATCACTGGTGGCAGAAATGTTGGTACCATTAAAATTATATTTGTCAGGATATTTACATTTTATCCAAAACAATTAAACACATTTGCCATACAAATAACTATAAAATATTCTTTTTATCACATTATTTGTATTAAAATGCCAGCAAAAGTTTTAAAAGGCCCTAATAACTTAAATACATTAGACATTGCTACTGCAAACATTTTTAGATGAAAAAGTTCCATTTTATTCAGTGGAACAAAACTATACTATACGATATTCTTGTAACTTTTGGCTATTAATACCACCATAACTGTTCTAGCACTGTATCATCCAATGAATACCTCACCCCAGATACAGTTCATGGTGCAAAGTGGTCTGCCAGTAGGTTTATGTAAAAGGTCCTCCCTTAAGGACGAAGGACTGTGAAACCAATGGGAATAAAGAAGTCGGTTCTTACAACTAAATTGGGTTTCACTCTGAAGATCCCAACCACCATTCAAGGTTCTGCGATTAATCCTTTGTGATAAAATATGCAGATTGAAATAAGAGTAAATAACACAATACATTTACTTTTCCTCTCACTCATTTCTGGGCCTATAAAGTTTTGTCTTCTGAAGTGACTACAACTTCAGGAGGGTGTTTTATCTCTGGATAAGATACACTAAATCATTAAGTAAATCAATGTATTAATACAGTAAGTACAGTGCACACACCGACAACCAGACACACACACAAGAATGTTGGGGTAAATACCAAGTATGTATATTTGTAATTAATATGTACTTGATTAAGTTTATGTGTGTATATATGTATGTATGATAGCTGCAAGCCACTTAGGGGGGAAGTAGCAGGAAAGACAGCTGTAAGATAATACACATACATACTATTTAGGGAAGGAAGGAAATGCATCACCTGGAGATAGGCATGGGAAACATAGGAAGTCAATAACATCACACGGTGGGGTCTTGGGAACACAGGGCAGGGACCTAATTTACACATCAATAGAGAAATCCCTTAAAAAGACTTAGTAGAAACACACTCTGGGAAACTAGATTGGTGAGTCTCACCCTTTGCACATCACTCACACAGCATACACACTAAGCAGCAAATATTAGATAGATGGGATGTTTGTGATTGGTATCATCTGGATATCTATGTAACTCTGGTTTTGTGTTTGCTGTAACATTAATCTGGGCAGATTCTAATTAAAGCTCCCGCTCTGGTAAGAATCTTGGGATGGCTGTTTTATTGTAATATCAGGCAGAAAACCTTAGTAGAACTAAACATATATATTATCTGGAAAAGGAGATACCCCCAAAGGCACACCAGGGCAGGCTCTGACACAACGACACATCCAAACACACACCCACCAGGACAGGATCTACCACACTGACACATCCAAACACACACCAGGACAGGCTCTACCATACCGACACCAAAACAGACACCAGGACAGGCTCTGCCACACAGACACCCAAATACACACCAGGAAAGGCTCTGCCACACAGACACTCAAATACGGTATTTGCTCCATTATAAGATGACCCTGATTATAAGACGAATCTCCAAAATCTGAATATTAATTTAGGAACAAAGAAAAAGCCTGAATATAGGATGACCCTATAGGGAAAAAGCTTTACTAGTAAATATTAATTCATGTAAACTATTTTTTTCATATTTAATAAAAGCTATGATTGAGAAAAATATATATTTTTTGTTTTTAATTCCTTTTATTTGCCAACCTGCCCCCCCCAGTTATGCACATCCCTCCTATATGCCACTCTGCCTCCCTGATATGCCTTATACCCTCCTTTATGGAGCTCTGCCCCCATGATATGCCTTTTAACCCCCTATATGCCAATCTGCCTCCAGAAATGCCTTATACCCCTAAATGCCACTCTGAAATTAAAGCAACCAGCGAGCACGCACCACGGCGCCCAATGGCCGTGCCTCAGCGCTTCGCCCCCCCCCCTTTAAGACGTGGGACTAAGTGCTGAGGCATGACCATTGGGCAGCGCGGTGCATGCACGCCGGCCGCTTGAAGAGCTGACTGCCATACAACGGTCACTTTCAATCCCGCTCGCTTGTTTTGAACTTGGCAGCTTTGAGTGTTGGTCTGCCTGCCACCCGGCCCACGGACCCCGTTATCCCGGTTTTTATGTTTAATGGCCCTTGGCCATTTCTGTACATACCATGTCTTCCCTCACTAATCTCCTTCAGCCTGTGTTTGAAAAATGGTTACTAGGTGTGTACACCAGTAACCTGACTCTATGGCCTACCTATAACTGTGTGTGGTTCTCACCTAGTGTCACATTTGTTTTCTAAAGCAAACTATGTGTTCTTCCAAAATGCTACACACTCTGAAATAAGCAATAGGACATTGTGTAACTGAAACAAATCACCAGTACAATCGTTGAAAATAGAATAGAACGCGTCTAAGAAGGGTAGAGTGGTAATATAAAATTGATTGACTGTTGTGACTTCCCAAAACAGGCAGGAAGTTCCTTTTTTGTATAGTCATAAGGATATAGCAGTTAAGCCAATTTATACCAAAATCTCAGGGCACTATACGTATGGAAATTGTCTTTGAATTGCAATTTTGCATGTATTTTCACGCATTTTGACAAATTTGTTTTACACATATAGGAGATCCACTAGTGAAAATTAGGAGAAATTATATATATGACCCTGACAAACACCAAATACTGCAGAAAATATCAATTTCGAAAACAGGTTAATATAGAAAAAAAACTAAACAGAGAATCGATATTTGATTTTAGTCACTCTAACTACTTATAGTTATGTTTTAATATGTGTTAAGGGCAATGTGTCTTAATTCCCATTTCAGGAATGGCCTGTTCTTTCTTATTTTTATTTTATTACTCCAGGACCGTTAATATGCCTTAAAGGTGAAATAGTGCTTCAGCAAGGATTCAGCTGGTGATATCCCAGTTAAGGATGCACATTTAAAAATAAGGAGAAGATGTGTCCCTTTAATGCACAACTATTGTATACACGTCTCCAGAAGTGTGACAAACATGGCAAGTTTTGTATTCAGGGCAGGATTGCTTTAGACATATCCCTATTAATATAAGTGTATTTTTATTTTACTTGCAATGTTTTAATGAAAAATATGGTCACTCATCTGTACCGGCTGCCGGACTGTATGTCATTTAGTCGCCACACTTTGTCACAGACGATTACCCACACCTTTCACAATAAGGATATAGTGAACCATCTTCCCTCCCCAGTCACCATGGACCAAGTGAATCTGGTCCACTGTGTACTTCACTGCAGATACGTATATAATATATACACTTGACTCTTATATACCAAGTAAAGTTACTAAAGTACTAAAAGTAAACATACAATGTTCATCCAAACATACGCAAAGCATTCTGGCTCAGGGTACAGCACCGTGCTTTCATCACTTATGTCAGATATGCGCCTAATAATATACAATGCATTCTATATAACATATAAATATATATCTGGAGTACCTGGGTATGCTGGGTTTGTGCCGAGGCTCTGTCACCATACACTGCCTCATTAATTGTGTTCCAGAGTCACTGCAGTCTGCTCAGCACAAACTTGTATTCATGGTAACCAGGGAAGCCAAGCCACTGGGAAATGGAGCCTTAGTTACTGAACACCTCCTGACTCTTATCCCAGTATCGCACGCATGCTTTATTAACCGCTGCTTGGAAAATAAAAGGGAAACTGTGCTTAGCCTGGCAGAAATTACTTAGTGACAGAAAGGTCAGACAGGCCAGTTAAAAGCAGGTACCTAGGAATCCAAACAGTACTGCAGAAAGGTATATCTGTTGAGTTGATAAGTAATTTATTCCTTTTTGTTATATGTCCTTATTGCAAACACGCTCACATATATATACCATATATATATATACGTATTATATTATTATTATTGCTTTTATTTATATAATGTTAACAATATACTATATATATTATATATATATTAACCTCATTTCACAGTTTAATAATCATTAACAGCTTTACAGCCAAAAACACAAAATTTTACAGATTTCACACATTTTAAATGGATATCCCCAAATAGGTCATTTTTAACTATGCTCTTTGGTACATGCTTTCCACGCACGGGGGTAAGTAGCACATTGCAAGCTGGTACATTGCTCAAAGCTAAAAATATGATTTTTTTAAAAAATCCTCATGCTATGTATGATGATTCCAGAATGATGACAGTGTAGTTGTATTTGTTTATATGTGCTTAATTTAAAGTCACCTTTACAAAGTATAAAAAAAAGAATCCTGCTACATAACAGACATCAAACTAAGTGTAAATATTATTTTTCAAACAAAGTATCACAGATCCACAAGCCTAACTCGATAAATCCACAGGTAGCCGTTCCAGTTTATAGTATCGGTTTTGAAATCCTACTTAATATCCTTTGCTGTGTGCAGCAGTCTGTGTAATTAATACACAACATGCGTTCCTCGGTTAATGTATTAACGTTGCTCAGTAACCAGACCTGGTCTTTCACTGCACTCAGGCTGCCGGTTAACTCCTTCCTGAAACCTCTGCCTACACTTTATATTCCTGGGAGCTACAAAGGACATAAATAATGCAAATAAAATGACCATTTAACAAGGGTTAAATAACATTCTAATTTAAAACATTTTATTTCTGGCTGAGGAGGTAAGTCCAAAAGTGGCTGGAATAGTTATGGTCATGATTCGGATGGCTTAATAGTTTTTGGAGTAGATAGAGGATCTCATAGCTTTGGTGTTGAAGGGGGACAACACGTGATTTGTGTTGAAGACAGCACAGACCTCTCTCACTAATCTTTTGTAACCTACACATGATGCCAAATCCCTTGCTTTCTGCTCCACAAGGATTTATCATGATGGGAGGCAGTGAGAGGAGCTTTGAGAAAGGTCTGTGTCATCAGACATATATCTTCCTCTGTCCTAATCTTAGGAGGTGCTCCATGGTACTGCTTGTTACTCGTGGTGCCCTGTGCAGAGTCAATTCAACTATAAGGCCAGTCCTGGTGTAGCTGTTATGTATACTAGATTTTACATTCATTGTGAAGACTCAGAATTCCATCCAAACAAATGGTCGTAACACCAGTGCAAAGGTCCATTTGAATTTGTGTAAATTATAGCAAAAAAAAGAATTAACTTTCCTCTAAAAATGCATTGTGGAGTAATACTTTCTGCCACAGGGAACCTCCAACAGATAAAAGCATTTCTACTATGGAGTTTTCACCATCATATACATCATGAGTATCAATATATCAATATTATCAATATGCCATGTGGCTCCTCATGTGTATGACATACACAGTGTTTCAGGAAACATGGCCTGCTGAGTGAAACTCGTGTTTTTTTGATCACTTTTGCACTTGTCAGTTAAAAGGAGCTTTTTAAATGGGAAGTCTCGCTAGGATTGTTTTTTTGCAGGTACCCCATTAAAAATGAGTGTTTCTGTTCCCACACACCTACGCCCTGGTGTTGTCATGAATACCTCCTTGAGGTGCTGAGTAATCGTCTCACTCCCTCGACAGGTGTACGAAGTGTAATACACGACTCCTTTGGTCGGTTTCTTTCCTTTGTTCTTCTCCCCTTCTCCTTTCATTCTTCTCATCTGCCCTCCCTTTTTTTTCTTCTTCCCATTTCCCTTGCAATGACACCCACTGAGACTGCTGCGTCCCTTAATCTTCTGTCCCTAAATGTACGGGAGCTGAACACCCCTATATAGATACCTCAACAGGTAAAACGCGAACACCGAAATGTGTGTTATACAGGGTTACTTCTCTACTTTTGACACACCGTCTTGTAGATTGCTGGAGGGCCTTATATCCTACTACCTAAGTCTATACCTTTTTCTCGACATCCCATCGTTCCTACTCCTGTATCGACTACTTCTTCCTCCCATATCACCATGCTATTCTCTTACGCCGTGCCCACATTGGGATTACCACTTGGTCCGACCACGCCCCAGTGAGTATCTCTCTCTCTTTGTCTCTCCCCCGTCCCTCTCGACGCTCCTGGCGCCTTAACAACTCTTTGCTGACTGATGTGGAGATAAAGGTTGATACAACCTCACTCATTATTTTCAGGAAAATCTCACGGGCGACGTACCTCGTCTTACAATATGGGAAGCCTATAAGAGTGTGATTCGGGGACACTATATATGTATTTGTTCCCACCGTAAGAGGGTTGAGGGGGAGCGGATTTCTTCCCTATGCGACCGCATTGCAGCACTAGAGAGGGCTCACAAAGATTCCTTGTCTGGGGACAACCTGCAGCAGCTTGTGTCTTTAGGGAGAGATTTAGCGCAAGGGCATACCTGTGTTACCGGGCACTATTTTATGAACATGGGGACAAGCCTGAAAATACCTGGCGAGGGCACTTCGTGGCTCCCGCAAACTGACCCATGTCACGGATCTGGCAAGTCTGACCGACAGCCTTCGCTGACTTGTGCTCCCTTAGCATGGGACAGCACACTTTCCCCGGTTCCCCAGTAACTAGCCGAGAATCAGTGTAGGGTAAAACCAAACGAAGACTGATTTATTTCTCACACAAAGACCTGGATATATCCAGCAAAACACACATTTACATAAAACAAGATATTGGGATACAAACCGCCCGCTTAATCTGCCTCCCAGAGACAACAGGGGAAGTAGTGGGATTAACAATACAATGGGGGGGAGACTGATTTACACAACATAATAATGCACCATGGGGTGGAGGGGTCTGATATTAAATTAAAACAATGGCGGTCACTCCCTGGTTGCAGATCCTGGCTGCTGGCTGTCTGCTGGGGATAATCCCCTCAGCCAGTGATGACATGTTGTACTGCTGGGGGTAGCCACAGAAGCCTTTTCAAACCCAGGGCCCATAGTCAATAGGGAGGAGGCTGGCAATTAGGCCTCTCCAGTGGTCCCAGTGATGGAGGCTTCCGTCACAACCCATATCTCAAGTGTTCGCTCCGCCATTGGAAGGGTATGTCGTCTCCATTCTAAAATTGCTAATAGCTTTGTAGAATATTTCACTAACCTCTACAACAGGGAGGGGTAATCTTGTAGAGGTTAGTGAAATATTCTAAAATTGCTAATAGCTTTGTAGAATATTTCACTAACCTCTACAAGATTACCCCTCCCTGTTGTACGTCAACCCCTACTGTGAAGGAGGCACGATTGGTGGAGTATCTGCAACGGACGTTGCGGGTTGTTCATGCTGCCGAGGAGGCGGCTGCGCTAGAGGTTCCTATTTCCCTTCAAGAGTTTATCTTGGCTATTAAGTCATTCTGTTCTGGGAAATACCCATTAAAATACTACACCACGCTGAACTGCTGGGTCCCCACTTTGTGGAGACATTTAACTCTGTTTTGGACAGTGGACAAATTCATGCGCATACTCTCTCAGCATACATCACTTTAATTCCCAAAGATGGTAAGGATCCCGAACACTGCAGCAGCTATAGACCCATTTCCCTCCTCAACACTGACCTTAAGCTGTTCACAAAAATTCTCACCAACCGTATAAAGCCTTACATGCCACATTTAGTGCACCCTGATCAGACAGGATTTGTCCCAGGCCGGGAGGCACGTGACATTACTATCCGCGCTCTTAACTTAATCCACTTTGCTAAGCACTCAGACATTTCTAGCTTTTGATAGAGTAGACTGGTCCTTCATGATTGCCACACATATGGGCTTCGGTCCTCATCTACTCACTTGGATGCAGTCGCTTTATCAGGCCCCCTCAGCATGCCTCCTTATTAATGGTGCCCTATTAGACCCTTTCACAATTACCAATGGCCAGTGGCGTCTCCAGCTTTCATATTTAGGGAGGCACATGGGGGGCCAGGGACCAAAGTAGGGGGGCCAATTATAAAACGGTACATATACACTATACACTATATATATATACACTTTAGACGTGCATTTTTAACTACATAATATGTACTTATCTCTTTGAAGTAAAGACCATGATTGATTGCTGCGGATATATACTTATATTATACCTGCTGCCGATTATACATAAAAATTATACCCTCTGACCGATATATATTATTGACCCTGCTGCCAACATATATTATATTAGCCCCTCTGCCATATATATTATTAGTCCCTGCAGCCAATATATTATAATTTAGCCCTGCACCAATATATATTAATATTAGCCCCTGTGCATATATATATATATAAATACTAGACCCTGCTGCCAATATGAATATAAATACTAGACTGCTGCCAATAAATATTAATATTAGCTCCTGCTGCCAATATATGTTAATATTAGCTCCTGCTGCCAATATATATTAGCCCCTGCTGCCAATATATATTAATATTAGCCCCTGCTGCCGATATATACTAATATTAGACCCTGCAGCCAATATATATTAATATTAGACCCTGCTGTCAATATATAAATACATATTAGACCCTGCTGCCAATATATAAATAAATATTAGCCTCTGCTGCCAAAACATATATAAATATTTGCCCCTGCTCCCAATATATATAAATATTAGACCCTGCTGCCAATATATGTTATAGTGAAAAAATTGGACCCTACCCAAGCATTTCCTTGGGCACCACTCAATGCTCCCTTGCATGCAATCACTCCCTCCACTACCACACCAAAAAAAAACTATTTGCAACACTGACTGCAGATCAGGGAAAGACCGTGAGAGTCAGTCCTGCACCGTGACATTGAGAGGTCCTCTCCCCTGTAATCATCCCCAGGGTCCCTTTGTCCCCTTATTCACTAAACCATACCGCTCTTTTACTTACACCCTGTAGTTCAGACATAGATCAAATAAACAACACATGGAAACAGCACATGCAACTGAATAAGATAAAAAAAACTTGTATTTGCAGGTATACATAAATAATGTATGGAAACAAAGCATTGCAGGTATAAACCAACAGAGCGCACAAACAGCATTGCAGGTATAGATCAACTGGAAATCACATGTACACTCAGCACTGAAGGTATAGATCAAATAAACAACACATGGAAACAGCACTCTAGGTATTGATCAACTGAATAAGACATACAAATCCTATATTTGCAGGTAAACATAAATAATGTATGGAAATATAGCCTATACAGATCAACAGAATAACACAAAACCCAGCTTTGCAGGTATAGATCAATTGGAAATTACATATAAACTCTGCATTAAAGGTATAGATAAACCCCCTAAATTACAGGCATAGCTCACAGGTCACACACCCCAAAGCCAGCCCTGGCATCCACATTGCCCACATAGAACCTTACCAGCACCCAAATTACACATACATAGGACGTGCCATCTTTGTCGCCAAACAGCCCAGCATGAGTCAACTTTGTCCCCAAACAGCTGAACGTACGCCCTGTTTGTCCCATAAACACACTATCTGTATCATCTTTGTCCCCATTTCCTAAAAACCCTGCTTATACCATATTTGCTTTTTTGACAAATCAATAATACACCTATGATTCACAAACACTTTTACAGTCACTCACTAATTCACACAATCATTTATTCTTTCACACAAATTATTTACACATATTCATTAATACATCCACACATTAATCCATTAATTCTCTCTCTCTTTCTGACTCTTTATTTCAGCGGCCAAAGCGCTGATACCCTTCATTGGGGTGATCCTTTCCCTCCTACGTTCCTGGAGTGGTTCCTTCGCGTAGAACACATCCGCGTGTTTGAGGAATTAGCTATGTCGGCAGATGACGCGGGGCCAGGTACCAAAAGACCTGGTTCCATTGGATTGTATACATGTCTAGTCCCCAGGTTTGTCCCTTTTTGTCCCCCCCTTCTCAGAGGGCAATAAAGAATTAACACTACAACTTTACCCCCCTTTTTTTCTTCTTTCTATTTCCCACTTCTCCCCCTCCCTTTAATTTTATCTCTGGTCTCCCCTGAATTATCGCAAGCACTAAGTATTTTCATCACAATCGGTGGGCTATGCCCTGAAACATGTATACTTCTCTTTCTATGTAACTCCTGATTGATAATATAGCTTGTCTGTGTGTTCCCCAGGTATGGTACACCCTTCTCATTTTGCCTGCTGTACCCAGCTGTATTACAGATCCGTCCTCTGCTGTACTCAACAAAACCCCATATATTGTTTGAAGCATCAACTCCAGTCTGCCTTTTTGCCAGCCCTGCATGATGAATAGTTATTAACCATCTCACTGGTACTGGTATAAATTATGCATTATTGTCATGGAAATCAGGAGCCCCTCCCTGGATTCATCTATATAGTCCACGTTGTGTCCTCACGGTCAAGGGTTGTTTATCACCATGTGTCACGTTACCTTTTATCTGCTGGTACTTGATGCCCAACGCTCTATACAGTCCTGGCTTTCTGTTACCGTTGTTACCTTGATGGCTATTTATGCTGATGTATCTGGATTCATCTATTTAGCCCATGCTGTGTCCCCACAGACAAGGAATGTTTATTATCAAAATGTCGCATCACCTTATATCTCTTTGTACTTACTGCATCACTCCTTGTACCATCCTTGCTCCATGTTCGCATAGATCTAAAACCATATATCATTGATGTACTACCTGTCTTACTGCAATATGTGAACTGTACCTAATCTTCCTTTTCCCACTCCCTTTCTATTTTTCTGTACCTCTCATCCCTTGTTACGATTTACTCAAAATTTTGAAAAACTTCAATAAACATTGATTTACCAATAAAAATGAGTGTTTTGTTTGAAAACTGTTCTATTTCTTACATGATACAATCTTTCTTGTAGACAGCAAAACATTTTCCATTTGTATGTGTTCTAGTAATATTATAAACACAGAGTGAGGCAAGGTGATGATAAGATGAGGATGTTGTAGTTTGAGTATGTATGTTTAAATGTGTCAATGTCATTGTAAGCTTGCAGTTTGTTATGGTATGTGTTATTGTATGTGCAGGGGCTTAACTAGAAGCCTCAGGGCCCCGATGCGAGAATCTGTTATGGGCTGAGTGAAACTTGCACTTGTCAGTTAAAAAGAGCTTTTTTAAATGGGAAGCCTCGCTAGGATTGTTTTGTGGCAGGTATCGCATTAAAAATGAGTGTTTCTGTTCCTACACACCTACGCCCTGGTGTTGTCGTGAATACCTCGTCTGACTCCCTCGACAGGTGTACGAAGTGTAATACATGACCCCGTTGGTCGGTTTCTTTCCTTTGTTCTTTTCCCCTTCTCCTTTCGTTCTTCTCCCCTGCCCCCTTTTTTTTCTTCTTCCCATTTCCCTTGCAATGACACCCACTGAGCCTGCTGCATCCCTTAATCTTCCCTTAATCTTCTGTCCCTAAACATACGGGAGCTGAACACCCCTGAGAAGCGCTCTCGATTACTCCATGACCTGAGGCGTGACCGTGTAGATATAGCCTCTCGAACTCTCGAACAGGTTCTATCCCGCAGGTTTCTTTAGCTGAAACCCCTTGGCTAAAACTAAAGGAGTGCCTATTCTCCTCTCCAGATGTCTGCCCTTTCAGGAATAAGCTACAGATCCTGAAGGGAGGTATCTCCTGCTGAAGGGATCACTTGCGATCTAGACATACACCTTTGCTAACCTTTTCCTACCTAATACTAACTAACATCTACTTCTTAAAACTGTGCTATGCAAATGGCAAGACTTTTAGGAGGGCATATTGGTGCTGGGGGGGATTTCAATATCTCTCTCCACCCCCATATGGATACTTCAACAGGTAAAACGCGAACACCGAAATGTGTGTTATACAGGGTTACTTCTCTACTTTTGACACACTGTCTTGTAGATTGTTGGAGGGCCTTATATCCTACTACCAAAGTCTATATCTTTTTCTCGACATCCCATGGTTCCTACTCCCGTATCGACTACTCCTTCTTCCCATATCACCATGCTATTCTCTTACTCCGTACCCACATTGGGATTACCACTTGGTCCGACCACGCCCCAGTGAGTATCTCTCTCTCTTTGTCTCTCCCCCGTCCCTCTCGACGCTCCTGGTGCCTTAACAACTCTTTGCTGACTGATGCGGAGATAGAGGCTGATACAACAAGGGCCCTCACGCATTATTTTCAGGAAAATCTCACGGGCGACGTACCTCGTCTTACAATATGGGAAACCTATAAGAGTGTGATTCAGGGACACTATATACGTATTTGTTCCCACCGTAAGAGGGTTGAGGGGGGAGTGAATTTCCTCCCTATGCGACCGCATTGCAGCACTAGAGAGCTCACAAAGATTCCTTGTCTGGGGATGACCTCCAGCAGCTTGTGTCTTTAGGGAGAGATTTAGAGAAAATCCTAAATACCCAGGCCCGGATGGGCTCCCATTAAAATACTACACCACACTGAACTACTGGGTCCCCACTTTGTGGAGGCATTTAACTCTGTTTTGGACGGTGGACAAATTCATGCGCATACTCTCTAGGCATACATCACTTTAATTCTCAAAGATGTGATTCCTTTGCGTAGAACACATCCGCGTGTTTGAGGAATTAGCTATGTCGGCAGATGACGCAGTGGCCAGGTACAAAAAGACCTGGTTCCATTGGATTGTATACACATCTACACAACTACTGCTTAGTTCTCTTCTAGGTACTAGACTGTGTGCCCCCCTCTTCTCAGAGGGCAATAAAGAATTAACACTACAACTTTACCCCCCCTTTTATACTTCTTTCTATTTCCCACTTCTCCCCCTCCCTTTCATTTTATCTCTGGTCTCCCCTGAATTATCGCTAGCACTATCGGTGGGCTATGCCCTGGAACATGTATACTTCTCTTTCTATGTAACTTCTGATTGATAATATAGCTTGTCTGTGTGTTCCCCAGGTATGATACACCCTTCTCATTTTGCCTGCTGTACCCAGCTGTATTACAGATCTGTTTTCTGCTGTACTCAACAAAACCCCATATATTGTAATTGGGGTGTTTTCATTCACATATGAGTCTGCCGTGTCTTTTGAAGGTCAACTCCAGTCTGCCTTTTTCCCGGCCCTGCATGATGAATAGTTATTAACCATCTCACTGGTACTGGTATAAATTATGCATTATTGTCATGAAAATCAGTCCCTCCCTGGATTCATCTATATAGTCCACGTTGTGTCCTCACGGTCAAGGGTTGTTTATCACCATGTGTCATGTTACCTTTTATCTCCTGGTACTTGATGTCCAATACTCTATACAGTCCTGGCTTTCTGTTCCGCCACTGTGTATGTGTTTCTAAATTGTTCTTCTGACTGTAACAGTGCTGCGGAATCTGCAGGCACTTTATAAATAAATGTAATGTAATGTATACATGTAAGTGTGTTAGGGTGAGCATGTGCCAGTGTGTATAATAGCTACTGGAAGGAGGGTCAAGTGGCTGGAGGAGGAGTGCTTGGCTTTTCAAGCACCCCCCCCCCAAGAACAGAAGGTGCCAGTCCTCGCCTGGGCCAGACACACTAAAGGCCTACAGATTGAAGAATTAAGCAGGGCTTGATTTGCATTACCATAAAGAATGATCTTGGTGTGGTGTTTGAATACGGGAGGTCATCTAAAATATCACATGACTGCACACATTGGCAGCCTCCAGGTTTGCAGATGAAGTTGCATTCAAATGGCCACAGCACCAGTGAGTTCATGTTCTTGTGACCATAATTAGTCAAACTGAGACAGAGATTATCAACTGTCCTGGAATACAACTACCTGGTACCTATAACCTATTTTTTCCAGGAAATTCATACAATGTAGAAGCATCTATTTATTTCAAACTTTGCCTCAGAGTTGCTCCTGTTGTATCACCCGTAATTTTACCTAGTTTTTTTATCCTGGTAACATCTAAAAAAGATAGTATAGGAATGTTCTTATCTTAAACCAACAAACATTTGTACACAACAAAGTGAGAGACACAGACCTCTTTGTGTTATGAAAAGCACTTGGCTTGTAGACAATTTTGGTTCATTTTCAGGAACAGCATTATGTGTGGAGTAAGGTTAAGTGAAAAAGGAACATTCTGATATATCAAGATCTTAAATTTTTATTATTATTTACACTTGAATAAATTAACAGATTTTTTTACAAATTGAGATCAATTCATTAAGCTCAGTTCTGGGATCTTAAAATGATCCGAAACACATGAGGGATGGATGGCGTGAAAGACTTTGGGCCGCTAAATATTTTACCAGCAGTTTCAGATATAGCTAACAAGGTGCAGGGTAACAAAGACATTCCGCAGCAGCATTTAAATCCTGAATGTATCCTTTCTGTGCTCTGCTTATGGGCTATCAATGCATTAACTTTGGATAACACTGGGTGTTGCACATTGAGCTTATGTGTACTACATTGCACAACAAGTTAACCCTTCCATGCTAACCTTACAGTCTTGTAAAAGTAATACCACTAGGCAAGCCTGAAATAAACATTCATTCTAAATAGATATCTGAATCAAGCTGCAACTTAAAATGTCAGTGGAACTCAATCTGTTGTCCCAGCAACAATGAGTAACACACGTGAATACAATAGAGGGTGCGGTAGGGAGGGGGTTAACTAACAGTATATTTGTCTGAGGCAGCTTCAGTAAACCGGCAAAGACTTTTGGAATTAAGTTAGGGATTTTATTTATGCTGTGAAATAAGGCATGAAACATATATTTTCAGGACATATTCATATGTAAGACATTATTTTTCACAAAAAAATGGGATTCAAAAAAATCACAAATGTGTTCACAGCTAATATAAATGGGGAGAAAAAGCTAAAAAATATAATATATATCTTAGTATTATTATTATTATTTTACCTAAACCTAATCCTATCCCTACCTAACGCTATCGAAAATACATAAAAAAATACATATATGAATAAGGGTCAGGTGAAAAAAAACATTTTTGACCTGTGTATTGGGACCCAGTATCAATATGTACTTGTGTGTGTTTGGGCATGTTTGCGTACTTGTGTGTGTGAGCAGGCATGTGTACTTGTGTGTGTGTGTGTGAGAGAGCGTGCATGTGTACTTGTGTGTGTGTATGAGCACGGATGTGTAATTGTGTGTGTTTATGAGCATGGATTTGTAATTGTGTGTGAGCATGGATGTGTAATTGTGTAAGTGGGGTGAGATTGTGTATGTGTTAGTGAGTATGAGCAAGGGTGTATAATTTGTGTAAGTGTGTTTACATATGTTGCATGTTGGAACGGGGGAAAAGGAAGCACAGACTAGCTGGTGAAGTTGGGAGGCCCGGGCAATATTTCACACCAGGGCCCCGCAGTTTCTAGTTACGATCCTGCATTAAAATGTATATAATTAATGGAGCGTATCTTTAATATGGCTTGCATAGGTCAAGTTACTTGCTCTTTAAATTTATTTATTTTCCTTTTGTAATTCAAGTAATTACGAATAAATAATTATTTTTTAAAAATAGAAATAAAGAAGTATATGTACACATTCCATACAACACAAAAAAAAATCCTATTGATGGCAATGAAATACTGAAGTTATCTTGAATGAGCATAATTGCTAGTAACCTACTCCATAGCACAAGGTACTATGTAAAATACGTAAGATGCAAAAGTGCCACCTGGGGAAACATGTGTACTCCCTAAATCAATACTTCATTGTCAGGCATCATGCTTATTACCCCCAACAATGTTGTAAATATTCCATAGTAATTACCACATCCTGAATCTCCTGAGAGATAAATTGCTGCTCTGGCTCTACTTACATAACACATGAGTCCCCTGCCTCCAGACTATTTGCTTGACTTGTGTGCTGATTGTTCTAATTGTATGCTTGTTTAGTGCATTTTACTAAATTATATAAACAACTATCTTTGCTTGTATTAATTGCTGCCTGTCTCATCATGCAGTGTCCACAAAGTAACACAAATTCAACCATTTATTTATACAATGATTGACTCCCAACATATTTAAGTTACTATGGAATTGTTTGTTTTTTTCCGTATATTGCCATCTTTAATAACTCTTGTTACTTTAATGCATACAATGACGTAACCAAGATGCAAATGACCATGTACAAGAAACAACGTAATAATATTGAAGAAATGTTGTGAAAATATATAACATATTAACTTATGTAATTTTACAACTTATGTAAGTTGATCTATTTGTAAATATAATTAAAGGACCAGTTCTAAAACTGGCAAGGCGGGATAACATGAAGAGCATTTTTCTCCTCATCTTCACTTCAATCAATCCTAATTCCTGGTCTTGATGAACCTACCTGGAAGTATTGAGTTAATATTTTAAGTCAATTACTAAACTATCTTTTTCTAGTTTACTATGCAGTGACTAAAAACATTTAAAGAATGACAAGGTATTTTAACTGGGACCCGTACACTCAAATAAGTATATTTAAAGAGGAAAGCAGTATATTAACATACCTACCAATAAATGCCCAATGATGGACACTGGAGCAAAAATTTCCACGGAAACACTTCAAAATCTTATGGAAATCCTTCCCAGAAGTGTGGAAGCTGTAATGTCTGCAAAGGACAACCAACTTCATATTAATGTCTATGTATTTATAATCAATTTACAATCAAATTCATTATTTTTTTTCATATCTGTGGTGAAATATATATATATATATATATATATATATATATATTGCTCATCTCACAATCTCCAGGTTTTGTTTTTGTTTGTACATTGATCCTAGACACCCTGCAATCACCACGATTATGGCAACGGGGGGCGTTTTTTTGCATGATGTACCAGGTATGTCACAGAACCAATGGGCCCACTTGGGCATGATGTACCTGGTACGTCACCGGACACAAAGGGGCTCAATAATCACTATGAATGATATTGTTTACAAAGCCCAATGATTTGCAATTTACATTAATAATCAAAGTCTTGTTAATTGAGAATAATGGTGAACAAGATTTGGTTTGCATGCTTCTGTCTCTTGGTACTGATATTAGGTTATCAATACAAAAGTATTCATAAGACATATTAATAATCTTTCTAATATATGAGGATCTTTAAGCATATGGATGTCAGGTAACCAATTGCAAGTTGCATATGCAACCGCACTGTGATTCTAGCTGTCACGTCTTGCCTAAAATGTGGACTTGAGTATATGAAGTAGCAAAAAGGCAGTGGTTGTCCTACTCTGTCAAAAAATCCTGGCCATAGTATATTATAATCCAGCATTGCTCTTGACTGATCAAGATCAATAAACAAAGTACTAAAGCAGCAGTTGGAGAGTTTATAGGTGACTTGTAGAATCAACACATTGACTTTACTATACTTTATAAAGTGGCTCCTTGACAATTTTCCTGCAGGAAGTGTTGAGCTGGCCCTGCATAGTATTATTATTATTATTATTGTCTTTTATTTATATAGCAGCAACAATTTACACAATGCTTTTAACAATACATACCGTATTGGCTCGAATATAGGCTGCACTTTTCCCCCCACTTTAAGTCGTTAAAGTGGGGGTGCGGCCTATATTCGGGGTCTAGCACCCGACGTCCGGGACATGCAGTCCCGGGCGCCGGGCAGCCAACGGGGTTAGGATACAGATCCCCCGCAGCGGGGGGGGGGAGTCCCGGCAAGGGAGATTGTTAAAGCACATCGTGCCGGTGAACGTCCGCACGATGCGTTTTAACCCTGCCTCCAAGACTTACCAGAGCAGACTCCCGACTGTCTTGCGGGGCCGGCGGGGGACATCTACCCAATACGCGTATACAACTTCCGGTGCCGGCACATCTGCAGTGGCAGCATGTCTATTAAAAAATCTTTTTCTTTAAAAAAGCACCAAACTTTTAGGGTGCGGCCTATATACGGGGGCGGCCTATATCCGAGCCAATACGGTATATTCAAGGGGTATGACAAGACTATAATTGACAGACTAAGACAAACTGATGGAGAGAGCCCTGTTTGATTTTACTGTGTGTAATAAAAGGTGTTGTGTTTTGCTCCATTCAATCTCTCATGCAGTTACCTCATATTTGTGAGACAATATCAACACATTTTTAACCTTTACCGCTGAGATAGCAGTTTACGATTGCACCTGAGCACTACGCTTCTTTCCATTGTAATCATGCGGTTTCCCCTCCACATACAGTGTGAATATCACATAAAATAGTGCAGAAAAGTGTTAAGTGCGCTCAGCATAAATCTATTGGTAATAAAGACAAGTTTACAGAACCTGGATATATGTTCTAGATGTAGATGCCTTCTCAACGCAATATATCTTAAGACAAAAAGAAGAAGTAAAACACATTGCGAGGAGTTTGGAGTCGGTGGTGGCGGTTGGGACCTTTGAAGTGGGACCTGTGAGTCCGTAGCAGCGAGGTCCTGTGGAGGCTGAAACTAAACGGCGAGCGGGAGACCCAAAAGAAAGATCAATGAGGAGCATGCATAAACCATGTAATATTTGAGTGCAACACCTAATTCATAAAGTGGATTGTACTCTGGCTGTATTACACTATTTGTGTTTTGCTTCCTCTTTTTGTCTTAAGATATATAGCGTTGAGAAGTCATCTACATCTAGAACATACAGTGGGGCAAAAAAGTATTTAGTCAGCCACCAATTGTGCAAGTTCTCCCACTTAAAACGATGAGAGAGGCCTGCAATTTTCACCATAGGCACACTTCAACTATGAGAGACAAAATGAGACAACAAAGTCCATAAATCACATTGTCTGATTTTTAAGGAATTTAGTTGCAAATTATGGTGGAAAATAAGTATTTGGTCAATAACAAAAGTTCATATCAATACTTTGTTATATACCCTTTGTTGGCAATGACAGAGGTCAAACGTTTTCTGTAAGTCTTCACAAGGTTTTCACACACTGTTGCTGGTATTTTGGACCATTCCTCCATGCAGATCTCCTCTAGAGCAGTGATGTTTTGGGGCTGTTGCTGGGCAACACGGACTTTCAACTCCCTCCAAAGGTTTTCTATGGGGTTGAGATCTGGAGACTGGCTAGGCCACTCCATGACCTTGAAATGCTTCTTACGAAGCCACTCCTTCGTTGCCCCATGCGGTGTGTTTGGGATCATTGTCATGCTGAGAGACCCAGCCACGTTTCATCTTCAATGTCCTTGCTGATGGAAGGAGGTTTTCACTCAAAATCTCACGATACATGGCCCCATTCATTCTTTCCTTTACACGGATCAGTCGTCCTGGTCCCTTTGCAGAAAAACAGCCCCAAAGCATGATGTTTCCACCCACATGTTTCACCGTAGGTATGGTGTTCTTTGGATACAACTCAGCATTCTTTCTCCTCCAAACACGACGAGTTGAGTTTCTACCAAAAAGTTCTACCTTGGTTTCATCTGACCATATGACATTTGCCCAATCCTCTTCTGGATCATCCAAATGCTCTCCAGCAAACTTCAAATGGACCCGGACATGTACTGGCTTAAGCAGGGGGACACATCTGGCACTGCATAATTTGAGTCACTGGCGGCGTAGTGTGTAACTGATGGTAGCCTTTGTTACTTTGGTCCCAGCTCTCTGCAGGTCATTCACTAGGCCCCCCCGTGTGGTTCTGGGATGTTTACTCACCGTTCTTGTGATCATTTTGACACCACGGGGTGAGATCTTGCATGGAGCCCCAGAACGAGGGAGATTATCAGTGGTCCTGTATGTCTTCCATTTTCGAATAATTGCTCCCACAGTTGATTTCTTCACACCAAGCTGCTTGCCTATTGCAGATTCAGTCTTCCCAGCCTGGTACAGGTCTACAATTTTGTTTCTGGTGCCCTTCGACAGCTCTTTGGTCTTGGTCATAGTGGGGTTTGGAGTGTGACTGTTTGAGGTTGTGGACAGGTGCCTTTTATACTGATAACAAGTTCAAACAAGTGCCATTAATACAGGTAACGAGTGGAGGACAGAGGAGACTCTTAAAGTAGATGTTACAGGTCTGTGAGAGCCAGATATCTTGCTTGTTTGTAGGTGATTTCCTGTATTCTTTCCCCCATTCTGTCTCTCATAGTTGAAGTGCACCTATGGTGAAAATTACAGGCCTCTCTCATCTTTTTAAATGGGAGAACTTGCACAATTGGTGACTGACTAAATACTTTTTTGCCCCACTGTATATACAGGTTCTGTAAACTTGTCTTTATTGCCAACAGATTTATCCTGAGCGCACTTAACAGTTTTCTGCATGATTTCAATTACGTTAAAAGCAACATGTAATATTTGCAATCAGTTTATCTTTTATTTGTCTTTGCTGTTTTGAATACTACCAGGATCCTGGATAAACGATGTAATAGGATGTGGTACTACGTCTTTTTGTTATAATGTTTGATTATTGTTTTATTGGCTTAGAGCAGAGATGTAACAATCATGGTCGCAGGGGTCGCAACTTCCCCAGGCCCATCACTTGTCCCACTTCTCCTCCCCTTTAGGTCGCTTGGTACAGGTAATACCCGCAGCCAGAAGAGAGTGTACAGATCATCCGATTAGGACTGTTGACATTAGTGTGTGCCGTAAATGCAGCAAATAGGAGTTTTGAAATAAACTATCCAGGACAGAGCTCTTCTTTCCATTCTATCCTTTAAACTTTGATGTTCTGGGGTATTCCTGTGGGTTACATGAATATCTGTTGTAACAGATGGATCCATTACAGTGAGAAGTACTCTCTGTGGCATCAGCAGTGGAATTACAAGCCATAATCAGTAAACTAACACACCTAGTAACACTCTTGTAAATGTCATAATAAAGTTTAACTGACAGTTAACAGATACTGTCTGGACATATTTTTAATGTGAATATGGTCAGGATGCTGATCTTTGTTGTGGCAGTAACTAATGCGTCACTTGTTTGAATGGTAAACATGTGAAGCATGATTTCAATTACGGTAAATTTTGTGTCACGTACAGAAGAAACAACAAACAAAACAAAAAGTGACTGTTCCTGCGCAGTCTGTATCCCATCTGTTCCACGGTCTGTTATCTGAAGTCCGTATCCTGCCACGGTGCATCTGCCTTTGTGCCTTTATTATGCTTGTTAACCACTGTTTTACATTCCAATATAGACGGTTACCTATATATATATCCAGCCTTGTTTGTTTTTATTTGCCTGTCTTTACTTACCTACCAGTCATCATGGATCATGCGGTAAAAACAAAGCCCGTGGTATTCTCTGCAACTGGTCCTGGCATATGGGATTTGGCCCATGGAAGCTCTTTTGGATTCTCTTGCTATACTCCAAGCTATGAGGGAGACCCATTTTATATTTCAAATGGGACCAGGCAGGGTTGTCCCCTGTCACCACTGCTCTTTGTGCTCTCCTTGGATCCATTCATGCAATCAATCAGAACAAATCAGAACAAAGGTGAACCTCTAAACTGAAATATCTGGTTGTCTGGCTGACTGACGACCCTTCTCTAATCTATCAATATAACTTCACCCTATTATTGGCTATGTTAAAGTCAGATTTGACCTCCCGGTCCAGACTTATGATCTCATGGTCAGGCAGGATCATTACCATAAAGATGAACATAATGCCATGTTTCCTATATTTGTTCCAGCCTCTCCCTGTAAATATGCCCTCATCTTTTTTTTTACCTTCACTAGATGCTCTTGCATTTTATCTGGGGTACAAGGACACCTTGAATTTAACACGAAACACTGTTCCTCTCTAAGCATAAAGGTAACCTGGCACTGGCCTGCGCATCTATTACAGAGTTTGCCATTTGCTCAGTGTCCTGGAGCGGTCCCATAGTCTGTCGCAGATACAGTGGATTGGAGTGCAGCAGGAGTGTGTTGGAATCCCGATGCCAGGAGACAGGCGGCACATAATCCCTATGTTTCCTCCACAGTGCATATTTGGCATTCCCTTTCATGGGGGGTCCAGATCTCCTTGTTCCTGTCTCCCCTCATTCCAATCAGAGACAACTCAGCCTTCCCCTCAGGTCAGGGCACAGGCTCCTTCTTTTTGGCAAAGAGCTCTGAGAAACGAAACATCCTTCCTGGGGCTTTCCTTAAACCACTAGATTGGATAGTCTTTGACAGATATCTCCAATTGGGCAACTTCCTATCATATATATTATACAACAACAATGCTTATTAAGAGACCTCACGCCCCCTTCACAGACATACCACTGCCAAGATTTTGTTATTACAACAAATTACTATCCCGATCTGTATAAAAAAATCAATAATCCAACATCTCTTGACAGGGGAAAAACCCTGACCCCTCTGCACTGAGGTGATCCAGTGTCCTCCTCCGTTACAGAATGGAGTGGAACGTAAGCACGAGTTGGAGAAGCTGGTCCTTTTGGCTGAGGGAGCAGTTGACAGATACCAGAATACATGTATGGTTAAATTGGATGAAGTTCATGGCTGAGCCACAGATCGGTCCTCCTCTGTGGAATAACGACATATAGTCCCCGGGCACGTTAAGCCTCATTGAATATTATTGTAATATCTTTTCCCTTTTCCCCATTTCTGCCCCTCTTTCTACAATTTCCCCTGCCTCTTTCCCACAGCTTTGGTCTTGACTAGAGCTCAAAAGAGCTGCCCTAATACACCAGATCACTACATAATTTGGGGGGCTACGTTATGTGTTGTTTTACTGTTCTTTGCTTAATTGTGCACATATATATGTGCAACACCATGAACCTTTGTCTTTATTAATCTGAAGATATACAGTGAATTACCTGAAAATGTGTAATTGTTTGCATGTTATTAGTTGAAGCAGACTGTGCTTGTCTATTGTTGAAGCTTAGTTAAAGTTCAAATCACATTAAATAACCACTCATTCTGGGTATTTCAAAAGAGTTCACATACCTTTTCCTGCAACTGTAAAAATAAAATGTTTCCCTGGATTTAATCTATATTTGATAAAGGAAACAGCTAAAAGCTAGTGCTTCCATCTTGTGGTAAGTAATACAAACAACAGATGTTATCTACTATAACAGATTGGACAAACACATTTTTTCTTAATCTTTATACACATAAAGGAAATGTCATGTTCCCCCTAAAAAAACATTTGCGAAAAAATTCTGTTTCCTCAGCCTCTTATGTCACGTAAAAATCCATTTAACATTCCCAGTTACCTTAACTGTGTGAAACATGCAAAATACGCGAAAAGAAGAAAAAGAAAAATTAAAAGAAGCCGTTTATATGTTTGTCACCTTTTAAGACAATATATATTTCAAATACATACATACATCACTGTAAATAAGTAATTAAGAAAACATACACCTAAAAATAGGCTCAATTACACTGTAATAGAAGACTTAACAGCAAAACATACAAGAAAGAGCTTAGAGTTATATTTTACATGCTAGTATCACTTAATTAAACATTGGGTATCAATATATAAAAGGAAGAGAACTATACAAATCCAACATTACCCATAAGAACTTATTCACTGACAATACTAACAAGACTGACAAGAGCATGCTGTGATTAACATTATTAAGTATATCTTAAATTATTTTTCCATTACATTGAATTCAACTTATATGTTTACGTCTACCTTCTATACTTTTAAAGTGTATGTATAGTATTTTTTTTTCAGTTTGTTCCTCACAATTTTTAATTTCACCTTGTTACAGACAACAAATCAAAATTACAAAATTCCTGACCTTTCAAGAAAAAATGAGGGTTTTTTCATCTCAAAATGAAATTCGAACGAGGTCTTCAACATTTACTTCAAGCAGGGCTTAGGAAGAGATCCACACTAGAATTTGCATTGCAGGACAACGACCAGCAGCAACAACACAGCTATATCAATGGATAGACACATCCAGCAGCATGCTATGGGACTGAACATCAAGAGAAATGATATCAATTATTGAAACTAATCGCCAGTAATTTGCCACCTGTGAGATGGAATGTCATAAAAAACTTTGGACGTCCCAAATTTCATAAATATATATTTACATCCGTGTAAAAGCTTACAGATTTGGTTATGGTCCATAGTCGCTTCCCTTGAAAATACAGATTTGGTCACATAAAAACAAGAGTTATTATTTATAGGATAGAATACAAATGTGTTATTAGATAAGAAATATTGAGTTAAAATGTATTGTTAATTAGTGCAAGTTTCAGTTGTTGTGCTTTACTGTGTGAGCATATAGCGAAACATTATAAAACATTTATGCCACTGCAGCTCGAGTGACAGCCTTTTTTTTACCACTTAAGCTGCTATATACTGCAAACCTCATCAGTCTCTTTTATTTTTTTCTTAACATACTTATATATAGGCTTTCAGAACCTTTTACTTATTGTGCTTATTTTTGTGTTATTGAGATTAGGTAATATCTCTAGCTCTCTCACTGTATATATATATATATGTTTGTGATTGTATTAATAATACTTTATCACCAAGGTTTACATGTTATCCTTCTCATAGAGGGGATTAAGATGTAACAAGAGGGGGCATGCAATGGGGTCTGCATCCCAAAAAGGGTCTTTTAGTACATTTAACCCCCGTATCTCATTGGACAAATGTGGGAAGGCATGTAGACAAGTATGTGACATAAGGGGTTTAAACTCCCACCAGGTATGACATGAAGAATGAGTCTGCGTGTTGTCTGCCTTTTTCAACCTACATACATTAGACTATAGACTTGAGTATTTTTAGTTACAGAAATGTAATTTTTTTGCCAATTTTGTTAATTTGTGTCTGAAAAATGAGGAGGGACCCCCAACAAAACACGCAAAACAAAGTAGAGGCCTGAATATTGCAGATGGATTTGCAGGGAAATAGAAACATTTCTGTACCTCTCATTAATAGACATTATGCCGTCATGAATAAACAGTATAACTTTTTTTAGCAGTTTGTAATAGTGCTCTCTTAAGCATACAGTGTATTCGTGGAACAAATGTAAAAATTCAACCTGAATAAAACCCAGACACTGGAATTATGGGTGAGGTAGTTGAGTTAAAGCTTTATTTCAAAATTAAAATGTCAATCAGCAAAGATTTTAAATTTAATGACATAGGTTCAACAATCGTTTACTGTCTCATTCATCTCTCACTCATTCTCACTCCTAGCTCCCTTTGTTAGTTAAACATTTTGGTACCCCAAACTCTATGTATAATTATATGAAGAATGCATTTATTTAGTATTTGGGCATAGCATTTGGCATTGTAACAGCTGTGGACTAGAATTTACATCACACCAATGAGTGAACGTATTGAGATGTGTTTACAAAAGCAGTATTGCCTGACCTGTCTTAATAGTTGTACATATTTGCATTACTGTCAATGGGACTTAAAAGGTATATCAGGTACCTGTTCTACAACACAGAGGGAGACAAGCTGCAACATACAGAACAACTGGAAAAGTTTTTAGACAATCTATATCCTTGCTGCTACAAGGTACGATCTTTTATAATTACCGTATTTACCACAATATATACACAGCAATTATTTAAAATATTTAGATAATATTATAAAACTATTATATTCTCTTTTATTTTTTTCTTAACATACTTGTATATAGGCTTTCAGAACCTTTTACTTATTGTTCTTATTTTTGTGTTATTGAGATTAGGTAATATCTCTAGCTCTCTCACTGTATATATATATATATATATATATATATATATATATATATAGTTTGTGATTGTATTAATAATACTTTATCACCAAGGTTTACATGTTATCCTTCTCATAGAGGGGATTAAGATGTAAACAGACTCAATTAACAAGAGAGCACAAAAAAGAAGCATAAAGAATAAACCACTTATATCAATGCATAATGCAGGCACATGGTAGACATAATAAATCCTGCAAAAATGGCAATATATAACAATTTACATAATATTTAATTTAAAAAAATATTACTAAAATAGTATTTTATCATTACTCATTATTACTTATTATTGTATGGCATTTTATTGTATGGTTAAGAGTCTAGTATGTACAGAATACAAGTCATTGATATATATATATATATATATTTATATGTTTGTGATTGTATTAATACTACTTTATCACCAAGGTTTACATGTTATCCTTCATAGAGGGGATTAAGATGTAAGAGACTCAATTAATAAGAGAGTATAAAAAAGAAGCATAAAGAATAAACCACTTATATCAATATATAGGCATAATGCAGGCACATGGTAGAAATAATAAATCCTGCAAAAATGGAAATATATAACAATTTACATCATATTTAATTTAAAAAATATTACTTACTAAAATAGTATTTTATCATTACTCGTTATTTTAAGGCATTTTATTGTATGGTTAAGAGTCTAGTATGTACAGAATACACGTCATTGATAATCACAAAGAGGTATATTCTTTTAATAACCAGTGCATTTAAAAGTTTCTTAAGACCAAAGTGCAAAGTAACTATTGCCAACTCACATTTTTACGTGTATGAAACACTCAGCTCACATACATTAGACTGCTGGAGAGTCAAGTTGATGAAACTTGCATTAACCAAATAAGTAGCTTGCCACATGCAAATACAAGCTGGAACTGAATATAAACTAGATGATATAGGAGTCAGTAATACATTTAAAAAATATATATTTATAGAGTTGTAGAGATTCCCTTACTATGCAGTATGGGGGATGATGGGGCGTAAAATAAGGAATTAACTCATCTATACCCCCCCATTTGGTGCCCAATTAGATGGGAGAGTTAAAATAAGAGTAGTCTTGGAGGACATTGGTGCTCTCTTTGCCCTCTGCCCCTCACCCCCTGCACACTGGGTTCAAGGTGGGAATTTAAAATAACATTAACCCTATGGAGAGGTGTATACCCCATCCCCTTCCTTTCTCCTACACTCAGTCCCTGTCTGGTGGGATGGAAGTGGAAGTGTTTAAATAAAATAAATAAATAAAACCCCTACCAGTACCTACATAAATCTATAGGCCCCCCCAGGTAGAGGGGATAAGCGTTGTCCCAGAGAAGGAGGTCAAATTCAAGCCAGGTCATTCAAATAACTTTTTTTTTATGTCACCCTTGCTTAAACATATGCACTCTAGGGCTTGACTCACATAGACTGTAAATGAGTAATTTTACAATTTATATGTTTTGAAATATTCCAGCATAGTCCACATACAGTTGTAACATTATTCTGAGTCTGAGCATTAGGATAGGATGTAATTTACCTGCGCAGATAAATGCAGAATGTGAAGACTGCGAGGGTAAATGTTGCGTATTATACCTGAGATTTTGCAGTGCTTGTTATTGTTCATTGCCCAACTTATTTACATTGTAAATGTTATAATTTATCACCTTAAATACATAATGGGTGCATATGATTTCTGTAAAACATTTTTCCTCCTCGGTAGGAGCAGACATAGAAATGTGAGCAGCCATCTAATTTCTTAAAAACTATTAAAGGCATTCATCCACAGGTGATGGACATCCTGTTATTCACATTTTACATATAAACCTACATGTTATTGAAAATGTAAAAATCTTTACATAGTAGTGACCTATAATCTTCCAATCAAAGCATGACATAGGTTATAAGCATATGAAAGCATATGGGGGCACATACTGTCTATGGTTTAAAACAGTGATGGTGGACCTATGGCACGAGTGGCATAATGGGCATACCAAGGCCTCTGTTGTGGCATGTAGCCAGGTTCCTGACTGACCAAAATCCTTTGAGGAGCGTCCGGGCTATTAATACTGAGCGCCAGGATATGATGTCATATCAGAGCTCAGCACTGTCTGTAGGAGCAGACCTCATGCTCCTACCACAGGAATTAAGAAAGACAGGAGATGGGGAGAAAGGGAAATGATAGTGGAAAAAAGATAGAAATAGTAAGATAGAGAGAAGGCGATTTAATAAAAAAAAGGAGAGATGGAGAGAAAAGAGAGGTGGAGGCAGAAGCATCACATGTGTCCCATCTGAGAAGCCACCAAACACCTTGCACCTATCCTGTTTAACCACTTTACGACAATTGATATGCCAGGCACATCACGGAAATACACCCTCTTAACAACAATTGATGTGCCTGGCATACTAGGAGTGTCCAGACTGCTTCAAAGGCTGAGGCTAAAGAAATTTCAAGATCTTGGGGCTAACTGAAGAAGCCCATATCATATAGTGCTGCCAAAGAAATCTTTAAGGCGAGGATTATATCGCCCAAGCGTATACTTTGGGGCTAACTGAAGAAGCCCCCACTAAATGTGAGTAGCCCTTTGTGGCCTTCATTTCAAACAAAAACAAGCCTTGAGACATATTGCACTATTGTGTTTTTCTTTCTTTTATATATTTCATATACATCCGTGAGAGCGCAGCCACTAACCCCCTTGTGAACTACTCTACCTGTTTAAGCCAAGAAGAGGAAACCTTGGCAAGTGGTTCTGCTGCTACATCATCTACAATAACTTTGTTTTAAAAAGGACTTTTTTTTTTTGTTGTTTTTTTGTTTTTTGTTGCTTTTAGCGCTTTTATCCTACCCCTTTTAAGTTTAATTTATATTAAAGCCTTGGGAACCATGTTGACTTCAGATTTAATAATATATTTAGATTATAACAGACATACAATCATTACAGACATGAGCAGTTTAAGTTATTTGACTCCTCTATTACCAGACATGAGAAGATTCAGAGAATGAACCCCTTTATTACCAGGCTTTACACACATAGACACACAGTCTCAACAAACAGGCAAACAGTTACATACACACATACCTGGTGCTGGCTGTAGCTTACACTGAGCTTAGTGTGAAGGAGGGACTCATCCTAAAAGGAGATGCTCCTGAACTCTCAGTCAGGAGAGCAGAGAAGTCTCTCCTTATTTGGTAAGACCTCCTTTACTCTGGATTCTCAATGTGTTGTCCCGGATTGAGGCTGTCCGGGATCCAGGACTTAAAGTCCCATTGCGGGACTGTCCCAGGAAATCGGGACATGTAGTCACCCTGTGCCCGGCAGACTTCCCCCGTATCTGGGAAGATTACGTGACTAGAGCATTAAGGCTCCGCATGATGGTCGGTGGGTGCCCCTTGAAGGCAAGACACAGGAGGACAGAAGGGTAAATTATGGAACCTTTCAGGGAGCGGCTCTTTTTTGTTCTTTGCTGTATGGGACAACATCCCACCATCCCTTCCCATTATTTAGTGCTGTTCCATGTGCTTTCGGTCACTGGCATTGTGCAAGGGTTAACTATCCATAGAGGTGGTTGGCTTTGTCGTGCACAAGCCTCCTGGTTAAGTGCAGGACACTCCTAGGGCTGGTGCCCTCATGATTTCATTTGGCGAATATTGGCTGCATGACAGGAAAATTATTGGTGTGCTTATGCCAGCCTGTGGTGGTGTTACAGTTAAATGGGTTATCAATGGTATGATTGGAAAATACATAGGTTGGTTTGATTCCAGCTCATGTAATGGTTTGCTAAATGTTAATATATTTATGTATATTTGCATACATTTGCACAATAAAACTGTTTACAACATTGTTTAAGGATATGTTGAGTGTCACAGTGCGGAGCTGCAAGATGAAAACACCGTAAACAATTTTATCCATATATGACTTTAATAAATATGTAAACTTTGATTTATTGTGTGGTCTCTTACTTGGGTGGGGAAAAAAGCATGCCGACCCAGGTTCTACCTCAGTCAAGTTTTTCACATGTTTTGCATACAACTGTTTCTGTCACCCCTTTATACTAATGTGGGAGTTTATTTTGGAAAAAAAATATACAAAATTATTTGTGAAACACCACTTTATGCTTGATTTTACAGGGTTTTGTATAGTTATTTTTTAAGTCCACAAAGAAAATGTGGTATCTAGAAATGTGAGTCATGCATTTTTGTTCTTTATCATGGGACATAAAGAACAATGCTTAGTCAGTTCTGTTAACACAACAAATGGTATACAATACAATGAAAGCAACAAGACAAAGTGCTCAAAATTGAATTGTTACAACAATTGAGCATGGGAAAAATATGCATTTTTATAAACACAGGTAGTCAAAAATAACTGTATAAAGAAAATATTGATTTAAGACAGGGCTGTAACTTCCATGGAGCAAGAAGGGCAGTGCCCCAGTTGCAGTAAGGTGGGGGTCCTGTGCAAGTGTTCCTGTATCCCCTTCGAACTCCAGAAACAGATATGACACCAGTGACACCTGCCTCAGATGACAAAAGCCCTAGCAATGCTTAGAAGATGGCAGATATAAATCCAAGTCTGTGACAATTTAACCTGAAAATAGGTCTGAAATGGTGGCGTGGTACAAATGTGAAGATGCTTATTCTTATGTGTTTAACAGCATTGCACTTTTTTTAACAGTATATAATTTAATCTAATTTAGCCTTCTGAGCACCATGCTTAAAATTATGTTTTATGTAAAAGCTGTCTAAAAACTTATACAAGAGAGGAAGAGGCTGTACTGTAACATTTTACATTTTCTTTGCCATATTCTCATGGGATAGATCACACCAGAGATAGAGTGCTAGAAAAGTAAAATATAATGTATCAGCAAATATTAAAAATTGTGTAAAACGTTTACATTTATCTGACAGTCTACACATAACTTTATTTTAAATAGTCTTAAGTGTCAGTAAAATAGCCTTAAGTGTTATTTTGTTTATTTCTCCCATAAAGTCAAATATTTGTATAGTCTTCAAAAAAGCTTATCTTGCCTTGCAGCTTTAATTGACGGAACAAATGGTTTCCAGAATTTACACAGTTGATATTAACATTATTAAAAATGAGACTAATTAACAAGACTGCAAACACATTACAGGCTCAACTTGGAGAAACTCCCACTCCATGAGAAACTCCGCGAGAGCATGGACTCAGATGGAAGACCTACATTTTTGTACAGGATAAACAAATAGTTGATTATAAACTTTCCAGTAACTTAGCTGTTAAGTGAAGACATATGTCAGAACCTGTGGCTAAAGACAAGGAATCTAGAATTCTGTATACGAAAATAGTATTAGCACAAGTAAATGATAAAAGAGCAGAGGGATAAAGATAGATGATAAAGGGTACACTATGTGACCAAAAGAATATGAAAATCTGACCATCACACCTATATGAGTTTGGACATCCCATTCAAACACAATGGACACCTTTGTGGCTATAAAAGCCATTACTCTTGTGGGAAGGCTGTCTGCAAGATTTTAGAGTATGTCTGCGACAATTTCTGCCTGTTCAGCCAAGAGAGCATTTGTGAGGTCAAGTACTGATGTTTGACTAGAAGGCTTGGCTGGCGATTGGCATTCCGATTAATCCAAACATTTTATATAATCTATAAATCCTGCTGTATGCGCTAGCTCGAAAACAAATAAACGGGTTGCAGAGTTACTCTGTTTATTTGTTTTGGTGCTAGCGCATACACCAGAATTCTTTCTGCTATTTAGGGAATGTTACTGCAACATTTTGTCTCTCTTGATTCTTTCTTTGTTTTATTTTACCTTTTTATATATATATATATATAGTTTTCTCTATTCACTAGATTTATATTACTTCACAGAGCAATACACTGTTGAATTATTACAAAAGTTGTTCAGTGGGATTAAGGTCAGGGCTCTGTGCAGCCCACTCAAGGGAAGGGCTTTCCCAAGCTAGTGCCACAAAGTTGGGACCATGCAATTTCCTAAAATGCCTTTGTATGCTGCAGCATTAACATTACCCTTCGTTGTAACTAATGACCCTACCCCAAACTCTTAGTTCCTTTCCATTACGGTAGGTAGAGTTCTGGCATCTGCCAAACCCAGATTCGCATCAGACTACAAGATAGTGAAGCATGATTCATCACTCCAGAGTGGAACTTTATAGTTATGTTACAGAGGACAGGAAGTTTTCTTTGAGCTACATGCTTCAGCACTCTGCAACCGCCACTCTGTGAATATGCACGGTTTACTGATTTATGACCACATTTTTATTATTCATAGACGCTTTCACTTTACAATAAAAAACACTTACAGTGGGCCGGGGCAGATCTAGCAGGGCAGACATTTCAGGAGCTGACATCCGGAAAGGTGGCATCCTATGACTATGCCATGCTTAAAGTCACTGAGCTTTTCAGTATGACCAATTTTACTGTCAGCATTTGTCTACGTGGATGGCTGCCTATGTGCTTTATTGTATAGAACTGTTAGCAATGAGTATTGCCGAAACAGCTAAACTCAATGATATCCATAAACCTTTGGTCATATAGTGTAATTTTCAAGTTTGAGTGGGACAGTTCTGAAGTTTCAACCAGTATCCGTCCCAGTTTTTACTGCAGAGACTTCCATTACAGCTACAATGCCATGTCTTAGGCCAAGATTTTAGTACATGACACAGTGTAATATGTAATTGAAGGAGGGAGTAAATCCCAGATGCACAGCTGCAACCGATATAAAGCACTCTCCATTGCCCACACAAGGGGACAAATAAGGCGTTCATCAAGAACAGACAAAAACAAGCATTTTGCCCCTAAGAGGACTCCATTTTCAATAAGTCAAGACAAGAGACAGATGCATCACCACAAACACAATCAGGAACATCTAAAACAAGCAAACATGGATTGAATAATTATAGTGATTTTCTCCTCCTGATTTCTTGTGTTCGGACATCCTTAGGGATTAAGGAAATTGGTACATTTTGTTAAAATTAAAATTCATATGAACTTGAATGTAGAAAAAAAAAAACCTTATGTGTCTCTGTATTGCCCTGAGTTTAAGTTAAGACAAAATGACGGCGCTTAAGGTGATATCCTCTCCCCTGATTGGGGGATAGGGAAGAGCATGCCACCACAAGCGATGCTGAAGCGGAAGTGGTCGGCAGAAGTGGAAATTATTCTGGGGGGTTTTGCCACATTTTCGTGGCTTTGTACGAATCTCTGAATTTACCAAAATTTGTCCGAATCTGAATGCTCAGATCTAAGAAAGACAGGATAGCTTGTTGATCCAGTGTGAGATTGTCATTTCAGGATCTATAAGGAACATTCCCTTTTTTGAGATGTAATTAGAAATTGCTTCAATAGGGCTTTTGTCTACAAATTGTTTTTCATGGGAAATTATGGAAAATTGTAGACACTTTACAATTATAATGTTATAAACAATCAGGCATAACTGTTCATCAAAGGACCCTATTCATGTTAAATGCATACTGGACTTTATCTTGCCTGGACTCCAATGTATTTAAAATTGTACACAAGTTAGGACATACACCATTTAGTTATGCCTCTTTTAACTCATCCTCTGGGTGCACAAAAAGAAGGAAGCATACTTAAGTATGCTTCATGCATCAGCATAGGATTTTAGTACCTATTGCACTCCTATTTACACTCCTGTTGTGCCTAAGTATGCTTCCTGCTTACACTTAAACCTGGTTTTATATATCAAATAAAACAACTCTGATTTTGGGGACTAGACTTTTTATTTAAGAAAACATATATATATATATATATATATATATATATATATATATATATATAAACACTTTCACTATGTAATCTGAAACTGCCTAAATTGTTAATGTCTAATTTAATTAATTTAACTATTGTCTAATATAATTTATTTTTCTTTTCTCCTATTTCTCCTACAGCAATATTATCACCAAGCTTTCAAAATGCTAAAAGTGATAAGGATATTTGTCTTCCTACTATTTATTACATCGTTTGGATTCTTTTATCGAGTCATTGATAAACAGAGCACCATTAATGTTATATCTTTATTTTTTAACAAAAATGCAACATTCAGCAATATAACTTTAAAACAAACTGTAACACAAATGAATGACCATACTATAGAAATAACTAGCACAACTCCTTTCTATTCACAAAGTCCAAGTACTATATCAGTAAATCAGGAGAACATTGTAACCCAAGAGGTTTTAGTCTCTACCTATAAAACATCTAACGACATGGAAAAAAATACTTCTAATTATCTGAATCCAGGGGATATTTTAGGCCAAGGCAATGGTATAATATTTCTAGAATCAGGGAGTAGGGCACAGCCACCTCCCTTAGTATTATGTGCTATAGAATCAGCAGCTCGTGTATATAGTGATAGGCCAATAGTTTTCTTCATAAAAGGTTTGCCAGAAATAAATACTAATGACGACGAGAACAGAATACGGAAGAGGTTTCCAACTATTTCATCTCTGCAGAATGTCTACATCTTCCCTTTGAAAATGAAGGAATTTTTTAAAGATACGCCGCTCTTTCCATGGTATCAAAAGGTAAGACCAGTTTAATACACAGAAGATATTGTAGATATTGTAGCCATTTGATGGATTGAGTTTAAATACTAAAAATAAATCAAGGCCCAAATACATTTGGGTGTATTTTGTTAGTAGAACAATTAATTTCACTAAAGGTTACAGGACACATTGCTTTGTTTTAAATAATATTCTTCATAGAACGGAAAATGTTTTGAGCACCTTTTGTGTCCATTTTGTTAGCTAACTGTTGCTAGTACTTGCGAGTTGGATAAAAAAATATAACTCACTAGTAGGCTAATCACAAATTCATTAACCCGTGAGTTGCCTGGGAGTTAATTGGAACGTGAGTAAGAACTTTGTGAACATAGTAACACAGTGATTTAATTTGAAAAAAACCCAGCCCTTGAGAAATCTTGTAAGCGGGCATGAGAGCTGGAAAGGCGAGGATAGAAGGGGATCATTGGATGAGCGGAGAGACCGGTTAGGAGTGTATTTAGAGATGAGTGAGGAGATATAGGGAGCGGAACCGCTATGAAGAGCTTTGAAAGTAAGTGAGGATTTTGAACTGAATCCTGAAGCGCACAGGCAGCCAGTGAAGAGACTGACAGAGGGCAGAGGTGTATTAAAGCGATGTGAGAGGAAGATAAGTCTGGCAGCAGCATTCATGGTGGATTGTAGAGGGGCGAGACAGTTAAGAGAGAGACCGGCTACGACGGGAGATTATCAGGGCATGCTGTGTTAGGAAGGGACAGATGCGGGCAATGTTTTTAAGATGAAGGCGACAGTTTTTAGCGACTAATGTGGGGTGTGAACAAAAGGTTGGAGTCAAGGGTGACACTAAGACAGCGTGCATGAGTAGACGGGGAGATGTTAGCACCATTAACGTTGAGAGAGATAGATGGGGGAATCTTAGCATTGGAGGGAGGGAAGATGAGGAGTTCCATTTTAGAGAGGTTAAGTTTCAAGAAACGTGCAGACATCCAGGTAGAGACATATAGAGGGTTAAAAGGCATATCATGGGGCACAGTGGCATATAGAGGCTTACAAGGCATATAATGGGGCACAGTGGCATATAGGGGGTATAAGGCATTTCTGGAGGCAGAGTGGCATATAGTAGGGTATAAGGCATATAAGGGAGGCAGAGTGGAATATAGGGGGTATAAGACATATAAGGGGGCAGATGTGCATAACTGGGGAGGCAGGTTGGCAAATAAAAGGAAATAAAAACAAAAAAAATATATTTTTCCCAATCATAGCTTTTATTAAATATGATTTTTTTTTTACATGAATTAAATATTTCCTAGTATAACTTCTTTCCTATAGGGTCATTTTGTATTAAGGCTTTTTCTTTTTTTCCTAAATTAATATTCAGATTTGGGGGGGTCATTTTATAATCCGGGTCATTTTATAATCGAGCAAATACGGTAGAATACAAAATACAATATTTGAAAACACATGAAAACATGAAACAATATGGCAATGCATGTGCCGCATCACATGACCCACTTGTAAACACGAGCAAGCCCTGAAACATTGTTAAAACAACCACTTAAAAACCGTGCAACTACACCGAACCAGCTGGCAGAGGCGTAAAACCGTAACACTGTAGAGACCACCGGCGTCCCATGCACGGCAGCCCTTATCATGACTGGATTCACTCAGGCACAAGCCCAAGGAGTGTCCTGCACTCATGGGCGTAGGAACCCCTAAAAATCTGGGGGGGATAGCATTTTTTCTGGTAGGGTATACCTGACCATTTCACCAAAAGGGACTTTATGACATCACATTCTAAATACATAGACATTAATACGAAGTTGGTCCCCCTTTGCCGCTATAACGGCTTTCACTCTTCTGGGAATGATTTCCACAAGATTTTGGAGAGTTTCTGTGGGGAATTCTTGCAACCTTGTTGTGTACACTGGGGCACAGTCATGATGGAATAGAAAAGGACCTTCCCCAAAACTGTTCCCACAAAGTTAGAAGTATAGTGCTTACAAAGACGTATACACTATAAGACAAATACACTCCTTATATACACACACATACACTGCCCATACACACGTACACACATACACTGCCCATACACACGTACACACATACAC
>VKOC01000005.1:41842966-41852419 GCA_009364415.1 Spea multiplicata
ATTCTTTTCTGAATTAACTGATGTCAGAGCATACCAATGCGGCATATAAAACCTCAAATGGCTGCCTCAGGAATTCACTTTTGTTCACCCAATTATATATCCCCTGCAAAGTTTTCCTGATATTCTTGCACCCGCCCCCCTTCTTCATTGCTCTTGGCAGTTTACAAATTGGTCATAAAGTTGAAGCTTTTCATGCTTATCCCTAATTTAGGGGTGACTTTCAAGTCGACCATCTGTGAGTAGGCTGGCGGTGGTGGAGTTGAAATATAATCAGTTATGTATAATGGGGATTCCTCATTCCCAGAGTTCTATCTTATAGTTGCCCATTCACAGTGTTCTCTGAACATTGCTTTTTTTCTGGGTGCATTTCCTGTCTACTTTGTAACTCACTAAATGTGTTTATTGACATTCCATCCATTTTTGTGTCCTGTGCAAATAAACTCTGTTGCCCTTCACCTCTTCCTAGGTAACAGAGATGTGACAGATATACATCCACCGATAATATCCTGTGAACCAGAATGCTGCAGCTGCTGCCAAATTGCTCAGGGGTCCAGAGGAACTGGGAGCATCGGGGTATTGTGGGCGAATACTGTGGGGTTATACCTTGTGGGACCACTAGTATGATAATTTGTAACACATTTCTTATATACAGAATGTATTTAGAGTACCTTTACCTCCTGACAAGTTATCAAATTGACCTTTATTGTTCCATTGGATAAGGGTGGGGAAGGTTGCAGCCTTGTTTGTTTGCTAGACTACTCTGTGCAGCAGTTCATTGTAACTTTTAGGTTCAAAATGGAAGCTCTTTAATTTTAGTCTTAAAGAATAAGTCCGTGCAAGACAGTATTTCAGAATATGTACAGATATGGACCAGCAAGAACGCTTAGGACTCTTGGTCCCCGGTAGATAAGTACCCGCTTGTCCGAGAAAAGATGAGTGTGTGGGGACTAAAAGTCTAAAAGTGGCTTGAGAATAGAACATGCTTTCTGTAAGCAATAATAACATGGGGACTGTTTAGTCTCTGAATATACAATAAAAGGCTAATGAAACAGGATTTGGAGAGAGTAAAGGTTAATAATACATCTTATTAGATCTACAAGTCCTTCCTTTATGAAATGCGTTTATTGTCATATTTACAAATGTTAATGGTTTTGTATTAAAATGTTCACAACAATGGTGTTGCGGCAAGCACTACACCATCTCATAATCTTTGAACTTGATGGCTTTCCGCTTGCAAGCGAGAAGGCTATGTGGATAGAAGAACAAGTCGGAAAGAGTAAGGTATAGAAGTGAGAGGCATTTACAAGCCTTCATACTCTGTCTTTTCAACTGAACGTGTCCCCTTTGTAGTGTTAATTATTTGTTCGAGCAGGATAACAGGACTAGCCTATTATATCCTTCATAAAAAGCGGCATAGACTCTCTACCGATCAGCAATGAATTAGCAAACATGATACTGAGAAAGAGGGAGAGACAGAGGGAGACAGAGGAGGGGGATGGCACTATAAAAAAATTCATTAATATCGTTAGGGATTAGAACACTGATTAAAGTGCAGCTGTTAGCATATGCAAATGAGCGATAGACATTTATCAGAAGCCATGCATGTTGCCTTATAGCTGAAAAGCTTCACGAATGGTTTCGAGCTGATTAAAAGAGTTTTAAGTTTCCAAGGATTTTCTTTTTAGTGGGGAGTCGGAGGGGGGGGCTAAAAAAAAGCAATTTGCAACTTATGTACACCCTCCTTTAACTAAAAATAGCTTCAAGAGGTTTCTTAACTATAGTTTGCACTGAGACATTAGCATGAAATTTGCATTCATGAGAGTATAGCAAAAGAAATCTTTAGGTGTAAGACTATATTTTAAATTTCAGGTCAGAAAATATATTAACTTTGCAACACAATACTATTTCCAAATCAATTATTATTATTATTTGTTAATTTAAAACATCATCATATTTTGTATTTAGTTTTTTTCATTATAGATATTAAGACTATTTTTATACATATGAAGCAAGGGGGCATCATTTTCGTATTTACTCCACCTGACGGGGATTTGTATGCAATAAATTTGACCGGAATAGGTTGATTTAGAATAACAAACACTTCTCAATAGCTGAAAATCTCGAAATCAAGATTTTTTTTTGGAACTTTTTGTAAACAAATTGTAACAAACAATAAAATAAGATGTACCGTATTTATGTCTTTCGCATGTTTCCCAGACTACCTAACTACAATAGTGTATTTTATTCATGAGCTGTACAGAAACACATGGTTCCTTTTTCATCTTTAACTGTTACTTTTGGAACTGTACGTGACTTAATTTAGTCCAGTAGGGAGTAGAGAAGCGGTGTTTGAGCCACACTTACTCCCCACCTAGTTCCCCTCCTAACCCATTTAGTGCTCTGTGGCCCTTTTATTGTGCATCTAATTCAAAGCCATTCTCATGGGAGAGAACTCCAGCCACCCTAGGAAGCCCCCAGGTACAATTTTGCTATGTCTTTGCTCATTTGTGATTTCCCACTTATTATCTAGCTTACCTATATATTATTATGATTATTATTGATTGGACTCCAGCTTGTCCTGCCGCTTTAGCAGCCTCCAGTGGCTGCTGTATACTGTGTGCTCTTTGGGATTAAATTTGTATTTTAATGTTTTTGGATTAATTTATGACATTCACAGCTTTTGTTTTTGTCTAGCATATATTGAAAGAAACAGGATGCAGATGCAGGAAAGTTACTCTACTTAAATGGAAATGCTCAAGGGACAGTGACTGGAATCCACAGAAGATAATGCATATGAAGCAAAAAAACCTGTTTTTTATAAATATTGTGGCACTGAAAAAAAGGATGAAGAAGGAGGTTATTACACAGAGTGGCACTAATACTGGAAAAGTGCAGAACTACCTTACTTTTCTGGCTCAAGAATATAGACAATCTTGCTTTTATTTGAAATTCAACTTATAACCAAAAGACACTTCTGTTATAAAATTAATTTGACATAGTTGTTGAGTTTCTACTTAAGTCCCTATGGCATTATATAAAAAGGTAATGGTATGACTCCACATCATGCCCATTCTTACTCTTGTAGCTGTGCCACCATTCCTGTAGCCTTTCAGTGTTAAAATCCAATTCATTATTACTAAAAGATAACACATGATCAATATTCAACAAGAAATACACTAATACAACATGTACACCCTATTTCACGTAATAACATAAAATAACACAAGGAAATGTTTAATCAGTTCTTGTTCTGTGTTCGATATGTGCATTGTCCTTTTATTCTCACCCGATTACACACAGCTGTAACCAGTTGCCTTCTTAATATTTGGTCACAGATGACAAAATTGCTAATTAAAAATAGATTGTAAACTTAAGCCTGACATCAACAATCATTTTTGTAGCTAAATAGGTCACTACCCAGGAGACCTAATGAGTTTAATTCCGACTTAATTTTCTTGACTATCCATAAGCTAACCCGCTGAAATATCTTTGTCACTTCCTTCTATGCTACATTGTATTTTACCACCTTACATTGGCAATGATTTAGCCATGCTTCCAAAAATCAGTAGCTTTCTCTTGCTCAATGATATTAGCAAAAGAAAACAACTCTGAATGGATTAATTGGATCTTATCTGTAGGTTGTCTTATACCAGATAGGGAAGTTTCAAGGAAATGATAACTAGACTTGTTCATTAAGATTCGCGCAAACTTGATTTTTAAAAAAATTTCATGTATTGGTAGAAATCTCCGATATCGAGGAGGCACCCAACAAACGAATGAAAATAAATGTCAAAACCGCCAGAATTTTGTTGAGTTTCATATGTTTGCCTGCTATAGATGAGTCATCTTTCCCTCTCACACATTTTTGGGGATGGTTGAAAGTAATTACAAGATGTTACTTTCTCTGGAGTCAGGCACGCTTAAACAAAAAATGGGTAGAGAGTCCAATAAATCTAACAGGTGCTGCTTATTAAGTATCAGCAAATGCAAACTGCACAAGAAACAATAAGAAAGAGGGTGCAAAAGGTTACATACAGCAAAAGAAAAAATGGATATAGTTAACCGTTGCAATGCAAGACAGTCTACTGAAAAATCCTATCTCATATCAGTCTAAAACTAAACTTATTAATTAATCTTATTAAGAATATTAACCAAAGCACCAACGTATCCACTACCAGTAAGTAAAGTAAGTCTTCCTTACATTAAGGAAGGCTTTATTAAATGAAACCATGTACAAATCTCAAGGGTTCTTTTTGCCTGAAGCTTCTTCTGCTGGGAGCCGTTCCACGCATAAAACACACAATAAGTAAAGTAAATCTTCCTTACATTAAATAAGACTTTATTTCATTTAATAAAAGTACAAATCTCAAGGGTTCTGTGGACCCCAAGCTTCTTCTGCTGGGAGGCTGTTTCACATAATAACAATGAAACACTCTCTGCTCTCATATTGATGGGGCTATTTTGTGGCAGGCTGTTTCACATATCCACCACCACTCAGTAGAGTAATATCCAGCACCCTCTCAGTAAAGTAAATCTAACTTACTGTAAGACTTTAATACATTAATTAAACGTACAAGTCTCAGGGGTTATAAGACCTCAAGTTTCTTCTGCTGGGTGGCTCTTTCACATATCCACTACCCCACATTAAAGTAATATCCAGCCCCCTCAGTAAAGTAGATCTTCTGGGAGAGCTTCTTGTTAAACATCAGGGCCTGACCTCACAAATGCTCTACTGGATAAATGTACAAAAATCCCACAGAAACAATCTTGTGGAAATCATCCACAGAAGAGTGGAAGCTGTTTTGTAGACTGCATATAATCACATGGGCTGTTTTGCTCTTATCTTTGACCTTGGGCACTAAGAAAATTTTAAAAACTTTACACTTCAGGACTAAACAAATCTCAGCAAAAGGAAACTTATAACAACTGGAATAACGGGAAGCACAAAATATCTTATGTGCTCTCCATGTAAACATCATCCTATTCCTTTAAATAGAAGCAGTTTAACAGAGAATAGTACCGTATGCTCTGAAAACACAGAGCAAATGCCCTGAAAAATACCCCTTGTCTTATATTGCAGGGCATCTTTTAATCAAATTAAACTTAGATCCAGATCCCCCGCAGACCTGGATCTTCCTCTCTGGCAGCTGGTGCTGGCACTTTTGCTAGGGCTTCTATGACGGAGCACCGGTGTGACATGACCTTCTGGTGCTCCACCATAGAAGCCCTGGCGGACGTACTGGCTGGCAGCAGTGGAGGTTGTTTCACCGGCTGCCAGAGAGGAGGATCCCCCACAGTGCTGCAGGAGACCCGGATCCTTCTCTCTGGCAGCCGATGAACGTCTGCACGACATGACATGACCTTCCGGTGCTCAGTCATAGAAGCCCCTGCAGAAGTGTCGGGTAGTAGCAGAGGTTGTGCGCAGACATCCACTGGCTGCCCCTACTTGACACCAGGTAGTCTGGATCACGGGGACAAGACTAGGGATGCATCGGTAAGTCGGCGGGGCATATAGGGGGTATAAGGCATATCAGGGGGCAGATTGGCAAATAGAGGGAGTTAGGGCATATCTGGGGGGGCAGAGTGGCATATAGGGGGCATAAGGCATATCAGGGGGAGCCGAGTGACAATATGGGGGGCAAGGTTGGCATATCAGAGAGGCAGAGTGGCATATAGGGGGGAATATGGGGCATATCTGGGGGGCAGAGTGGCATATCTGGGGGCAGAGTAGTAAGCTGTGGGGCAGATGTGCATAACTGGGGGACAGGTTAGCAAATAAAAGGAAATTAAAAAAATGCATTTTCCTCAATCATGGTTTTTATTGAATCTGAAATAATAGTTTACATGTGAATTAATATTTACTAATAAAACTTTTATCTGGTAGTCTTCTATTGAGGCTTTATCTTTTCTTCTAAATATTCAAATTTTGGGTGGTCGTCTTATAATCAGGGTCATCTTATAATCGAGCATATATTGATATATATATACATACATATATACAAACACATTTACATATATAGATACATCCCACCTTTCCCCGCTTACCTCTCACCGCTCCTACAGCTTACTCTCCGGCTGCTTGCGCACACTGTGCAAGCAACCTCAGTTTCACCGCGGGGTCACGTGACGTCACGTTACCTCAATACACTCTGAACAGTGCGGTCCAGGTCAGAAGGGCCCTTCCTAAACTATTTTGAACTTGTACGAGGAGACAGGAACAACATACACATTTGTTTATGGTGTCTTGTCTGACAGATGCTTGGTCGTATTTGGACATTAACTTAGATGATACAACAGAAAATTCTGTTGTGGTAACAATCTGTGTGGCCTGGCTGGCCGATGGAATGTCTAAGCAACTGTTTTTAATTTCAGGGATATCACATACTTTAGGTGATTAGCAATATGTGCAGTCCATGGAACTGGTCCCCACCAGGCTACCAGAAAAGCAAACATCTGTTGCTCTATAAGTACAGTTAAAGAGTTTCTAGCTAAAAAAACTGTTCAATTTATCTTTGTAGCTGTAATGATTGAAGCAGACATGCTAACTTTCAACACATAATTTCCACAAAGATTATGTTATTCTGGAGGAAGACTGACAGGGGAGTGACAGTAGAGTGGTGGCTCTGCAACGAGGGAGCTTAATGATGATGTTGAATATTGGACAGTGACACAACATTTGTTCCATCCAAACAGGAGACACAAAGGCAAACCAAGCTCATTTTTTCTTCTTAAACTCTTTTCATTGTGTTTACAATTGACACTGACACGAGCAAAATTTCTTAATAGTTAAAGCACAAGATATGAATATGAATGTTGAGAATGAAAAACTTGCAACATGCACGTTTTTTAGAACCACCTGGGTACATGGCCACTGTAGTTAGCGACGTACCTCCCAGATGATCCAGAACGATAGCTGGAAGACTATGCAACGGACAAGCCTTTCTCAACACAAATTTGATGGAACCTACACTATATGTAGTAAAAGTATTGAGCAACCTGATCATTACAACAAGAGGGACTTTTATGACATCACATTCTAAATACACAGACATTAATATGTAGCTGCCCCTCCCTTGCAACTTTAACAGCTTCCACTCTTCTGGGAAGGCTTTCCACAAGATTCTGGAGTGTTTCTGTGGGAATTTTTGCCCATTCGTCCAGTCGAGCATTTGTGAGGTCAGTCACAGGCCGAGGGCGTGTGCACCACCCCAGCTATTGTAAACTAAAGTTCTCATGCTGTGCAAGTACATGATGGTCTGTAAGACTATGGTCATATCATTCTTCCTATTAATGGGTAACTAACATTTGCCCCCCACCAGGAAACCCTTGTCCTGATCCAACAAAGGTAGGAAATGGGGAGGAGGTACGGAGGTGTTGGGGTGTGAGAGGGGAAAGGTGGGGAGGATATTTTGCCCCTCACCCGGAAAAAAATTCTGCCATGTAAATAGGGGTAGTAAAAGTGGTGCTTAGAAAAATGTCTGCCTAGCTCCCACTATCTACATTTACAATGAAGAATCCTTAGGTAGTAGAGAGTTCCATGCCAACAGGCTATATATAAGAGAAGACTTTAAATTGATTGAGATTCAGCTCCTTGGTAAGCAATATAACCATAAAAAATAAGAATGGACCAAACTTGGGGTACTTTGGCGTAGTGGTGGGCTAGGCAATATATGGCCATAAAGTGTGATGAAACCAAAATATCTATGCCTTAGATAGGTGTTTTTTGTAGCGTATTTGCTGGGTATGCAAAAAAATTATTGCTTTTGTTTTATATATATATTTTGGGCCAACTGTCCCTTAAACCACACTGGGTGGCAAAAGGCTGTATTTCTATAGAACGAAGTCAAGAGTGACCATGAGCGTTACCAAGAATGGGGAGAAACTGAACACTTTTCACCCAGCATTAATCCATTTAGTACCCTTAGGACAGATACATTCTGAAGACCTGTGCCAATAAGATCATTAGGATGTACTGGTACTTCTTGACTTTATCTCTCTGCCTCTACATGGGAGATCAGGCTTCCTGTGAGCGCCGGTACCCGTTATACAAGGAATGCCCAATCACGTGACACCAACTGGAAGTTCACTCATGGACAGGGCATCCTTTTTTCTTGGGCCTGCTGGGTTCTTGTATTGCTCCTCCTGCTGGCTGAGTGCACATATTGCAATCAGCAATGCAGGGCTATGGAGCACAGACAGATCAGGAGGAGGAGAGGGATAAGCAAAGTTTCTCCCCTTACTAAAAAAAAAAAAATTAATAAAAAAATAAAAAAAATACAAATAAATAAAATTTTACTGAAAGGGCCATACTGCCTGGGATTTTGTAATTTTTTATCCACTTAATCACTATCACTATGTAAAAAAAAAAAAATCAAAAAAAATCAACTACTCTCCCCGATCAGGAGATAAATTAGGTCATTGTTCAGCTGTGGCACCTATAGTACAGAAGAAATTGTAAGCATAAAAAATGATCACTAATAATTATGTTTTATATTTTTATTATTTTAAAAAGAGACAATGATGTATAATGTGTTCATCAAATATCAAAAAACAAATACATGGTAAGAACCAAGAATGACAAAAAATCTGGTTCGTAGGTCATGAAAAATTCTGGGCCCACAGGGGTTAATCATAATGTACAATATTGTTTTTTTGACTTGTTACACGTGCCTCTTGACAAAGATGTATGCAAAAGCTGCAATGATTAGTGGTCATATAATTTTGCTATAAACATGGTTTAATGTTATGACGTGCTTAGATTTTCCTTTTTTTCAAAACAAATAATATGGTTAGGCATCGTCTGTTGTGTTTCCGCAATGCTGGAACACTGCTGACTTGATATTGTATAATGACCAACAAGCAACTATCATACCTTGGCAAAGGTCAGAAGCAGTAATAACTTGTTTCTGTTGACACACCATTCACCTCTAAGATTGTGCTTTAAACTGCTATAATATTTATAAAACATTTGTGAAAATTTAAAGAAAACAATTCATATCCTCACCGTACACACACATACATTCACACACTGGGTCTTAAGAATGATTGATACACAAGCATCTTCTTGTATACTCGAGACCAAAAGGGGGATATTATTCCACAAATCTCCAAGCCATTCTCATCCTCCCAGAAATCTCATCTCCTTGTACTGATGGGGAATAGATGCAGTGAGAGGGGGGACAGCGGTGGACAATTATTCTAATGCCATTAAAAGTTCCCATAAATTCTTTCCCAGTATCACTTCTAATCCGCTCCAGAATTTTACTGCTCCATAAAGAAGAGATTTGCAGTTGCAGTCTGCGAGCATCCTTACTCCTTCCTAAATTAAACACATCGAGCCAGTGTCGGATGTCTAAATAAAAAAGCAGTTTAGAGAAGAAGGGCAGACAAGATCAGACGGGAATAACAACTGGAGGTTTATATTTGCCATCTTGATGTGAGTGGGGATATACA
>VKOC01000005.1:41852519-41934905 GCA_009364415.1 Spea multiplicata
ACCAAAATCCATTAAAAAAAATCCAAATTTCAGTTGAGGGGGGCCAACCCCTATGTATGCCCATCCCCCGCACACAAAATAGGATTGTGAATACCGCCTCCTGCGTGACAGATCTAACGGAAAAAAACGAATATCTACCAAAATCCATTAAAAAAATCAAAATTAATAACCGTGTTATTAAATAAGCAATATCTCAGTAATTAGACTAGACCTGACACAAATTTTGTCTGATCAAACCTGATCTAACGCAGAGCTGTCATAATCAGTAACATTTTGTTGCAATTTTTGTTGAGAGGGGTTGGCTACGGGTTAGCCCCCCTGAAAAAGATTGTTAATATTGCCTATTTTAGAGTAGATCTAACAAAAAAACAGTTGATCAAACCTGATCTAACAAAGATCTAACAAATGCAATGATCTTTTGTTGAAATTCTTAACATGGGGGGGGCTAACCCGGGGGAGGTAAAATATTTGTCTGTATCAATTTTGGCTGACTTGCACATGTCTTATTTACACCACTCTAACAGACGCTTGACCCATTCTGCTGCAAATGTTTGTCTACGGAGATGGCATACGTATGTGCTTGATTTTATACACCTGTTAGCAGTAATTGTGGCTGAAACACTGAGACTCAGGGGGAAGGTCCTTCATACAGTGTAGAAGGCCCACCATATACCTAAGAAGAGGAAATGCGGTTAAGGGCAGAGTCTTGGAAAGAAAGTATTCAGAACTCAGGATGTTCACAGGTGTCTACCAATCGGCCTCAGTTTCAGACAATAACGAGAGCCTGGGGCCTTTATAAAACAGTAAAATCAATAAACAAGCATCAATTTATTTGCACATATACAGGGTCGGAGTAGGGATCAGTAAGCGCAGCCCTGCTACTTTAAGGCCAGTGGCCAGGGGATCCATGCGTATTTGGCTGGAGGACGCACACTGGAAAACCCAGTCTACTGCTGGAGCAGCTGTATCAGTAAGTATGCAACTTTACCGACCAGTAGCCCACCAGACGGATGGTCAGTCAAGGCATTCTCGTATCACATTAATACATTTTTATATACTTTATAGTAAAAGTGCCTAACCAATCGTTAAATAATTCTTCCATAATAACGCTGATTGTAGGAAACTGATGTCCTCTTTTCCAGGAATGGTGTGCGTTATGTACAGTATATGATGACATCAATAAATCTATCAATATTGTGTGTATACACTGCAGAAATAATAAAATTATGTGTAAATCAAATTGTTATTCAAATAAATTACCTATTCAGCAACAGAAACAACTATAAAATGTCCTAAGCCCTCCTAAGATATCTCTATGAAATGCTGCCACTAGCTACAGCTCTATAATAAATGCTTGATTCCGTTTCTATTGTAGATCACAGAATATATGTCTACACCCCTCTAACATACACCCCTTATATTTACTATTGTTTAGTGCTTGGCCATTTGTTTATTTACTTGCAACAAAATGTACAATAGTTAAGAAACAATGGCCAAAGAATCACTAATAAAATACGATAATAATGTAGGTAATTATTTTTCTATATCATCTGAAGTCCTTAAAAGAGTGAAACACAATAATTTCATCTTTAATGTCTTAGATGAAGAGAAGGGAAATCTGAGCCATACAATATCTAGTGATCACAGTTTGCTTTATACTCTGCAAAAAAACATGTTTCTATGGAGAAAAAGCTGCTTGTTTGTCACAAATAAATAGGAAAGCATACATGAGACATAATGGCCTTGATGGAAAAAGATACGTCGACCTGAATGTAGAGATGGTTTAGTATTTCATATTTCCTAATGCCTTATTAAATGTTCAGTTCCTTCTACGACTAAAGTATAATAACACTTAAAGAGGCATTATTAAAAGATCTGCTCCCACCATTACCTTCTAATCTGGAAAGAATGTGCTCTCCAATCAAAAAGTGGGTCTATATTGATATATATATATATATATATATATATATATATAATACATATCATCATTGGAAAGATACTTTAGACATAGTTGTTTAGACAGGGCCTGGGCGATATCACAACCTTTGGGGCTGAGAAGTCCTTGATTACTGTCACTGTCCACCAAATGGCACAGAGTCCTTCTGGTTAACTGTTCATGTTATAGCAATGTACTTTAACTGTTAAACAGTCTTTTGTTATACTTCAATAAGACAAATTCCTGCTTTAGAATTATATTTATATATTTAGATTTTGTGTTAAATTTTTAACACAAAGAACAAATCCAATATATTTATATGTACAGTAACGTGCAAAAGTTTTAAGGCAGGTGTGAAATCATGCTGTAATGTAAGAATGCTTTCAAAAATAGACATGTTAACAGTTTCTTTTTATTATTTAACAAAATGCACAGTGAGTGAACAGAAGAAAAATCTAAATCAAAGCAATGTTTGGTGTGACCACCCTTGCCTTCAAAACAACATTCTTTTTTTTTTTTTTTGAAAGAACTCGGCTGGTAGGCTGTTCCAAACATCCTGAAAAACTAACTACAGTTCCTCTGTATATTTAGACAGCCTCAGTGTCTTCTCTCTGTTCATGTAAATGTAATTTAACACTGAAGATAGCTCTTAATGGCTTTGGCTGTACATTTGGGGCCATTATCATGCAGCAGAATACATTTTGGGCCATTGAGATGCATCCCCGCTGGTATTGCATGATGGATAAATATCTGCCTGTAGTCCTCAGCATTGGAGAGACCATTAATTCTGATTCAATCCCCATTGGCAGAAATGCAGGCCAACTTTAAAGAAACCTCCACCATGCTTCACTGTTGCCTGCTAAATACAGTATGGTTGCATACCTGTGGTATCCTTTCCTTTCCTTATATTGATAGGAATAAAAACAAAGGATTATGTCTCTAAGTCTGTTGCCTGTTGGTTTTTTTGGCTTTGCAGCCTATGGAATCTACCATGGCTTCTCTTTCTTGCTCAGATGATGCCATTAATGCATTTGGGTCCCAATCAGTTGGGTCCCAAGCTCTGATCCAGCATATGTCTATGGGATGCCGCTAATCCTGATATTATTTCTGTGTTGTGCTTGGTCTTCTACATCTGCCACTTTCCTTTTAAGAGTTTTGATCTGTTGCTCTAATAGTTGAAGTTAATTTATCAAACTATCGTGGGCCTTTTTTCGTGTCCATTTTGGTCTCAAGACCTCTGGCTCTGTTTATCCTTCTTTATCTCCCCTGTGCTGAGCTTTTATGTGTTCTCTCATTTTTTCTAGAAGTCTTTTAAGTGTTAATGTTTGGGACATTTTATCAATAAGTGGTGGTTGGTGAAGATGGTGAATCCTAACATTCCTCAAGGCAGAGCTCAGTCTGAAGTGTCCATCTTGTCAGGCTGTTGGCCTTGCCCCACCATATGCCCTATGTTTTATAAACATATAAGTACCAAAAATCTCCTCTCTATCTTTCTGTGAAATATTCTCAGGTCTAGCCCCCGAAGGACTCGAAGGTGGCAGTGGACAGAACGCAGGTGTGATTATAGTCAGCTATAATCCTATAGTTACTCCAGCCAGGGGGCCCAGTAATCGGCTCTGATTTCAGGAGCCTCCCGGTAAAATCTTGAGTTCCTAGGTATGAAATTGGAGTCTGTCCAGTCTTTAAGAGATCTCTATGGTAGAATATGCCATTTATAAGATATTTAGGTGAACATGCATAACATTTCTTGCAGAGAAAGCATTATTACAATGTTAACTTCATGGAAAGAGTATGGATATATTGGGTACAGCTAGTTGTATTTGTCATAATTATCTCATAAAATATTAAAATGTAATGCCAAAAGCATTCAATACAAAGACACAGGAGCTTGTAGAAACTGATGGAAAGATGGGTTAAGTAACCAGGGGCTAAGGTCATGGACAGATCAATAGGAAAAGGCAGATACCAGTGAGCATAGCTATTAGGGAGGAAACATTTCTGAAAATGAGTATTTGAGACTTTTCTGTGATAGTCTATATTCTATACAAGCAGCATGGGCTACCCTTTATTATTGAATGTTGCTGTTGTACCATACCCTACTACCTGAATCCCTAATTAACTGCATCCCCATTCCATCACAATTGCCAACATTATATCCCCAAATGTCATAACATGTGGTGATATTAAACATGTTCAACATCATGATGTCATCCTCCATTATCATTAACAAAAACATCTTGTTCCTGGTTCCACTTTTAGCATGTGCCTAAATACCTTACACTGGCTTTGTACAGGCAGAGTTTTGATCACCAATAAGCCAGGACACTATTAGAATTGCTGCGACTTTGTTGACAACCGTAGCTCTGATGTCAGGAGTGGCCAGCTGTAGTTTCTGGATTACTTAAAACTGTTACGTGCCAGTGATTAAAACGTAGAATAGCTGAAGGACTTTTGGGCAAGCAGTAGGAACTGGGGTTCTCTGATTAAGCAGTGCACTGTGCCACTGCATCGCTTTTACACTGCAGAAAATATTCGATCGCCCAAATACGATTCCACAAGTCTAGTTAAAATGGTTAATGCTGCAGAAGAAAGGGTTCAGTGTAGGAATTGTAGATTTTTGTAGAATGACAGTTAATCACTGATCCCACCAGATCCCAACAAAAAAGGTAAAGCAGCGTAGCTTACACCACATCTGTCACTTTTCTTAAATATTTGAGTTATACCATAGGAAAAGCTATCTTAACTTCTTGATCTCAGGCTCTGCATAATTCTCTTTTTACTTATCTCTCCCTTACTGTTATTACTGATTGATCTTGACATTTGAAGACGAAACTTGATTAATGAATAATAATAATAATTAGTAAATTAATAAGTAATAGATCATTTAGGATTTATTACTTTTACAAAAAGAGAAAATATTTAATTGTAAAACATTATGTGGCCCTGGAAGCGTCATGCCGAACTTCATGCAAAATACATATCTACTGCGAAAGAGTGTTCCTTCCATCATTAACGAACCCCATTCCATGGCTATTTACAATCTTCCATCATTTAATGGAGCTGCAACGTTCATCAAGTAAAGCTCTGCAAATAAAGTAGACTGCTGGTATATTACAGCCAACCTCAAAGGCAATTATGTTTAGTGCTTTTGCTTATTCAGTCAAACAATAATACTGATAGCATCAAGAGCTTAGAGTTTAGGAAAATTAAGCTTAAATATAATGTTACTCGCAGCTATCTGTCTTAAGGGATATAGTGTAATTAAACGTGATATCTTGTAACAAAAAAAGAATATTAAAAAGTAATTCTAGGGTAACTTGATAATACAAATTGTAAACACCGTGTTATGGTTGCCGTCAATTACATTTAACAAATACATTGATATGTTATAAAATACACTTGTTTTGGTTAACCTCTTCAAGGTTAAAATAAATGGCAATGAGTTTGTTTTGCCTGCTATTATTACTGCAACAAAAGTGGTTTTGTGAAAAAGTCTTCTAAACACTAATTTGTACGGGATTTTTTATTTTTTTTGATATGGGCCTTATATTGGGAAATTGTACGGGAATTTTACTGAAACTATGAGCCTCTTCCGTGCCTTTTGACGTTGAACCAATAAAAAAAGGGACATGCAGAGGAAAAAATGGCCGTCACCCTCCTATACCCAATTAAAGCTTTCTGAATAGTTTTAAATTTAACTTAATGACCTATTCAAACAGGAATCTGTTACTTATTATATTAAAATGAGGCCTGTCCACAGTTTGTATCCATCTTTAAATATATCACCTCAGAAAGATGATTTTTTTTTTCTCCCAAACAAAGTGGTTTTGATTTTTCCTTTTAGCTATAGGTGAATATAAGTTGTGTGACATGCAGTATAATACTCTGTTGCTATAATGCATTTAAAAATAAAATACAATAAATAAAACAACATTTTTTATTATTTTGTGTAGTAATAAATCCATTCTTTAATCTTTTTTTTTTTTTGCTTGTAGCCATCTAGAGCCACCCCCCTTCCTTTATCGCTTTCTTATTCTGTTGCCTTTTTCCCCAAAAGTCTGCCTCCCTACACCATTTTTCCTCTTCTTGCCTCGCTAGGATCTCGCTTTAAGCTCAGGTTGTATCTCATAATTGAAGCAGTAGGAGACGTTCAGAACCTCTGTGCCTATTAATACATCCTGTCACTGCTCCAAAAAGTACGTCCCCCTCTTTCTCCCTCACCTTTCCTCCAATACAATTTACATTCCCAATGTAATGTATTGAAGAAAAAAAAAATAGAACTGGAACAGACTTGACGGGCCCAAAAATGGTCGACATGGCCTCAGCGAAGAAACCCATTTCCATGATGAATTGCCCAAAGCATTTTGAATCAGAAACCGTCTTTTTACGCTCCTCACAAGTTGATTTTCCTCTTTTTAAAAAAATCTTCTTAAAGCCTCTCTCCTAATCTTCAGCTGAAGGAGTTAGAAGCATGAAGCACCCCCCCCTTTAAACTAAGAGATGTATTAGCATCCTGGTTGTTGTGCATCAAATTTAAAAATGCAAGGCTGGTAATATTTCAAATCGGCTTCAGTCCCAGCTTTCCCGATAAGCTCCCTTCCTCTTTTTTCCTTGGCTTTATCTGCCTCTCTCTTTCAGTCTTTCTCTTTTTTTTCCAAGTGTATGGGACTGGGCAGTTATTATAGAAACTCATGTACATTTACAGGAGCTGAATTTGTGTTGAAATTCTCCAAACATGAGCTTATAAAATATTGTTTACTGTTGAACATATGAGGTAAATAATGTTTTTTTTTTTTAAATTTTTCTCTTGTGCATGTTACGTCTCGTTTTCTTTTGGTTCTCTGCCGGCTTGTGGAATTATTAATTTTCTTCCCATCTGCTTTTGTTCTTTTTCTATTCCTTCTATTTCCTCTTTTCTTTACATCTCTCAAAATAAGTCATCTTTATTTCTTAACTCCCTCTCAGTTTCCCTAACTGTTATATTCATTCATATTTGCCCCTACTTCTCAGATTTTTCTCTAGTTTTTTTTCCACTAGTTTATAGCATTGACAATCAAACTTCAAATTTCTTGGATTCTGCTAAATAATGTCCAATTACTTTTTATATGATTAAATAAATATTTTATCCAAATGTTGTAGGCTACTGCTAATGATTTTTGGGGTTGGACGGATAATGTTTTCCTCTAAGGCTGCTCGGCTGGTTTGGGGAATCATTGTTATACACCTGCAGCACTAATACACTCCGCTGAGAAGTCGCCGGTTTCACACGTGGCAGAGAATTACAGCGTGTGTAGAGTCTCAGCCATTTCTTGCAGGTAAAGCTGAGGAGACCTGACTGAGCTGTCATTTCCAATCTGTCACGCTGGTTTGATATTGTATCCAGCTGTCCCATGGCTCGTGGCTTTTAGTGAAGACAGACGTCTAAGTGAGATCAAAGCTGGATCATATAATATATGGGACTTGAAGGCTTTACATAAACTAGAGGAGTTTGATCTAAAATAGATATTAAGGACCTGAATCAGAATCAGCTAGCAACTACAAAATGAAATATTAGTAACACTGTAAAGGTGTGTCTCGTGTGTGTATGTATATATATATATTTATACCCTCAAGAGACATCTAGCATATATAGTGTATATATAGTGTGTGCATATATATAAATTATAATGCAATAATAATAATAATGCAATATACACTACCCAAAACCCCTTCTTAGGTAGACAGACTCCACGGTTAATGTAACAAGATAACAAATAATCATCACAGACAGCAGTATAAATTATTACATTTTGAACATGTCGTGTTTTCATGCTTTATTGGGGTGCTGTTCTGTAGAATTAAATTACGAACCGTCATATGTACATGATAAGTAATAAGTTCATGTCTTCGACCCAGGGAAAAGAGCCATCCGAAATAATAAATTATGAAAATATTTTTCTTAAAAATAAACACCCGAGGCAACATAAAATAAATCCATTCAGTGGTGAGTGGCATTAGATTCGAAAATGAGTGCAGATGGAGCAGGAGCATGTATATCTACTCCCATGCACCAGAGCCACCAAATAGATAGAAAACTACTGTTACTATATGGAGGATACGTCTATTACTCCAAGCATGTCAAAGGAGGATGCAATGCAGAAGATATGATTTTTTTTATTTAGTTTCTTAATTAGCCCACAGCACAGGAAATAAGGAGAAGGCACAGAGTGGGTCCATGTCTTTCCAAAGGGTTAACAGTGCTTTAAAATATCTGAAACGTCAGACAAGCAGCAGCTTTGGAGCCAGGACTTTAAATGTCTGTCGCCGGTAGGGGGCTCCTCTGCCATCAACCAATGAAGGGCAGCTGCTCTTCATGGGTTGATGCCAGACAAGCCCCCTAGTGGCGACCAATAGAGTTGCTCTTACAGACCTTTAACACCAAAGCCGTCTCCCCAGGCCAAGTTGCTCGGAGATGTCACTTGCCCTCCCCTTTGCCAGGGGAACTGAAATCATCATTCCTCCGAGGCCAAGTTGCCCAAAATGGTTGTCTAAGACTCAGACAACCACTCTGAGGAACTTGAGTTGGGCAGGGCAAGGTATACCATGGAATTGGAAAAACACCAGTTAGCAGCATCCACCATGTATTTAAGCTGGAACAATTTCAGTTTACTCACGGAAAACCATATTTTGATTTTTTTTGCAAGTTCAACTTTTGATTGGTAGCTGAGTTGAATTTAGCATCATGGATCATTTATATATGAATTCTTAAGTTGTACAAATATCCAAACAATAACACATATACATGGCACTTTACCATATAAAATTACCAAAATGCATGAGGTTGCTTCAAATAAATATTTTTATTCAATATGTGTAGTTTCATGTATATTTTTGAAAAACATACTTAAAATTGGTAAACAAAATTGCCCTTTATGACTATTTTTTATAAAAAAAAGTTTTAATAGAAGTATTTTTTCTGGTAAGCTCACATTAACGGGAATAATATAAGCCCAAGTGTGTAGAGGGTCAAACAACTTTGAGCAAATACGGTGAAATACCGTATTTGCTCAAATATAAGACAAGGTTTTTTTCGGCACTTCCTCTGGAGCGAGCACTGGTATGGCATGACCTTCTGGTGCTCCATCATAGAAGCCCCATCGGTAGTGCTGGGCAGAAGCATAGGTTGTCTGCAAGCATTGCACGGACGTTCACCGGACGTTCACCGGCTGCCAAATGTGCATAACTAGGGGGCAGGTTGACAAATAAAAGGAAATAAAAACAAAAATATGGATTTTTCTCAATCATAGTTTTTATTAAATGAAATAATAGGCTACATGTGAATTCATATTTTCTAGTAAAACTTTTTTCCTATTGTCATTGTCATTCCTCCCACATTTATCTAAGCCGGGATATGTCTCAGACAGCACATATCAGTCCAGGCAGGTAATGGTGGGATGCTCCAGTATTCTCTCTTCTTATGTGGTCTAGAAGCGCGTACAGAACAAGATTGCCTGGAATTGTGTAGAGATGAGTGGATATTTAGAGAACATACCAAGCCCTTACTAATTTACATTTTACAAGGTATTCTGAGAAAAGAAAATGAGTTATCTTGTTATTTCTGTGAATACTGTTGTTAAGAGAGCTTGTTAATTTATATTTAGATTTCTCTAGTGGTTTATGTTATATTCCACAGGAATGCTTAAATAGTAATCTGCCAGTTACTGTACACATGCCAAAGTAATTCTGTTTCTACGCACATCTACCATTAATTCCATGAAAGGCAAGAACTGTAGTCACAAGGGGTTAACCATCAAAACAATCTAAAATTGCTTAAGTGTCGTGAAGCAGTTTGAGACAGACATGTTTACAATTCATTAAAGAAAGTGAGATAAAATAAAAGCTTATTTATTCCTGTATACTGCTTAATGCACTGAGTGATCACATTTTTCTGTGACATTTACACAATGAATGTATTAAAGGTTAAGTGATAGAAAGTATCACCTAATGTTTTATCTACTGATAGGACTATGTACCACACCCTCTTGATTAAATGATTTTTCCATACTTTTGCGCACACTATACTGTTTTTTGAGCAAATCCGCAGTTTGGCTTATACCCTGGCTACATATTTTTTTTTCTGTTAGTCTGTGTGCTGGGATCATTAGTGAATTTATTCAAACGCACCAAGATTGGGGTGGCTCTAGATTTCTACAGGCCCTAATCAAAAACAAAGGACAAAAACTATAGTTATATGTAAAGAACATAATACAACATATACATTACAAATTGAAGAAAAGCGTGTACTACAGTAATATAATTTGTTTTGGATTTTTTTATCTAACATTAAACCTTCTAAAACAATTCTACATTCCACACGATACTATACACTATATAATTAAAACTTTAGCAGCCCATAGGGCTTTGTCACGTATTAGTGTGAGCGTGTGTTTGTGTGTGTGCTAGTGCGAACGTAAGAGAGTTTGCAAGTTTGTATGTGTGCTAAGATTCATGGCTCCAGCTCCCCTGCTTATTGGTCCAACAAAATCCTGCCCTTCACACCAATGAGGTTACAGTATTTACCAAAAGGTCAGGTATGCCATATTTGCCAGCCTCTTCCATGGTTACCACGTTGATGTTCACAAGGGAATCCTGAGTCTCCCTGTAAATTTTAGAGAGCTGGGTTTAACAACTGACTGTGCTTCCACTAGCTAGCAACCTGGGATATAGGTTATATTCACCAACAGGACTCTTTACAATATTAATGACCGAGTAAGAATGAGGGAAAAGCGACTAACCAATCTCCCCAATACCTTTCCCAAACAACCTCTTCTAAGCAATACTATGTGAACAGTGTACATGGTGCGAGGCTCTTTAAAATGGAATGTAAGCATAGCAACACACGGGTACTTTGCACAGTGCTCCTGCCAGCAGAACAGGTATGGCCTACTAGTTCTGTGTCTTCCACTTCTACTCTGTCAGACAGCTCACCCACAGCTTGTTTCAGACCAGACATCAGGAGCTTTCTCTGCTATATATCAATAATCAACATCCACTGGACAGAAAAAGCTAATTGTGCAGCCACGGGATACTTAGAGCGCGCACAAGACTGTGATCCCACAACAGATTCCCTTACACCACTCTGCTCCAACATTCCCACGAGAGCCTCTCTCTAGCAGGGGTAGCCTCAGGTTGTCATACTTCAGTTGAAAAACAATGCATTATTCTTGGTGCTACATATATACTAGATTTTCCTTACCTTTTACATAAAATATTTGGTCTTGTGAATTGAACTTTGCATTATTAATGGCTAACTCCAGTGAGAACCCCCACTCAAAAGCACCAGTGGACATAGTGCCCCTGTCCAATGTACATTGAAAACTTTAAAGAAATCATGTCAGTAAAATTGTGGATAAAGTTCACTGGATTGGTAAACTAGTGAGAAAAATGTTCCATCTCAATTACAGTTTATGATTTAAAGACTAAAACATAGTGGGGGAAAAGAACATACATAAACATTCTTTAATAGTATGACTTTATACTTCTACAATCAGACAAGCATTTCTTCTTTTGGACTATAGAGTACATTGGTGCTTTTTTCAGGAAATGGATAATTTCATGAAATGCCTGGCAATCAGTCGTTAGAAAGCTGGTCCGGCAGCTCTTTAGAGTACATAGTGGTTGGGCTCAATTCCTCAATGGTTTAACTCGACTCATTACTTATATCACACATTGTAACAGCTACTCTTAGTCAATAGAACCCAAAACACAACATAGACAAATAGCCATTTAATTAGAATGCATTTTATTTAGCATTAATGACAACATTAAAGCTGAATTGTCCAATTATGTGGGTCTTGGAGCGGACGATGGTGACACCTACCTCTCACTCTTCAGCAAAAAAACCCTGTGGGGGAACCGTGGCTTGAAAGATTGTTCTTCCCTCCCGACACTACCAGGTTAACTGTGTATTTATACCTGTAGAGAAGAAAAAGCAATACCTAATGGCTTAACATGGAAGCACAAAGCCTTTGTGCATGATTACCCCCTCACCCCAAGCAGATCCCTTGGCATCTCCAGCCTTTGTTTACTCCTCCCCTATTTCTCATTCTTCCTCACCCCTCCATAATTCATTTCTCCTTAAAATCTCTTTTTCTCTACTTATAATTTAAAGCCAGTTTCCATCTCAGCACTCTGACCTTAGCTTCTCGCTCTATAGGTTAAATAGACTATGGATGTTCGGGTATGATGTCACACCCAGTCTTCCTTTGCTTGGAGGGCCCGCATAGTATAATGCAGCTGCGTTTTAAAAGAAAGAATATAAATCCTCCTTTATGTCCCTGTGCAGTTTGGGCCCATCATTAGCGGCTTCAGATCTGCCTATAGATAAGAGTAGAAATAGAAGTAGTCGATGTTAATTTAACCTACTGCAAGTTAAACAGTACAGTTATACACAAAGGGGGATGGATGTTTTCTTAATGACACAATGTCTATATTATTGCTTTTGATGTTGGAGATGTAAATGGCTTCCACGTATGAAAAAAGAGGCCCTTGTTCAACTCATGACAATGCAACCTTTTAAATTGTTGCACTTTTTGCACACGTAGATAACAGCTAGAGGTGAATCAATCACAGGTAACAAAGTGATCTATAATTTTGCAGTTTACGTTATCTATATACATCATTTGCAACAGAGATATATTTAGTAAAAAGCCAATCTTGGATATAATGCTGTGGTAAGCGTACATTACACAGTGTTCTCATTGGAAAAAAATACACAAAAAAGGGGAGCGCACAACCTAAAAAGCATCAACATTAAATTTCCCATGGAAGGTGCATGCTTTTTAGGTTGTGCGCTCCCCTCTTTTAGTATATATGTTTTACTGTGCATATTTATAGGTTCTATCCAAAGCTTCGGGTTGAGCAGCCCCTCCTGCCACAACGGTGTCCAGAGAAGGCTTTACGTTGCTTGAGAATCTCTTGTCCAAATGCTGCCTATATAGAGCAACACATTCAACACTTTGAGTGCCAAATGTTTCCCATTGGGAGGCCATGAGATTTTCTACAATTTGTGCATCCTTTCGTTTACCTGGGATTCCCAGGAAGTTTTTACTTTAACCACATTCTGTTTTTTCGCCAGAAACTTAGCTTTTCATTGATTTGAGTTGAATTTTGCCTTATGGGTCAAGATATGAAGCCTTAAGTACAATAAAAAAAAAAAAAAGGGACATTCTCGTACTATTTTATCTTATAAACTACCAAGATGCATGAAGTTTGTTCAATAAAATACGTTTTTTAAAAACGACCACAAAAAGTATATTTTTTATTGAATGTGTGTGGATTTTAAACATATACTGAAAATTGGAAATAACATAAAGCCATCTTTAGGATTTTTTTATGTATGATATTTAAATGAAAAATTACATAAAGTGTCAACATAACTAGACAAAATTATATATTTCCTAAAAACTCACATCTAGGGCAATAAAACAAGAACAATGTTATCTTCATTTTATTAACCTTGTGAGTCACAAACAACTGGAATATATATTTTGGGGATATTTTTTTCTTATGCAACAAATGCAGCAATTGGGATATATTGGGATATAATTTTGTAAATGTATTTACAAAATGTAAGCAGAATAAAAGAAAAAACATTACATATGAATATTAATATTACATATGAAGTCTCTTGAATAACACAATACCACATGTGTGTTACATTACATAATCACAGGGTTACAACATTATTTCAAGCCAATAAAGTTTTACAGTTGAACTAAAAACAGGGTTTGGAGGATTACCTACCCCAAAACACCCAAACAATATATATACATATACAACACCCCACTTATCCTTCTTGGCCACCCACAGCAACCATGAATCTTCCAAGAACAGAGGACCCCCTCCCCCAACTTTTCCATGTCCCAGGCATATTTGAGAATGGTTGCTGGACTCTGACCTACTTGGAACAAAAAAATAATCTCCCATGCATGCCAAACATAGATACCGCATATGTGTGGAAAGTTTATAGGTATTATGTGTTCATGAGTGTGTTAAGTGGTTTCAACCAAAAATGCGCCCCTAGTGATTTGGGGAATAACTACCCCCAAAATCACAGAATACACCCAACAAACTATGTACCCCCTAAAAGCATTAATTATGCAAAGGCTTGGAAAGAGTGTCTGTGTTTTAAGAGATGTAAAGAAATGGATGGATTTGATGGAGATGTAGAGGTCACTTTGGAATTTCTGGATAAGCAGGTGTTGAAAGGTTTCAGTAGAGGGAAACCTATTTCCTTGAAGCTGTTGCAAAAGTTAGAACAGGTGGTGTATAAGGTTTGTTGGGATAATTACCAATATTTGGTTTTCTTTTCAGGACAGTGTTTATTGTTGCTTTTTGAGCATTTCAGTGAATTGGTGGCGGCAAATAAATCAGCAAAGTCAGGACTTCAATTTGATGATGTGGTTTGTAGTCATAACCATTAATTGTATTTCAGGTCTTCTAAGATGGTTAAGGCTGGTTGGGGTTGTTGGGTGAAATTAATTAGGGTAGATAGGTGTCAGATTTCCCCAGTGAAGGCAGCAGAGTTATTTAATTCTAAGAGGCCAGAGTGTAGGGGCAAATGGCTAACAGGTCGGGTTTACCGGTGACACAATTTCGATTCAGAAGGGTATCGCAGAAATGTCTTGTAGCTTTGGGCCATAAATTCTCCTCGCATTCCTTTAGAATTGGGGAAGCCACAGAGGCCGCTACATGAGGTTTGGTTAGTTTGTTTATAAGACGGATGGGACGTTAGTATTCCGATTGTTTTAAATTATACATCAGGCGACATCGGTTTCTTTTAGGTTCACGTCCTATTGCGATGTAGATTTATTTTCTTGGCGGCAGAAAGAGCGGCAGAAAGAAATTACGGAGAGAATCTAGGTTTTAATCCAAATCAGCTTTTGCTATGCTAGGCATGCCGGGTATGAGTATTTTTCAGTTGAGAGACAGTTCTCCCTTGGCCTAATAGGTAGGGTTAAATCTATTCATCTTTTGCTGTAAAGAAGTCATTTTGCAGTTAAAAGAATTCTTCAATAATATTTTATTAGTTTGGTCTGAAATTGTTCCACAATTGATTTGGTTAAAAAGACAAGACTTTAAAGGGTAAGAAAGAGTTCACCATAAAATTAACACTGCCTGTTTCATCCAGATTGGTTTCATGTGTTTTTATTTATTGGTGCTTTTGGGTTTCATTGTTGTTAAATGTTACATATACCTTAAAACATCATGGCAGAGCTACTCTTAGGCATGGCAAGGCTTCTAGAAGAAACAAAATGTAAAAAGTTTCAGTAATGTAGGGGAAAGTAACAGACTGTTGCAGAATTTTGTAATGACACGCTTTTTGGAGGGTTCCCTTTATCAAGTCATGTGACTGTACATAGACACAGAGCGCACACAAGTCCTAAGAAGGTCCTTTTACACAATATAATGCAAGGTAGCCACATACAGGAAGGGGTTAAATTCTGTGATCACGGTAAAGACACAAACCCTAGAAAATGCATAAGCCTGCAAGTATGACAACTTTTTTGTCCCTGTGGTGCACCCACTTTTGAGTGCTATAACTTCCATCAACCTTGTTATTATTCTGGCAGAATGTGATGTGAGTTGTAGTCTGTATTTTAGATAAAAAAAATAATAATTTAAGTTGTTTATTTTGTAAGGATTGGGTTTGACACGGGATTTCGAGTGGCACCCGTGACGTCACAAATCCCGATCCCTTCCTTAAGCCACCCACTTGAACATTTGTTAAGCAGTCTTTTCTCTACACTGTAAGTGTAAAAAACGGAAGAAGAGAGGGGGTCCTTTTGTGACACCATACTTATTATATATAGTTGGTTCCTGGGGTCCACTCTGCCAACCACGTATGACATCCATGATTAGCACTGAAAGGCTTAAGACAACCGTAATGCATTATTTTTAAACAACAATATTGGAAAGAATTAATAAATGAGTCACATGCCTTGTTAGTTTGTTTGAACCAAAGGGTCTGACACTCAAGGCATTGTGGTACATAAGTATCGCCCGGAAAGAAGCACTAATGACTTTTTACATACACGGTGACAGGTTCCATGACACTATTAAAAAAACATGGTATGTAAATGGAAACGGGATCCCTCTGCATTGGGGCAGCATTTTGTGTTATATTACTAATACTTTCACATTGCGATATTTGAATATTGAAGTAACAGACACTTTTAATTACTAAGCTGATTTGCTTGACGTAGCAAGTGACACTTTAACATCCGTTAACAAGTTGAGGCCCCATCTGCCACCCAAACTTCATAAAGTGTCATATGTGATGCAGAAATGTACAATCCAACCCTAAGAATTACCCAATGTCACCACACATCTTTTTATGTTTGTTTTTTTGCAGTATTTTCTTGGAGTGTACTTTCTTGGAGATGCCCCTTACTTAAAAAGCTAATGTAGCCATCCTGTCCGGCCATTTTGATATACAACGCCTTTCATTTCTCCCTCCGATCTAAACTCTTCACTTTTCTTTGCCTTTTATCCCTGTGGAAGTTTGATGTTGTAGTGTCAGAACCCCCTCTTCAGCTTGGATTTCTAATTGCACAACATCTGTTCTTGGATAATGACTAGCAAGCACACTGTTGTCCTTTGGTATTTATTCAGGCCCCTACAAGCACCTCTTATCAAAAAGCTTTTGCCAGAACATGACACAGAATCTGTCAAAATTCATTTCTTAGCATCTCAAATCCCTGTGTATTTATTTTGTCTTCGGCTCGACACAAGTCCTCTCTCTCTCCAGTCACTCCCACCCTCCCTAATGCCGGTTTTCCTTTCTCCTTCAGTGATTCTACCCCTTCCTCTCTCTTTCTCTTTCTCTCTTTCTTCCTTCCTTCCCTCCCTCTCCCTCCCTCTCCCCCCCCATCTCTCTTTTATTATCCCCCTTTCTGTCTGCTAAACGTTTCGACAGAAGTGTTGTCTTTTTTTCTTGCTGGCAGCTATTGACAGAGAGGGGTAGCTGCCAGCACTGTTTGATGGATAGACTCATTTTCTGCCTTGCAGCAGAGTCTAGGGGAAGCATCCGTGTCATTTGTAATGTCAGGCAAGAAAATGTAATCAAACATTCCAGTAGTTTAATCACTGAGGGCTGCTCGAGAGATGATTGTAGTGTCAATATAATGCTATTTCATTATCTGTTTGTATTTTATATTGACAGTGTCAGATAAACAGTGTGGAAAATTAAGATTAAAAATATGGTAATTTCATTTCAATCACCCAGCCACAGTTCCTGGTCCATTATGCGATTGATTACTTCTGAATTAAATTTTGGGATGAATGTAAAGTTTAATCTTCTTTCTTCTCTGCAATTCAGTTCCCTAAAGGCCTCTCTGTTAGTAAGTACCCATTCCATTTGATCTTTAATGAAAACTAATGGCCCAAATGAATTGTATAAATCAGCCGGCGTGTATTCCACCATTGACACCGCTCTCTTGCAACGTCTCCAAATCTGTTTTAATTCTCTCTTCGAATAGAAAGGGGGAGGGAGGGGTGTGTGTGAGGATGGTAGAGTAGGCTTCTAATAGCCCTGTAGTCTGTACCTCTGTCAAAATTACTGGCAGAGAACTTTCACTAATAATGCATATTGCTTAAATGCCAACTTTCAATATTTTACAGAGCTGACCTTACCAATATCTAGTGCCTTCATACAATCTAGGGTGACATATGGGCATAGATGATGCTCTTAGATTTCTGAGAAAGAAATATGAAAGCACTACAATATAACAACAATGAAGACAAACATCTAGGACAATACATGACAGTAGTAGAAACCTTGCTGTGTTCACAACTGTGTAAAACAATCCTTCATTGGCATGTGTTTCTGAGGCTCTGTAGTGAATAGACCCATATTTTAACTGTTCACCAATGACCGATTAGAACTAACCAAGTTCTTAAAAACCCTATGTGTTCTGGGTAGGCATTGGTTTGGGATATCTGTAGTTAGGCAAAAACGAGGCAAGTTAGAGGCCTTGATGGTAAAACAATGTTAAGTTATAACTGCACGTTGAAATGAGTTGTGAGTTAAGTGGTTTGTGGGAACTCTCAAGGGTCGACAATGAGTGTTGGGGTTTTTGGACCAATCTCAGGGTGAATGGACTGGTTCTCAGAGTCACAAAGTCTGGGGCAGACCCTTCATATTCTTTTCTGAATTAACTGATGTCAGAGCATACCAATGCGGCATATAAAACCTCAAATGGCTGCCTCAGGAATTCACTTTTGTTCACCCAATTATATATCCCCTGCAAAGTTTTCCTGATATTCTTGCACCCGCCCCCCTTCTTCATTGCTCTTGGCAGTTTACAAATTGGTCATAAAGTTGAAGCTTTTCATGCTTATCCCTAATTTAGGGGTGACTTTCAAGTCGACCATCTGTGAGTAGGCTGGCGGTGGTGGAGTTGAAATATAATCAGTTATGTATAATGGGGATTCCTCATTCCCAGAGTTCTATCTTATAGTTGCCCATTCACAGTGTTCTCTGAACATTGCTTTTTTTCTGGGTGCATTTCCTGTCTACTTTGTAACTCACTAAATGTGTTTATTGACGTTCCATCCATTTTTGTGTCCTGTGCAAATAAACTCTGTTGCCCTTCACCTCTTCCTAGGTAACAGAGATGTGACAGATATACATCCACCGATAATATCCTGTGAACCAGAATGCTGCAGCTGCTGCCAAATTGCTCAGGGGTCCAGAGGAACTGGGAGCATCGGGGTATTGTGGGCGAATACTGTGGGGTTATACCTTGTGGGACCACTAGTATGATAATTTGTAACACATTTCTTATATACAGAATGTATTTAGAGTACCTTTACCTCCTGACAAGTTATCAAATTGACCTTTATTGTTCCATTGGATAAGGGTGGGGAAGGTTGCAGCCTTGTTTGTTTGCTAGACTACTCTGTGCAGCAGTTCATTGTAACTTTTAGGTTCAAAATGGAAGCTCTTTCATTTTAGTCTTAAAGAATAAGTCCGTGCAAGACAGTATTTCAGAATATGTACAGATACGGACCAGCAAGAACGCTTAGGACTCTTGGTCCCCGGTAGATAAGTACCCGCTTGTCCGAGAAAAGATGAGTGTGTGGGGACTAAAAGTCTAAAAGTGGCTTGAGAATAGAACATGCTTTCTGTAAGCAATAATAACATGGGGACTGTTTAGTCTCTGAATATACAATAAAAGGCTAATGAAACAGGATTTGGAGAGAGTAAAGGTTAATAATACATCTTATTAGATCTACAAGTGCTTCCTTTATGAAATGCGTTTATTGTCATATTTACAAATGTTAATGGTTTTGTATTAAAATGTTCACAACAATGGTGTTGCGGCAAGCACTACACCATCTCATAATCTTTGAACTTGATGGCTTTCCGCTTGCAAGCGAGAAGGCTATGTGGATAGAAGAACAAGTCGGAAAGAGTAAGGTATAGAAGTGAGAGGCATTTACAAGCCTTCATACTCTGTCTTTTCAACTGAACGTGTCCCCTTTGTAGTGTTAATTATTTGTTCGAGCAGGATAACAGGACTAGCCTATTATATCCTTCATAAAAAGCGGCATAGACTCTCTACCGATCAGCAATGAATTAGCAAACATGATACTGAGAAAGAGGGAGAGACAGAGGGAGACAGAGGAGGGGGATGGCACTATAAAAAAATTCATTAATATCGTTAGGGATTAGAACACTGATTAAAGTGCAGCTGTTAGCATATGCAAATGAGCGATAGACATTTATCAGAAGCCATGCATGTTGCCTTATAGCTGAAAAGCTTCACGAATGGTTTCGAGCTGATTAAAAGAGTTTTAAGTTTCCAAGGATTTTCTTTTTAGTGGGGAGTCGGAGGGGGGGGCTAAAAAAAAGCAATTTGCAACTTATGTACACCCTCCTTTAACTAAAATAGCTTCAAGAGGTTTCTTAACTATAGTTTGCACTGAGACATTAGCATGAAATTTGCATTCATGAGAGTATAGCAAAAGAAATCTTTAGGTGTAAGACTATATTTTAAATTTCAGGTCAGAAAATATATTAACTTTGCAACACAATACTATTTCCAAATCAATTATTATTATTATTATTTGTTAATTTATAAAACATCATCATATTTTGTATTAGTTTTTTTCATTATAGATATTATTTATTATTTTATACATATGAAGCAAGGGGGGCATCATTTTCGTATTTACTCACCTGACGGGATTTGTATGCAATAATTTGACCGGAATAGGTTGATTTAGAATAACAAACACTTCTCAATAGCTGAAAATCTCGAAATCAAGATTTTTTTTTGGAACTTTTTGTAAACAAATTGTAACAAAAATAAAATAAGATGTACCGTATTTATGTCTTTCGCATGTTTCCCAGACTACCTAACTACAATAGTGTATTTTATTCATGAGCTGTACAGAAACACATGGTTCCTTTTTCATCTTTAACTGTTACTTTTGGAACTGTACGTGACTTAATTTAGTCCAGTAGGGAGTAGAGAAGCGGTGTTTGAGCCACACTTACTCCCCACCTAGTTCCCCTCCTAACCCATTTAGTGCTCTGTGGCCCCTTTTATTGTGCATCTAATTCAAAGCCATTCTCATGGGAGAGAACTCCAGCCACCCTAGGAAGCCCCCAGGTACAATTTTGCTATGTCTTTGCTCATTTGTGATTTCCCACTTATTATCTAGCTTACCTATATATTATTATGATTATTATTGATTGGACTCCAGCTTGTCCTGCCGCTTTAGCAGCCTCCAGTGGCTGCTGTATACTGTGTGCTCTTTGGGATTAAATTTGTATTTTAATGTTTTTGGATTAATTTATGACATTCACAGCTTTTGTTTTTGTCTAGCATATATTGAAAGAAACAGGATGCAGATGCAGGAAAGTTACTCTACTTAAATGGAAATGCTCAAGGGACAGTGACTGGAATCCACAGAAGATAATGCATATGAAGCAAAAAAACCTGTTTTTTATAAATATTGTGGCACTGAAAAAAAGGATGAAGAAGGAGGTTATTACACAGAGTGGCACTAATACTGGAAAAGTGCAGAACTACCTTACTTTTCTGGCTCAAGAATATAGACAATCTTGCTTTTATTTGAAATTCAACTTATAACCAAAAGACACTTCTGTTATAAAATTAATTTGACATAGTTGTTGAGTTTCTACTTAAGTCCCTATGGCATTATATAAAAAGGTAATGGTATGACTCCACATCATGCCCATTCTTACTCTTGTAGCTGTGCCACCATTCCTGTAGCCTTTCAGTGTTAAAATCCAATTCATTATTACTAAAAGATAACACATGATCAATATTCAACAAGAAATACACTAATTCATTAGAACACTAGACTTGTTCATTAAGATTCGCGCAAACTTGATTTTTAAAAAAATTTCATGTATTGGTAGAAATCTCCGATATCGAGGAGGCACCCAACAAACGAATGAAAATAAATGTCAAAACCGCCAGAATTTTGTTAAGTTTCATATGTTTGCCTGCTATAGATGAGTCATCTTTCCCTTTCACACATTTTTGGGGATGGTTGAAACTAATTAGAAGATGTTACTTTCTCTGGAGTCAGGCACGCTTAAACAAAAAATGGGTAGAGAGTCCAATAAATCTAACAGGTGCTGCTTATTAAGTATCAGCAAATGCAAACTGCACAAGAAACAATAAGAAAGAGGGTGCAAAAGGTTACATACAGCAAAAGAAAAAATGGATATAATTAACCGTTGCAATGCAAGACATGTCTACTGAAAAATCCTATCTCATATCAGTCTAAAACTAAACTTATTAATTAATCTTATTAAGAATATTAACCAAAGCACCAACGTATCCACTACCAGTAAGTAAAGTAAGTCTTCCTTACATTAAGGAAGGCTTTATTAAATGAAACCATGTACAAATCTCAAGGGTTCTTTTTGCCTGAAGCTTCTTCTGCTGGGAGCCGTTCCACGCATAAAACACACAATAAGTAAAGTAAATCTTCCTTACATTAAATAAGACTTTATTTCATTTAATAAAAGTACAAATCTCAAGGGTTCTGTGGACCCCAAGCTTCTTCTGCTGGGAGGCTGTTTCACATAATAACAATGAAACACTCTCTGCTCTCATATTGATGGGGCTATTTTGTGGCAGGCTGTTTCACATATCCACCACCACTCAGTAGAGTAATATCCAGCACCCTCTCAGTAAAGTAAATCTAACTTACTGTAAGACTTTAATACATTAATTAAACGTACAAGTCTCAGGGGTTATAAGACCTCAAGTTTCTTCTGCTGGGTGGCTCTTTCACATATCCACTACCCCACATTAAAGTAATATCCAGCCCCCTCAGTAAAGTAGATCTTCTGGGAGAGCTTCTTGTTAAACATCAGGGCCTGACCTCACAAATGCTCTACTGGATAAATGTACAAAAATCCCACAGAAACAATCTTGTGGAAATCATCCACAGAAGAGTGGAAGCTGTTTTGTAGACTGCATATAATCACATGGGCTGTTTTGCTCTTATCTTTGACCTTGGGCACTAAGAAAATTTTAAAAACTTTACAGTTCAGGACTAAACAAATCTCAGCAAAAGGAAACTTATAACAACTGGAATAACGGGAAGCACAAAATATCTTATGTGCTCTCCATGTAAACATCATCCTATTCCTTTAAATAGAAGCAGTTTAACAGAGAATAGTACCGTATGCTCTGAAAACACAGAGCAAATGCCCTGAAAAATACCCCTTGTCTTATATTGCAGGGCATCTTTTAATCAAATTAAACTTAGATCCAGATCCCCCGCAGACCTGGATCTTCCTCTCTGGCAGCTGGTGCTGGCACTTTTGCTAGGGCTTCTATGACGGAGCACCGGTGTGACATGACCTTCTGGTGCTCCACCATAGAAGCCCTGGCGGACGTACTGGCTGGCAGCAGTGGAGGTTGTTTCACCGGCTGCCAGAGAGGAGGATCCCCCACAGTGCTGCAGGAGACCCGGATCCTTCTCTCTGGCAGCCGATGAACGTCTGCACGACATGACATGACCTTCCGGTGCTCAGTCATAGAAGCCCCTGCAGAAGTGTCGGGTAGTAGCAGAGGTTGTGCGCAGACATCCACTGGCTGCCCCTACTTGACACCAGGTAGTCTGGATCACGGGGACAAGACTAGGGATGCATCGGTAAAATAGAGATATAGGTATATAGGCATATCAAGAGAGAGAGTAGTAGAGAGTTATGGCATTATAGAGATAGGCAATATAGGGGGCATAAGGCATATCAGGGGGAGCCGAGTGACATATATAGAGGGCAAGGTGGCATATCAGAGAGGACAGAAGTGGCATATAGGGGAGGTATTGGGGGGCAGAGTGAGCATATCTGGGGGGCAGAGTGGCATATCTGGGGGCAGAGTAGTAAGCTGTGGGGCAGATGTGCATAACTGGGGGACAGGTTAGCAAATAAAAGGAAATTAAAAAAATGCATTTTCCTCAATCATGGTTTTTATTGAATCTGAAATAATAGTTTACATGTGAATTAATATTTACTAATAAAACTTTTATCTGGTAGTCTTCTATTGAGGCTTTATCTTTTCTTCTAAATATTCAAATTTTGGGTGGTCGTCTTATAATCAGGGTCATCTTATAATCGAGCATATATTGATATATATATACATACATATATACAAACACATTTACATATATAGATACATCCCACCTTTCCCCGCTTACCTCTCACCGCTCCTACAGCTTACTCTCCGGCTGCTTGCGCACACTGTGCAAGCAACCTCAGTTTCACCGCGGGGTCACGTGACGTCACGTTACCTCAATACACTCTGAACAGTGCGGTCCAGGTCAGAAGGGCCCTTCCTAAACTATTTTGAACTTGTACGAGGAGACAGGAACAACATACACATTTGTTTATGGTGTCTTGTCTGACAGATGCTTGGTCGTATTTGGACATTAACTTAGATGATACAACAGAAAATTCTGTTGTGGTAACAATCTGTGTGGCCTGGCTGGCCGATGGAATGTCTAAGCAACTGTTTTTAATTTCAGGGATATCACATACTTTAGGTGATTAGCAATATGTGCAGTCCATGGAACTGGTCCCCACCAGGCTACCAGAAAAGCAAACATCTGTTGCTCTATAAGTACAGTTAAAGAGTTTCTAGCTAAAAAAACTGTTCAATTTATCTTTGTAGCTGTAATGATTGAAGCAGACATGCTAACTTTCAACACATAATTTCCACAAAGATTATGTTATTCTGGAGGAAGACTGACAGGGGAGTGACAGTAGAGTGGTGGCTCTGCAACGAGGGAGCTTAATGATGATGTTGAATATTGGACAGTGACACAACATTTGTTCCATCCAAACAGGAGACACAAAGGCAAACCAAGCTCATTTTTTCTTCTTAAACTCTTTTCATTGTGTTTACAATTGACACTGACACGAGCAAAATTTCTTAATAGTTAAAGCACAAGATATGAATATGAATGTTGAGAATGAAAAACTTGCAACATGCACGTTTTTTAGAACCACCTGGGTACATGGCCACTGTAGTTAGCGACGTACCTCCCAGATGATCCAGAACGATAGCTGGAAGACTATGCAACGGACAAGCCTTTCTCAACACAAATTTGATGGAACCTACACTATATGTAGTAAAAGTATTGAGCAACCTGATCATTACAACAAGAGGGACTTTTATGACATCACATTCTAAATACACAGACATTAATATGTAGCTGCCCCTCCCTTGCAACTTTAACAGCTTCCACTCTTCTGGGAAGGCTTTCCACAAGATTCTGGAGTGTTTCTGTGGGAATTTTTGCCCATTCGTCCAGTCGAGCATTTGTGAGGTCAGTCACAGGCCGAGGGCGTGTGCACCACCCCAGCTATTGTAAACTAAAGTTCTCATGCTGTGCAAGTACATGATGGTCTGTAAGACTATGGTCATATCATTCTTCCTATTAATGGGTAACTAACATTTGCCCCCCACCAGGAAACCCTTGTCCTGATCCAACAAAGGTAGGAAATGGGGAGGAGGTACGGAGGTGTTGGGGTGTGAGAGGGGAAAGGTGGGGAGGATATTTTGCCCCTCACCCGGAAAAAAATTCTGCCATGTAAATAGGGGTAGTAAAAGTGGTGCTTAGAAAAATGTCTGCCTAGCTCCCACTATCTACATTTACAATGAAGAATCCTTAGGTAGTAGAGAGTTCCATGCCAACAGGCTATATATAAGAGAAGACTTTAAATTGATTGAGATTCAGCTCCTTGGTAAGCAATATAACCATAAAAAATAAGAATGGACCAAACTTGGGGTACTTTGGCGTAGTGGTGGGCTAGGCAATATATGGCCATAAAGTGTGATGAAACCAAAATATCTATGCCTTAGATAGGTGTTTTTTGTAGCGTATTTGCTGGGTATGCAAAAAAATTATTGCTTTTGTTTTATATATATATTTTGGGCCAACTGTCCCTTAAACCACACTGGGTGGCAAAAGGCTGTATTTCTATAGAACGAAGTCAAGAGTGACCATGAGCGTTACCAAGAATGGGGAGAAACTGAACACTTTTCACCCAGCATTAATCCATTTAGTACCCTTAAAACAGATACATTCTGAAGACCTGTGCCAATAAGATCATTAGGATGTACTGGTACTTCTTGACTTTATCTCTCTGCCTCTACATGGGAGATCAGGCTTCCTGTGAGCGCCGGTACCCGTTATACAAGGAATGCCCAATCACGTGACACCAACTGGAAGTTCACTCATGGACAGGGCATCCTTTTTTCTTGGGCCTGCTGGGTTCTTGTATTGCTCCTCCTGCTGGCTGAGTGCACATATTGCAATCAGCAATGCAGGGCTATGGAGCACAGACAGATCAGGAGGAGGAGAGGGATAGCAAAGTTTCCTCCTTACCTAAAAAAAAAAAAAAAATTTAATATAAAAAATAAAATAAATACAAAATAAAATAAATTTTACTGAAAGGCCAATAACTGCACTGGATTTTTGTTTTTTTTATCCACTTATACTATCCTATATAGTAAAAAAAAAAAAATCAAAAAAAAAAATCCTTACTGCTCGATTCAAGGAGATAAATTAGGTCATTGTTCAGCTGTGGCACCTATAGTACAGAAGAAATTGTAAGCATAAAAAATGATCACTAATAATTATGTTTTATATTTTTATTATTTTAAAAAGAGACAATGATGTATAATGTGTTCATCAAATATCAAAAAACAAATACATGGTAAGAACCAAGAATGACAAAAAATCTGGTTCGTAGGTCATGAAAAATTCTGGGCCCACAGGGGTTAATCATAATGTACAATATTGTTTTTTTTGACTTGTTACACGTGCCTCTTGACAAAGATGTATGCAAAAGCTGCAATGATTAGTGGTCATATAATTTTGCTATAAACATGGTTTAATGTTATGACGTGCTTAGATTTTCCTTTTTTTCAAAACAAATAATATGGTTAGGCATCGTCTGTTGTGTTTCCGCAATGCTGGAACACTGCTGACTTGATATTGTATAATGACCAACAAGCAACTATCATACCTTGGCAAAGGTCAGAAGCAGTAATAACTTGTTTCTGTTGACACACCATTCACCTCTAAGATTGTGCTTTAAACTGCTATAATATTTATAAAACATTTGTGAAAATTTAAAGAAAACAATTCATATCCTCACCGTACACACACATACATTCACACACTGGGTCTTAAGAATGATTGATACACAAGCATCTTCTTGTATACTCGAGACCAAAAGGGGGATATTATTCCACAAATCTCCAAGCCATTCTCATCCTCCCAGAAATCTCATCTCCTTGTACTGATGGGGAATAGATGCAGTGAGAGGGGGGACAGCGGTGGACAATTATTCTAATGCCATTAAAAGTTCCCATAAATTCTTTCCCAGTATCACTTCTAATCCGCTCCAGAATTTTACTGCTCCATAAAGAAGAGATTTGCAGTTGCAGTCTGCGAGCATCCTTACTCCTTCCTAAATTAAACACATCGAGCCAGTGTCGGATGTCTAAATAAAAAAGCAGTTTAGAGAAGAAGGGCAGACAAGATCAGACGGGAATAACAACTGGAGGTTTATATTTGCCATCTTGATGTGAGTGGGGATATACAAAGATGGGATGAGCCAGGGAAATCAGATTGTTAGGAAGTTACTATCTGCAGAAGGTGAAGAGGTTTAGACATGCAGGGAAAGGCAATAAACACTATAGAGTCATACAACATGCATATAGACAGATATATATACCATGAACATGCTATATTAAACACTGATACTTAGACATCAATATACAGACTGCCTATGTACAGGCACAGACAAACAGAAATCCCAAGGAAGCAGACATTCCCGATCCGATAAATTAATGTTTTCGGAGTTATCATATCTAAGGTTTTTTTAGTCTTTACTTTACTGATATAACCCATGATCCATGTATTAATATAATATCCAATGTGACTGTGACGTTAGTATCAATAGGTTGACTGCATGCAAAGTGGTACAATGGTACATAATTGTTGGGCTTCAATGCTTAAATAATCTACCAGTCTCAAGTGGAACATTTGTTTCTGTGGTTCTATTGGCTTGTTACATACTTCTGAGACTCAAAATATGTCAAATACTTTTGTCCATATAGTGGCCTACAAAAGTAAGGTCAATAAAGACATGGTTGGATGAGTTTGCTGGGAAAAAACTTGACTGTCCCACACAGAGGCCCACACCCCATCGGGCACCTTTGGGATGAACTGGAATGGCCAATGAGAGCCAGGCCTTCTTAGTTCCTGACCTCACAAATGCTCTACTGGATGAATCTTGTGGAAAACCTTTCTCAGAGTGGAAGCTGTTATAGCTGCAAAGGGGGGGGGGGCGTGGAGTGGGGGCACTACATATTAATGTCTAGAGTAATGTCAAGTGTTTAGAATGGAATGTCATAGAAGTCCATGTTGGTTTAATGGCCAGGTGTCGTAATACTTGTGTCCATTTAGTGTATTATTTATACCTTGTGCTACTGCAGAATACAGTCATCATGTATAGATTTAGGATCTACATGGAGTAGGGAAATACGTAAGATACGTAAGATATACAGTAAATTGCAAGATTGCATTAAATTAATTCCTGTCTCACATGATGCATCATTTAAATGTGTCCAGGGGTCATATAAAGCCAATTTCCCCTCTCACACTCACACTCACAAACACTAACACACTTATACAAACGCTTACACACAGGCTAACACACATACTATAACACACACACTCACTATCCCTGCAGAGTGCCATTTTCAAGACAGGTCACACCTTGTGCCCCCCCACTTCTGACTGTTACCTTATTTGGCCTATTTGGAGAAATAGGATCAGCCGAGGGGGAAATTCCCTTCCTTTCCATCTCCAGGCTAGTCTGCATGTGACTCTTTTATAACTAAATGAAGCATTGGAAACCTTTGCCATGTGATTTAATGTGTCATCTAAAAGCTAGACTTTTAGCTAGGGCTAAAAAATGGCCACTAGCTGCTCAGTTGCATATAAATTATTAGCGGGCACATCTCATAGGCAAAGCTAAGGATTCAATGATTTGAAATCAGAAATGCATGTCTAATAACATCGAAGCAAACATCTGCACATCCAATTCATCCAGTTAAAAGTAATTGTCAAATGAAGATCAATTATGTGAAGTAAGTTGTACACATGTTTAGAGATCCTAATTGAATTTAGTCTTGTACCTAAAATGTGTTACAAATCGTGTCAAATTAATTATCAATGTTTTTTGTTTTTAATGAGCTATTTAAGTATAATTATACACATTGGTGAGGTTTACATATTGCTCATGTAGTGTGGGTTTAATTTGTGTTTTCCATACAAATACATACATATAAAGCATCTTTGGGGGGGGGGGCGTTGTGCACTACTGGGGGGTAGGTTGGCAATAAAAGGAAATAAAAAAAAGAAATGAGCCTTTTTTCCATCATAGTTTTATTAAATATTTAAAAAATAGTTTACATGTGAATTAATATTTACTGGTAAAACTTTTTTCCTATAGGGTATTCTTATATTCAGGCCTTTTCTTTTTTCCTAGATTGATATTCAAATTTTCGGGGGTTGTCTTATAATCAGGGTGTCTTATAATTGAGCAAATACGGTACATCATGAAGGAAACCATCTGTTTTCCCAATCTTTGAGATCTTCATGCCACTGACCTCTCTACTCACTCTCCTACTGATCATTGCAACAATCAAATCATCCTCATCCAAACATTCACTCACCTTCTGTTTCGTTTCACCACAACCTTCTAGTAGATTGGAACAGGACCATCTTCTCTTTTTGCACCAATTATTATCAGTTTTCATGCTATTATTAATTTTTACTCTCCCTCATTGTAATAGCACTAAGAATCTGCTGGTGGTCTGTAAGTTAAATGTACTATGATGCAATAATTGCAGCAGTGTGTTGTGTTTTATGAATGTGGGTGATTACTAAGGGCTGTAATTTTTTATACCCTAAAATAATAGTTCATCTGTACCTTTAACAATTCATGTTTTTACCTTTTATAAAAAAAAAAGCTTGTTGACAAATGTAAAATGAATTAATGTCACATTTTATCACACAACACAATTCTAAAGTGATAACCTTTATTTTCTTATGTAATTTCAGAAATGAAATATTGTTAAAGAGTTAGCAATCCATATAAATACATTCCCTATGTCCAGGATGCGTACATAGAAAATTACAGCAGGTGTCATATGTGGGGTTTATCAGCAGGTTTAGGGCAAAGTAGGAGTGGTAGACACAAGGAGGGGATGAGGTTTTGCACTTCTCTAATGGGCTGGAACAGCTGCCCGTGTGTTTAGGAGGCTGCTTGATAAATGGCTAACCCCATAACTCCTGCTTTGCTGATGTTCTTGCAGAAAATTAAAAGAGCTTGTCTGCAACAAACCAACACCCGGTCATGTTTTAGTTGGTATATTAAGAGAACATGTCATACAAGTAATCTCGTTTTCACTAAAACTAATTAATCCTATATTATTTTTGTCAATTATTTTCTCTTAATATTTGACTTCTAAAATTGCTATAAATATTTTATTACATTTGTTAATAATATCATATACATATATACATACATATTTTGGGGGTTTTATAGTCGTATTTGTCTTATTTACTCAAGCTGGTCCAATACTTGATAACCTTCAGGTTTGAATTCTGAATAATTGTGCAGCCCCACTATATATATATATGTTAAGATTAAGTGGCTAACTGGGATATTGAATTGGGGGCGAGCTTAGCATGTGCATTTTCGATGGATATACTGGAAACAAAGTTGTTCTGGGGTCACGGCCAGTCCTTCACCAAACAGCAACACAAGGATAAAGCCTACAAATTGCTCCCCAACACAAACATGCAATGTCTTCTTTAAAAAGCCAAAATAAGCTTTGACCTCTTTAGCATGCCCCACACACCTATTTTGAAGATATCAGGCAGACTTCTGACATACACACATTGGGTACGTTTTTTGGGGTGACCATAGTCCCCTCTTTACCCCATCCAGGTTTCCTGTATCAAGAAGTTTGGCTACTGATCTGTGTTCACTCCAATGTATTGTTATGAAAGCAATCCTTTTATAACAGTTTTGACAAGTCCCTCTTCTTCAGGGATTTACCTAATCTGGTTTAAATGGGTTTCAGGTCCCAAGGGCCCAGCTGTGGGGTTCTAGGTGCATAACAGGGAAATCTGAGCTTCTCAATGGGCTCTTTGGTCCTGGCATCATCATAATCCACCATCTGAGTCCCTAGCAGAATACCACCCGTAGAGAACAGGCAACGAGGGACTCTGCTAACAGAAGAACTGGACATCCCACCCCAGCTACACCACAGGAATAGTAGGCTGTTCTTATTATACCATGTATATATATATATATATATATATATATATATATATATCTTTCCAAATAATTTTCTATCACAGTAAAGTTATTTTCATGCCATCTATTCATTGTTGAAGAACAACAATTTTAAAAGCATTTTTCAGTATTTCACATAAATAAATGATCGATGGAAAAGTAATTTAATAAAAGATAAAATGTGGTCTGCGCTGACCATTTTAACTTTAGAATACCTTTATTGTTGTATCCTAAATGCATAGCCTTGACTTTATTGTTGTATCCTAAATGCATAGCCTTGCATTTATTGTTGTATCCTAAATGAATAACCTTGCCTTTTAAACTTAAATTTCTATCAACTTAAAGTTAGCAGCATCACTCTATATAGAAAAATAGATCCTGATCTGATGTTGTAAAATGTTCAAAATGTGGTGCTATTTGCTATTGCTAATATTGTAAGGATGCCATTAATTACCCCTTTCAAACCACACTATATGGACATAAGTATTGGGACACCCCTCTTCATTGAGTTCAGATGTTTCAATCAGACCCATTGCCACAGGTGTATAAAATCAAGCACATGGCCATGAAGTCTGCATTTACAAACATTTGTATAAAAAATAAAAAAGGGGTCGATCCGAAGAGCTGCATGTGGTACTGTGATAGGATGCCACCTTTGCAATAAGTCAGCTCGTGGAATTTCATCCCTGCTAGATATTCCATGGTCAACTGTTTAGTAAAGGAAAATCTTAATGCTTCAGCATACCAAGACATGTTGGACCTTTCACAAAGCAAGGTCGATAAAGACATTGTTGGATGAGTTGGTGTGGAACAACTTGACTGGCCTGAACAAAGCCCTGATCTGAACCCCATCGAACACCTTTGGGATCGACTGTAATGGAGATTACAAGCCAGGCCTTCTCCTACAACATTAGTGCCTGACCTCACAAATGCTCTACTGGATAAATGGGCAAAAATTCCCATTGAAACATTCCGAAATCTTGTGCAAAGCCACCTTTCCAGAACAGTGGAAGCTGTTATATCTGCAAAGGGGAACCAACTTCATATTAATGTCTATGTGTTTAGAATGCAATGTCATACAATTCCCTGTTGGTGTAATGGTCAAGTGTCCCAATACTTTTGTCCATATAGTGTATTTATAAGCTACAAATAAAAATGTAATCAACTTAGACATTAACCAAAATATATATTTTGGTTTTAAACATTTTAATGTGGTTTAGTCACTAAAATATAAAAATAAGTTGAAAGCTTTGAAATCATCATAGATGTACTGTGGTTTCCTCTAACATTATTAATGTGGTGTCAGGATTCCACCCTGCTAGCCCGGACCATGCATGATTATTTTGCTGTAATGTCCAGTTGCTACCACTAGTGGCCACCTTCCCCCTCTGGAGTGCTCAGGATCAGATAACCAGGTACAGTTGAGTCTGATCACCTGAGTGGAACCTGGCCAATATAAACCTACCCTGCCCTTTAGTCAGGGCCTTTGCATTAGAGTGTTTGGACCGTTCTTCTTTGGCTTTGAACCTGTGCCTGTACCACCCGTCTGCCCTGCCAGTGGGCATCCTGCTGCCTGTACTTGCTGTTCCTTCATCAATACAGTACCTTTCCAAGTATTCTGCCTGTGCTGTGTTTCATTGTGCCTGTCTGTACCATCCCACTAACCGTCATGCATCGTGGGGTACAGACAGAACCCCTTGTATCCCCTGTGACTGGGCTCCTACCCGGCCTGCTTACCAGGGTCATGCCATGTGGTGTAATCATAGAATCATGACTTGTGGGTAAGTGGAAAGATTTTAAATCGTTAACTTCATTATGCCTTATGAACAAACGAACCTATTTATTTTTTCTTGCATGAAGGGCTGAGTACTGCATAATCGTAGTTAATTTACATTCAAGTAAAATTACATTCAAAATAAACACTGTGCATCCAGGACAATCTATACAATATTGCTAATAATAAGACAAATTAATTATTCCAAATGTATCAGGTCCTTAATTGCTGCAGGCTCTCCATACTAACATGGATGCGTTAGGTTAGGTTGCAACTACGAGTTCCCACACCCTCCAAATGACATATAGTGATTATACTGCACTTTACGGATTTTTACGCATCTATGTTTATTATTTCAGGTTTTACAGGACAATGACTGTTAAATAAAACGGCTGTGGCCTTTACAAACCCATATTGTGTGTTGGTGTTTTTATTTAATTGAGCAACTGAGGTGAGTCTGGCCCGTGAGTCGGAGCTACATCTGCCATAATAAAGATTCTATTTTTATATTCTATCGGACTTTTTTTTTAATACTTTGTATATGATGATCTAGAATGTGCGCTATTTTTCTTCTTGCTTTTATACTATATAAAATATTAAGAAGACCCGATTCACGTTCTTGTTTCCATAACCGAGGTGCTCGGTAACTGAAGTGCACAGTAAAAGGTGTCCAGTGGGGGTCACGTAATGTGTTACTTGATGTTACTGAAGTAAGGCAGTGGCAACAATGTGGTAGCTCACAATGATAGTGCAAGGTGCAGAGAAAATAGGGCACAGTGACATTAGAGAGAGGGGAAATCTGCAGTGATGATGGGAGAAGAAGTTTGTGTATGGTGTTACCATGTGTGTATGGTGTTACAATGTGCGTGTGTTAGTTTATGGGGCTAGCATGTGTAATTGTATGCTGTTAGCATGTGTGTATGTGTTACTGTATGATGTGTAAGTGTGTGTGTAACTGCATGGTGGTAGAGTGTGTGTTAGTATATGGTGTCAGCATATGTGAATATTTGATGTTAGCATGTGTGTGCATATTATTGTATGGTGTTAGTTTGGGTCGGAATATGATGTAACAGTGTATATTTATGTTACAAGTGTTTGTTACTTGTTAGCATTTTGTGTTAGTATGTATGTGATAGCATGAGTGTATGCGTCAGCATATGGCATTGAATTACCTGTGTTAGTATTTGGTTTAAACAGGTATGTGAGTATGGTGTAAGTGTGAATTTGTATGTATCGGCATATAGTGTTAGAGTGTGAAGGGTGAGCTTAGGGTTAGTGGTGTGATGGAGAGGAGGGAGACAGCTTGTATGTGTATGATGTTAGAGTGAGTTTGCATGTTAGCAAATGCATGTTTTTGAAGTTGGTGCTGGACAACTACTGCATCCAGGCTCCAGGCGGTGGATCCCGCTCCTACTCCTCCCTGAACTGCGGTAAGATGGATTCTGTGCCCACTTCTCAATTCAGAGAAACCACGGCTCAGTGGGTCAGTTAATGTGTCACACACTGGGTGGGCCTGATTTTCTGTGCATGTCACATGCTCTCTCGCCCACCCCCTTATAGTGTGATTTCATGAGAATCCTTCAGTACAGCTTATGCATTGAAGTCAAACTACAGTGTGATTTCAATCTATGGGTTTGCTTCAGTACATCTTTTGCATTGAGGTGAAGTAAAAACTTGCACACTGTAACAATGCTGTGGAGTCCAACCCCATGGAGCGAAGTAGGCCACGGTTAGAGTTGGGACTTGGAACTGGAGTGGCGAAAATCTTGGACTGAAGTCTAATACAGATAAGCAAGTTCAACATAGGCGGTTCAAACCAGTCGGTAACTTCAAAGCCTAATCAGAAAACAAGGACAAGGTCATAACAGGATATACCCACAAGGCCTATCACTGACAAGAACAGAGTAAAACGTAACTGGGTCAAACCAGGGAAATGCAATCAAAATAGGAGTAAAACAGGAAGTTACACTATCCAAGGGTAGTTGTAATCTGAAGGTTCTGAGTTAATATAGACCATGTAGGCCGCAAAACAAGGCCGACCAAGATCTAACTGCAGCAGAAACTTGCTGGGGGCAGCCATTCAAAATGAATAGTTAAGTGAGGGAGTCTTGCCCCCCATAGTAAATTGACACCTTTGCCTTTATTTTTAACATAATAAGCAATTTACCCTCAAAGTTTTACATTGGATTTACAGATGGAAGGGTACGATTGAACACTGCCGCTGGACAGCATGCCACACCAACCGATATTTCACAGCACTGTTATGACATGATATTCCATTGCCTGACATCACATGATACACAGATCATGAGAAATTGCTAGTGGACACCTCTGTCAGACCTCGACATCCAGTGCATCAACAGGAATGAAACGACAATAACATTCAACTGGATCAGTTATTACTGGGCTGGAGGCAGTGGAGGATCCATAAGATGAGATTTTCACAGGGTTCCATTATTATGAAACACACCCTGACAACTTGAATCAAATTCACACTGTATTTGAATAAAAAACTGAATAATTAAAATTTTGTAGTTACATGAATTGTATTTTTGATTAAAATGTTTCAAAGTTGATCAATTAAGATGTTTTAAAACCAAAACCAGTTTGCTCTCTGTATATATATATATATATATGTGTGTGTGTGTGTATATATATATATATATATATATATATATATATAATGGTGAAAAAAGGATAGATTTGTTTTTAGTTTTTCTCACTGAAATATATTTTCTAAAATCATAAATACTTGGCATTTGGAAATTCCATTAACCTAAAGCATTACCACCCTGCTTCCCCTTTCAATATTTAATGGACAAATCATGTTTTCTTCCTTGCTAAACTGTAACATGAATGCTAGATTTTTTTTTGAAATATATTCATTTGGGTGCATTTATTTAACCCTTGGGCTTGAGGCCCCAAGAGGATGCTACAGGGCAAAGGCGATTGTCAGAATTCCTGTATATCGTTCTGCAAGAACGCATTAAATATTAATTTTACACTGGTCTGCACATACATACGTGTTCCCCTTTTATATATGTATTTATGGGCTGACGACTAATACTCCGCCATTTTGTGTAAATATATAGAAAACAGAAACACACAAGTGGCAGGTGGGAGGGAAAAACTGTCTGGGGAATCTAACACTACTCTCTTCTGCCTAGGGATTGTTATTAAAGCTTTTGGAGATCACATTGGTCTTTGGGGGAAGCCCTTAAAATGTCTAGAAATGTACAGAAGTGGGTAAATGAAAAATTAGCTTTTTACAAGATATATTACATAAAGCAACTGTTATATGGTCTTACCCAGAATCTGTGATCTTAGGTTAGGTTAAGAATAACTATCATTTAAGTCTATTCGTGGCCAACATACTTGTTTTGTGGCTATGACTCAATAGTCTATGCCAATATTAACTGTTGATTTTCTGGTCTTGCTCTTCAAGACATACTAGGATTATTTTACCCCTCCAATGTTTCTCAATGGAGCCTCATGTCACATTATTCACACTCTCCTACTCATTCTGTCTCTGTCTCCCTCCCTCTTTCCTTCACTCACTGGGTCTCCTTTCTTTAGCTCTGCCTTTGCAGCGTTTCAAGGTTAAAAACGCTTTGGACACACAATAGCGGATGTGTAAGATTAGCTGGTAAAAATGTGTTAGGAAGAGAAAAGCTAAATGTATTAAGAACAAACAAAAAAATAAAAAAGAAAGAAGTTGGAGTCTTTTCTTAAATCTCAGAACAGAAGCAAAACCTCCCTTGATCCTTTATCTCGCTGTAACCACATAAATAACTACAGAAATATATATATTTTTGAATTCACAGAGGGCCTACATTTTATAAAGCCTTTTTTTTATTATTATTTTTCTTTGCCTTTCATCAGATTTCTCTTTTCTTTCTCTCTTTTTTTGTATTTCAAAGCTGGCAGTTCAGTATATGAAGGAGACAGCATCATCTCTGTTCTTGGTGAAGGAATCAATGCTAATCCTATTTATGGAGACTTATCACCTCTGCCAGAAACTGCAGGGGAAAAAAAACAGCAAAGAAGGAGGAAAGGAAAAAATAAAACGGAGATGTCAAAATCAGAACGGAGCAGGGAGAGAGGGAATGAGGCTTTTTGAAATGGTGAAAAAAAAAGAAACAAATAGGGGTGGGGAGATATATTATTTGCCGAGTTTCTTAAACAAGAACGTCTAATAAGATAGAAAACATTGTATAATATAGAAAGAAAAAGTAAAGAAATGGTTAGGACAGGTGAAACGTTGAATATAATTATGTTTGGACTCTGATGTGTATTTAAGGTAATGTTACAATCACTGGACAGTGCAACATCTGCAATACAATTAATTTATCTTACTATGGTGATTAAATTACATTTTACAATAGAAACAAAATTATAAGTAGAACGACTAAAATAGTAATTTCTGGAGAGGCACTTGGCTTAGAAGTGATTATGTCAACTTATTTTTGGAGGGATGCAAAAAAAAAATACATTGTGTCAATTTAACTCTATTTATTTATTTGCAAAGTAGCAGGTAAATCCATATGCATATAAATCGCTCAAAAAAAAAAGATTTAGCTATAATGGGAATACTTCTTGATATGTTTTTAGTCTATATTATCATAAATATGTATGGGATTGCAAGTAAAGACACAAAAATAATACACAATACCACAATCTTCAAGAACATTCTGGGGTAACCGCTCCATTGATCCTATTGATACCCCTCTGGCACTTCTTTCCATTTTTCTTAGCTTCTACCTCTTCTTGTGTCCAAGTGTCAAATCTTTACTGACTGGGATCCAAGGTTTCACCCAAGCATGAGTGTTCCTCCATTCCTAAATAACAAAATGTATCCTGCACCTAATTGTGTAGCTACTTTTAGCGTTTATAGCAACCCTTTGTCTGTTTAATTAGTTATGTTTTTTCTACACTGGGTATGTTAGGATCGTCTGTCCTCTCTGGGATTCAGTTGTTGACTGCCAACTATGACACCATGGATGTCCCATTCTGTTACATGTACATGTGAGGTTTTATCACTTATAACCTATGATATATATCAAGGGGAACACATGATATCTCTTCCCACTGACAATTGATGTCTTCTCACAGCATAATTGATGTCTTTCCACAGCACAATTGATGCCTTCTACAAAACTAGAGTGTGACCTTAACATATTCAAGATATAAGTCTCTATACAAACTATTCTGTAACAAACTATGTCTTTTTGTGACCTTTGCTGGGAGGTTGTCTTCGCCGTTCAATGGCATGTTACTGAAACAGATTTGTATATACCAAAGTAGACAGTGATTAATGTAATAGATTAAAACAGAGGTATTCACACTGCACCTATTAATATGAGCAGCACTAACTTCTCTAGTGTCTCACAAGTAGAAGAAAAGTATACAAAGTAGAAAAGTAAAGATATGTGCTAAAAATGATCAAATAATGTTCACCAGTAAAGGTGCTTTGTGCGAGATAGAAAGAAGACACTTATCTTAGCTTGTGTAGCAGGATCAATTCAAAAAGGATCAGAACCTCACAAAGGGAAAACCGAATAAAGTTCATAGTGCAGTATTGTCTGTATCAGGAATAAGCATAGAGAAATGATATACTTTTATAGTATATCTTTACATATACAGTTTATTTCCTCGCGTTTAGCTTAAACACACTAGAAGATGGTGTTATAACGTGCAAAGTGAACCAATCACATTTACAGTAATCTGAAATACAGTATTAAGCAAAAAATTTTCAGGACTGTACTTTTATGCCTCCCATTGTAGGTTTAATCACATAAAAAGAACAAAGTCAGGTTTAAAACAAATTCTCATGAATTATAAAAAAAAGAAAATTAGTTTTTCATTTTTCGTTTTTCAGCCCGAATACCGAACCTATGAACATGGTAGCGGCAAAACGTACACGAAGACGAAGACACACAACACGAAGGTTCGTCTTCATCTGCTAATCTCCCTAGTCCCTTCCCCGTTTAGCCTACCTTATATATATGCAGCATCGCAGGGGTTAACGGAAGAGGAAATCAGTAGGTTCGCCGTCAGGAGTCTGGTCTCCCTGCTCCAAGAGTTAAAGGTCCGTACGAGCGACTCTATTGGTCGTTCATATAGACCTTTAACTCTTGGAGCCAAGTTGCGCCACCAGGATTTTAAAAGTCTGTATGAGCGACTCTATTGGTCGCCGGCAGGGGGTTCATCTGCCGTCAACCAATGGCAAAGGAGCTCCCTGCCAGTGACCAATAGAGTCGCTCGTATAGACCTTTAACTCTTGGAGCGGGAAGATCAATGGTCCAGGGGGTGGCATTCCCTCTGCTGTGAATCCACCCTCTTGGGGGATCAAACCCCCCCAGTGTGATGCTAGTCAATGGGCAAGTGTGAAGGCTATGAAGGCATAGCCCTCAAAGACTGCACTAAAAGTCTTTAAGATTGAAATATGACATCATATCCCAGCATCCTGTAGTGAGGATGGCGGCCATGGAATGAGCTGCTGGAGGTACTGCCCTGGCCCAGGCCTAGTGCAGCAACAAAGTTAAATAGATAAGCGAGTAAAGCTGTGTTTGGGAGGTGATGCAATTAAGCACTGGAAATGTGTGATTTGAAATATATTGAGTGCAATTCTGAATTAGGAGAAAATGATGGTCTAATGCAGCACTGTTTAGAGTTTTTTTTTCTATATTCTCTAATAAACCATTTTTTTAAATTGACATAATGCTACACAGATCTCGCTTAAAAATACTTCCTATTCTGGAATTCCAGTGCCCTCTCCTTCCCTGGTGACAGCGTCTCTTTTCTTGGAGCTTGAATTCTGTTCTCATGTTAGGTGTGTAAAATACCTAGTAAAAGTCTAAATATTGTGTGTTTAAAAAGCAGGAAAAGTCTATATAAATAAGTAGCGTGTTGAGTTAGTTACTTAGGTCCTTAGCCTGTTATCAGTAGATCATGAAGCAAGGCTAGACTAGGGAATAAAATCAACAATAGCACCTTAAGGCCAGCGGACATTAAAATTACATATATATGGGCTTCCTGGAGGATACATACAGCCACAGGCCGAGCTCTTAAAGCTTTTGCAGCGTGGGCACTTCCAGCCAGCAACCACACACTAAAGGACAGGGTCTGTCCCACAAGCAGGGATAAAGGTAAGTGGGAGTAGCTATTGGGAACCATTCGCCCAGTCTTCTGGAAAGGCCTGGACTGGCCACAGCCTTTAGCACTAGCCATGCAACTTAATCAGTAGTGTTACTTATGTAAGGCACTACACTAGGTCCAGGCACATCCCCTTGGCCGCATCAAACAAAAAGAAAGATACCCAACAGATGCGTGTGTATATATATACCGTGTATATATATATATATATATATATATATATATATATTATATATTATATACGGTATATCATATATATATATTATATATATAGGGAAGTTTAGGGCACTACTCTTTTCATTTGATTAATTCTAACTGGCTTAGACTGTAAAATATGGGTTTTTTCTCTGAATGCGTCAGGCCCAGAAAGGACATACACGGCCCCCCTCTATGTTTATCAGGTTGAGGGCACTGTATTTTGATGTCAATAAGCAATTTTTCTAGCTCGGTCTCCGGTCTGACCCTTTTAATCCATCAATATATTATTAGAGATAAAATTGCCGGAGACCCCTGCTGCACTAGCAAGATAAATGGCGCCTCTGAAGTCAGGCATTAAAGAGCAGATTAAGGCCTTGTGATGCTTCTTTCTCTGCTCTTCTGTCCAAGCTATCACACAGAGTGACAAGAAAGAAAAATAATGAACTCTGGCCGGGGGAAGACAGAAAAGGGGGGAAGCAAAAGAAAAAAAAGAAAATAACAGAAAGAGAGAGAGATTGTATTCTGCTCTTTCCCTTCTGTCTCCCTCTGACGCCGCGCAAAATGACATTCACTCTCCATGAGGATTCAGCAGCAAGTCAGATATACTATGCATTCCTAGATATGTGTTTATGTAGTAGGAATATATATATATACATATAAATATACATATATATTGCGAGAGAGTGTGTTGGTGCAGCAACATCATATGGTACCAAACATGAAGATAGTTCTTTTTACTCATGTTTTGCCAGAGAGACCAATTTTCTACATGAAACCAAATTGCAGACCAAGTTGAGGTGCCAACACTTGGGCACCAGGGGGCTCTTTGTGTTCGTCTTCGTGCTCATCTTCGGGGGGGGGGAAATATTCGTATTCCGCGAATATTCGCCTGTTCCTGTCTTCTCTTCGGGCGAATATTCGTGGACGTACTTCGTGTTCGGTTTTTCTTCGTTTTCCCGATTAAGGGGTTAATACGGGGTTAATGCAGCTCTGGCGCCAGGAGTTTAAGTGTACGTATGAGCAACTCTATTGGTCGTCAGCAGGGGGCTCGTTGCCATTGGTTGATGGCAGACGAGCCCCCTGCTGGCAACCAATAGGGTCGCTCGTACAGACTGTTAAACTCCTGGTGCCGTAACTTACCCGGCACATCCCACTGGTCTCCCTCCCTGTTCAATTAGTTAAATATCCGTACGAGCGACCAATAAATAAATAATGTCTCGTACGGACATTTAACTAATTGAACAGGGAGGGAGACCAGTGGGATGTGCCGGGTAAGTTGCAGCATTGAGGTTTTAAAACCAATTGGTTGATGCCAGAGGAGGTCCCTGTAGGCGACCAATAGGCTCATTCGCACTGCCCTGTAACCCATGACGGCGAACCTGCGGATTTCTACTTCCGGGAACTGCTGCGATGCCGCAAAGACAAGGTAAGTTAGAAGGGGGGGGAGAATGGTAGACGAAGACGATCGCGTTTTACCGCCGCTGTCTTCTCTGCAGCGTGTCTTCAGAACGAACACGAAAACGCACTCTTCGTGTTCGTTTTCATGTTTGCCCGAAGACGAATGCACAAGTCTAGTACCTACCCCTGGTGTAGTACATTGGTGTTTTCAAAAATGTAACACACGCAAGCACATACACACACTTTCCTTTAATACAATTCTGCTTGGCAGTAAATGTAGTCATTTGAAGAATGATCTTCATGTTTAACCTTTCTTTCCTCATATCTTCAGGAAGAAAAGGGCAGTAGCAGCAGCACATGGGTTCCATCTGCAAAGCCACCAAAACCCTATCCTGCTTTATCTAAGTATATATATAAATATGTATGCAAACACCTTGCACCCATCATGTTTAATACACATTTATATAAATATATGTATATTAAACAGATTGGGTACAACATTTTGCCAACTTTTTAGATGGAACCTATTTGCTGCTGCTGCTACTATCTCTCCTTCTCCTCATCTCTCCTCTTTCTCATTATCTCCCCCTTACAGACCTCTGTTTCTGAGCTCTATCGCAGTGCGTGTAGCTTCAGTGCAGAGCTCCTGCATATGACATCATATTCCAGCGCTCAGCATCAATGGCTGGCATGCTTTGCAAGGGAGCATTGAAACAGAGGTCTGTATTGCAATGTGGACATGTGTGCCATAGCTGTGCCATCACTGGATTAGATGCACTGAATGTTTTTTCTCTGCCATCCATTTCTATTCCTATGTAAAGACTTGTGTGCATCATAATGCCGAAGCTTTTATGAGCCATGAGATATATGAGTTGCTAGTTACCAGCTGTGGGACCTTGCCAGCCAGCATGAGAAACCTATGGAGTTATCAGACAAGTGCTTGTAATCTCCCCTAGCTTGTGTGTCATCATGTGAGTTTGCAAATGACCAAAACGACTTAAGCACAAATGTGTTTCCCAAAGGAAATTATCCATGTATTTCTCTTGATTTTTTTATTCTGCTAGCAATAATGTAACATAATTAACTAATTGTTAATTGACAAGCACTATTACTTTTTAAAGTAATGTTTTTATTCTGTTTGCCCCTCAAAATACATATTTTGTTAGTCAGGAGTAAAGTGGAGCATGCTCTGAACTTTGATTTGGGAGTTTCTATACTTTCCTTTCTTTCGTAAAATATATGGACCTGGGGGTCAGTCAAGTCCATGTGGGTCAGTGTATCCACCCTTAGTGATTAAACCCACATACATACAATCATATACTATACATCTAGTGCAACTGACTCTAGGAAAGAATGTTTCAATTGAACCATCATGGGAGAATACAATAGGTGGTGTGGTGTATTATGCACAGGGTGACTTAATAATTGTTGGACATTTTAGGTAATCGTGTGAGAGTATCACAAAGCTATGTCTGAGGTAACTCTTTCACATAGCACATGCCCGGCCATGCCCGGCTATGTGAACATGTACATCATCAGGTGGCTGCTGGCGTTAGAGTGCCAGAGTGCCTCGTGATTGCCACTCTGGCCCTAAAACGCATTAACTAATTGTAGTTTATCAAAAGACATTCTAATTAACCTGAGTTTCTGTTGGGTTGGAAAAGACAAGATTTAGTGAGCTTTCCATGCAGGATAAGTAATTAACGTCTATACAAAGAACCTTAATTTTGCAAGAATAATATATTTGTCTTTTATATATTTTATATAATGCATCTAGGCTTAATGGGAAGACCTACAGTATATTTGGCTATAAACCACTTCTCCCAACATCTGCAACCATATCACGGCTATAGATTTGTGAAAAAACTTTTTCAGAAAATAACCATGGCGTAGCATGTTGAGATTTTTAACTTTTCGCTACTAATATTTTTGGCATCAAACATTCTTTCTTGATTGATTCCAACATATAAACCCCCAAGGCCAGTTCAGTGCTTCAGAACATTTACACAAAGTACCAGAAAAGGAGTTGGAGTCTCACAGTGCCCTGGTATAGTGTTTATAGCTGTATCCTGCAGATAGTATACAAAAAGTGCTCAAGACCCCCACAGTTACTGCTTATTTAAAAGCATAGTTGTCGTCTAAGCATTTATCTTAGGTGTAGCACTGACTGTGGCTTTTCAGGTCTCCACAATTGCAGCAATGGATACACTAGAATCTCTAGAGTATATCTGTGAGTGTATGTGTGTGAGTTAGCATGGATGTGTATGTGAGTGTTAGCATGAATTTGCATGTGAAAGTGTGTGTTAGTTTGAATGTGTACATCTGCATTAGCATGAGTGTGTGTGTTATTGTTAGAATGAGTATGTGTAAGTATTTCTGTGTGTGTTAGCCTCTGTATGTGTTAGCATGTGTGTTATGAGCATAAGTGTGTCAACGTAGAAGGTTGGGTAACGGATAGGCAGGAACAATACGTAGGTCGATATGGAGGTCACAGGTCAGGCCAGGCAGCGACACTTTTGTAAATTGTATAACAGGCATGGGTCAAGACAGGCGGCAACAATCTCGTAAATGGTATAACAGGCACAGTTCGGGGCAGGTGGCAAACACTCAAAGTCAGGAGACGGTCCAGGAGCCAAAATACCGTAGGCAGTAATGAAGCGATATAGGAACAGGATACGGGCAAAAGGGAAAGGAGGCCAGCAGGATACAACCAAGCATGAGCGTTGTGCTTGGTGCACTTTTATAGTGCCAACGGGTGATGTTTTGCGTGGTCTCGCGCCTTGTTTTCTATTCCCTGTAGAGGGAACAGGCGTACACGCTTTATTCTGTGCATGTGCTTTACTACTAGTAGGCACGCATGGATGTGGCGCATGTGTGTCCCCCCGTTGAGGCTTGAGCTGCAGCCTTGCGGTGGAGCCTCCCATGCACCCCCGGTCTCTATGTAACTATGCGTGTCAGTGCGTATGTTAGTTACTGGGGGCGGGGGAGATTGTGCCACTTGGCTTTACCTGAATGTGTATGTGTGTGTGCTATTGTTAGAATGAGTAGAATGTTGTGCATGTGTGTCCCCCGTTGAGGCCTGAGCTGCAGCCTTGCGGTGGAGCCTCGCGGTGGAGCCTCGCATGCACCCCTGGTCTCCTACAAGCAAGATGTGGCTGTGGTCGGGACAGCGTGTATGTAGCTACTGGGGCTGGGGAGATTGTGGGGGAGAGGTCCCAGCCCTCCCCTGGCCATGTATGTTAACTTCATGTGGACTCTTTCTGGAACTTACAACTGAATATCTATGGCATATTTGCGCGTAGAAGAAATTGAATGGGCCGCCCACAGATGTAGGATGTGCCCATACCATTTTCTTCTTGAAAGTAATTTAACCTGGAAGTATAATAATGAGTCTTGGCCTCTGATTATTCCCAATAGTAGGACACTGCAGGCAAGCATGTTAAGAAATAAAAAAAAAAAATAAAAAAAAATAAAATCAGAAAAAGAAATAATCAAGGGTCACTTAATTCTGGACAATCCAACAGTGTCACTGTCTGTTGTCACTTTTTGTTTCTTTCTACAGTCCACATTATTCAATTTCTGATGAAATCATTTCTAGAAATTCTCCAAATACATATTTCTCAAAGCCTGACACCTTCTGGCCCCATCTACAGTTTTCTTTGAGAAAAAGAGAAAAGCATCTTTTAAAACAAGCGTAAAAAATAATAATAATTTATACATCAATGAAATTCATGCTACTATTAAAAAAAGGTTCATAACGTTTACAAGACATCCAGTTTAATCATCGTTATCTCTCCAGAATCATAAGTGGGAAGAGAGAAAATATAGAGCGATGTTCTCCTTTAGCAGGAATGTAAAGAGCATTTCATTTAATCATGTCTGCTCTGTAGTTATGGATTTTCATTATGATTATCAATGCTGTTGCTGCTGTGGATAATATTAATACCCATAGTAATGATGCATGAAGCTTCAAGTGTAATTTCTGCTCTCAACTTGTCTCCTATTAAATTGTTACCACTTCATCATTTGTGTAGAACGGCGCGTTTCAATTAATCTTCCCATATCAGCAGCCTTAAATTAATATAGATCATGATTCATTAGCTTATCTGTGCTGTAGTCTTGGAAGATCATTTATAAAGATCTAAAAACCACAGCTAAGTGATGTCCTACTCATTTGCTCCTTTCCTGTTCAGTGTGGCTTCATTAACCGGCTCTTCTTGCAAGTAAAATACTGAGGATTGTGTGTATGAATTAAAAAAAAAATAATAATAAAATAATCATCACTGGCCTGATTTATTGCTTCTACATAACACATTATTCAGGCCCAAGTGATGTGCCTTCAGTTTTTTTTTAATAAACCTTAAAGGAAAAAAAATAAAAAATAAAAAAAAGCCTTATGTCACTGGTTTAAAGGACAACCAGACACACTACATGAAGCAATAGAAGTCTAAATAGACGGATTGTAGTGAGCTATTGTATGAAATCAAAGTGGATCTGTTTATTTTCCCGAATTCCACATTTTACAGTTCTGTATACTAAATTATCCCATGTAATGGTGTTTACGGGCTAAGAATAGGTATACAATGAGAGCAGCCATTTTAACCTTCCGTTCTAATGATCTGCTTGATTGCCCCCCCATTAAGTTTTTGTTTCTCCATAAATTGACTATTAGTTCAGACATCTTTTGTTAGGGTGGTATGAGGACAACAAAAATAATTTTTTTGAAACCATTGCCTTAGATTTTGACTTCTCTGAGGCATTTTTTTTGAACATAATAACACTGTGGAAAAATCAATAGTATTGATTATCTATTTTAGTTAGCAAATTATCCGTGAAAACAAAAATCCCCCTTGTTAAGGTACTTGTGCGATGTACTGACATTATAATGGCCAATGTGGGCTGATATTGCGATTTAGTTACACATTTTCTATTAAATAGTTTGTTGTGGTTATAATAGTTATAAAAGTTGTAAATAGGGGTCTTGGCATCTGGGAAAAGCATCACTGACATAAAAAAATCAGCAGAGGGAAGCACTAGGTGTGGGTATGGGGTCGCTCTTCACCCTGTAGCTTTTGGGGCAGCTGCCCAGGGTATGGTCCTGGTTTTGGGTAAGTTGCACTTACCCAAGACGGTATGCATCTACTCAACCTTTTAGTGGATCCGGAGGGTAGAGCGGAACCAAATCCTTGAGGAGCTGGTATACTCTGCAACCAATATGCCTGATAAACACCAATGCATTTGGTTCCACTGGGTGCAGACCCTCTCTAGCCCCCTAATCTGCCCTTTGTTAGACGGTATGCCCACGTAAATGTTAGTACTCAGAAACCTCTCTAGGTTGGTCTGTGGTTCCCCTCCTTTCCCCACAGTCTCCCTACCCCTTCCCGTGTTCTCTTTCGTTACATATAGTTATGTTTGTTTTTTCCTTCTCCCTTCCCTTTCTATTCCTTTACCTCTGCTTCTCACCATACCCCGTTTTTCCTTCCTCTTCTGCCAACCTCCCCCTTCATATCACCTAATGGTCATTCTCACTTGTGCCCCTGGACACTTGTTAACAGGTCATGCCGTTTTTCTGCGGGCAAGGGCTATATATCTTTACACTTTATGTAATTACCGCATTAGTGTTTTGTTTCAATTTATGCTTTTCATTAGCCTGTTGTTAAGATTATGTGACAATAACATGACCGACTGTCCTGTTACATTAACTGTGTTGTGCCTAGACCTCTCCTCCTTCTCCCACTTTTTCCTTTACTCTCCTTCCCTCTACTTTTTGTACCCTTTTCCCTTTGTGAAAATTTTCAATAAACATTGATTTACCTAAAAAAAAATGTATCGAAAAAGGGAAGGCTAAGAGGTCACATTTATACTGGAATGTGGAACATCCATAAGTTCAGAATAGAGAAATATTCATATTATATGGATCAATAAGATGGGATGTAGGGAGCAGTTATATATAACACACAGAGAGTGTGTGCATGGGGGGGGGGTTAAAGGGGTAGATAAAAACTTGATTAACAATGAAGACACATATGTGTTCAAGGTTGCATTTATTTTTTACACTTCGCTTTTCCTGTTTTCATTTCAAAATGTCAGACTGTAAGTGGAGTTCATGCAATGTGTATAAAGCATCAAAAGGGGGCAAAGACCTTACATTACATTCTCATATTTATCCTTATATTTAGCATTTTTGTTTTGTAAAGTAAATAGAAATACTATTACAACTGGGAATATAGAAATTAAAGTGTTTAAAAAAGAGTGAGCTGCGAGCTGCTTCTGAAACCCGTATCTCACTTGCTAGCAATGAGCCAGTTGTGAAAGTGACTTTATGAGTCTACATGAAATATTGTTTGAAATTTGTCTTCTGCCACCAGATAATGTCACTTCTCTAACAACTGTGTGTCACTCGCCCAAGAACTAATGGACCGTTCTGGCAAAATATATTCACAGAACAGTATTGTCAGACGATATAGCGAGATAGCGGTCTGTTTGTCTGGTTTTGTGTCATACATTATCTATCCAACCCAACTACTTTTTAATGGGCAGGAAAAAAATTACATTCTAAAATTCAACACTGAAACATTTAACCACTTGCTGCAAGAGAGATGTAGAACAGGTTGGAAACCCCTCCACAAGGATTAAAAGACAATTACGGTAGAATGTATGTAGTCACATTTATATAGATCATTGCTTTCCATAATCTTCTTGCAAGTGTGTCTCGAGACTCTTCCCAGAATGTATGGTATATTTATTTTTCCTGTATGTGCAATTTGATGGCGTGCCAACAGCAGTGGTCTTTACACACAGTACCCATGGATGAAATTAACTTTATTTAAGTGAGTACTTTCACACAAATTGTTAAGTTGTTAGAGAAACTGAAGGTTGATGCACAACACACCACTTTAATTTACCAAGGACTAAATGTGTCATGGTCTACAAGTCACATACATATATGTTAAAGTGTGTGTTAGAGTGGTGTTGTCATGCCCAGGCCTGTGTCCCCGCCACTCCGGACCCATTTGTTGGGGTACTAATGGCGAGTACCCCTGGGCCTTGTGGTCCCTGCAGTGCATTTATCAACGGCAGGGTAATTCTTACCATGCCCTGCCGTACTGTTGATAAATGGCGAGGAATCCTGCTTGCACATGGTACTCAACAAAGATTTAAATTTGCACATGTCTAGTATAGAGATTTGAATATATGTCATGGAATTAGAGATTCTTGCTCTTTGCATGTGCTGTTCCCTTATATACCCAGACACACAAAGGGATTCTTTTATATATACATATATAGCGGTACAACAATGCCAGGCAGCACATATGAACCACCTGCTAGCAACAGGCTCCCATCCAGACTGGCTAACACAAGGAAGGCAGTGCTGATAATGAAGGACTCTCATAAGGGTACAACTCTCTCCAACTACCGACCAATAACCTGCCTCCCCACAACAAGGAAAGTCAGGCATTATAGCAGAGGAAGCACCATAGCAAGCCAAGACCCTGCAAGGGATGTACCATTGACGACAAATAGCTGAGGTGGCTGACCTTGGACCCCACATAGAGCGCAGGTAATACACATACAGCATACAGTTTCTGAACATGAGTACATGAGAGCAGTGATAAGCTCCACCCCCTTCACTGTCACATGATCTGTTGCCTAGCAATATTGAGCAGAATTCATACAGAGCTTGCAGCGTGAGATACAATGTAAATCATTAGCCCCTTGAAGACAGTTGACATGCCAGACAATAGATTTGCCTTGCACGTCATGAAATTAAATGAGTGTAGAAAGCAATCAACGTTTGAACGTTTGCTTTCTTTGCTCAAGTGGTGTTGCTGCAATGCCTTGACATCAAGGCATCCAACTACAGCAACAAAATTGCAAGGGCCCCATACAATCACTCCAATGGATCAGTTGTATTCACCATAATGAAAGACCATAAGCTCGACAGCTAAAAAAGTATGATTGCCTCCAGTTTAGCTGAAGTGCCTCTGTATAGAGGCATTCAGAGGCACAAAAAAGAAAGTCAGGGGCCCTGATTGATCGTTCCTAAGAGACATGCTGCCTCTAACAAGATGGCGGCATGCTTTAAAAATAAAAGTTCCAGAGAGTTTTTCCAGATACTGCAGCCAATCATGTAGGCCAGTGGAGCACAGCTCACTAATCACTATGTGATCAGTGAAAAAAATTTAAAAATATATAAAATTCAAAATGTGTTAAAAAAATAAATAAAAATGTAATAAAAATTTTAAAAAAGTCCCCAGGGATTTCACCATGACTTCTTAGGGAGATCCATCCGGTTCAAAGAAAATCTGTACAAAAATTAAAAAAAACAAACAAAAAATAAAAAATATATATACTTACATAAATAAGTCCTAAAATTGTATCTTCCCAAAAAATCTGCAATTAAAGTAGTTAAAATACCAGCATTTGAACTATCCTGGGGTTTCTAGTTTTCCAAAAAAAAGGTTTGATAGGCTAAATTGAATTGGCTGGTTTTAAAGATATTACAAATAGGGCATAAGCGCAAACTGACCAGATGTCAAAATTGTAAAAAGCATTGTACTCATCCCAAATGTGACCTTTTAACTCCCAAATAGCCAAACAAACCTATGTATGAGTGGTATCATTGTACTGTACAGATGTTGCTGAACACATTGTTTGACAGTGACATATACCAGGATCTGTAAATTCATACCTAAAGTAGAATGCATGTGAAAAAAACACACACACAAAAATACTGCTGCAAACTTTGGTAGAATTTGTGCATGGAAAGAGTGAAAATACCAGCATCTAAAATACTCTTGGGTGTCTCTTGGAAAAATGGTTTTGAAATTACAATATGCTACTTGTACTTATTGCCAAATAACTTGCAAAAAAGGCAAAAACCGTGAAACCATCAGGTATTTCTACTTAGCAGTTTTTTCATTAGCTTCTGTAGATGAGTAAAATAATTTTCAAATAAAAGTAAGAAATTTCAATTTTCACCATATTTTTATATATTTTTTTATATAGTGAACTAGATGGTATGCTCAAAATAACCGTATATCCTAAGAAAGCCCTTCTTGTCCTAAAAAAACAATATATATTCCATAAATGAAAAAGAGGAAAATTCCAGCTAAACACGAGCGCCGCAGAAACAGCCATTGTCCCAGAGGGGTTAAAGGTAGAGAATCAGGGAGAACTAACAGATGGGGAACACGGACATAAGTGAAAATAAAAACACTAACACTGACCAGAAGTTCAGTGTACACATACAATAGCACAGAGAAATAAACATAAATGGCATTGCAATATGTATTGCTGCGGAAAGACCTCCTACATACAATAAGAGTAATGATACTTTTTTCAATATAATCCAAAATAATCCAAATAGGCTTCTACTGTATTTAATATAAACACAAAGATAGCACCAATGAGACAACAGAAAAACATTTAAAGGAACCAATTGGGGGTACAGTGTCTAAAAGGTACATCCACCCGATCTCCCGTTGAAGCAATAAGCATTCCCTGGCACCACCTCTGGTCTCGTTACTCGTATGTTCACTTTGGGGATCCTGATAGCCTTTTTATAGTCCCTTTTCAAATATGTGATAACTCTCTGTTCATATGTAAATGTAAATGCTTTTGTAAAACAAGGAAACCTACATTTACACTCTGATGACAATCATAGAAAGGGACAGTAAAGTATGGGGGGTAATGGCGATAACACAAGCTTAGTGACATGCCATACTTTAATACTCATACCAATAAACACTTGGGGATCATGTGACATACGCTGATACTCATACCATTGCAAGTATATAAAGAAGCCCCACTTTGAAGCTACTTTGAAGCCCCATTAAACACATTCTCACACGAGGTACATGCACGGTATCTCAAACCGTAACACACAAAGTCACTGATCAGGAAAGTGCATATATAATAGCGAATGACAAGCCCTGCTCAGATATATAGTTATACTGAGTCCAACCTGCCTATCAGCATTATCAAATGCCTGAGGAATTATGGGTATAAACAGCAGCTAAAGTGAAGATTTGACAAAGAAACACTGAGCAAGAGGAGGAGGAGAAATGAAAGTATATTATATATATCTATATATATATATATAGATTTTTTTTTGCATCTGTCATTTGGTTCCTATCTCGTGTGACTGCTTAATCCATCAGAATGCTGTGAAGATAATGTTTTGGGCAAAATAACATGAGAGTGGAGACAGACTCCCAAGGACCAATATCTTTATTGCTAGCAGGATAAACGGATTATGTCAACTATTTTCTGTCACTGACAGCTTTTCTTATTAACCGATTTTATTTTTTAATCTTCTGGGGAAGAAATATGGTTTTTATGTCACAATAAAACGCCGGTCACATCTAATTCTGTCCTCAAACAAACAGATTTCTTTTAAAGCCTCTGCAGTAGAATTTGAAATAAGTTATAAACATTAAGGAGGAGTTTGAAGGACTGATTTTATTCAAAAGAAAACTATTTATACCAGGGGGCTGAAGAAGAAGAAAAAAACACTGAATGGAAAATACCTAAAACATGCAGTGGTAAAGTTGGAAAACACAGTATGACATCAGAGAAATTTGGACATTATGATATAATATAGGTAATAATGTCTCAATAAAAAGGGAAACCATTGCGGTGTGTATTTCTGTTTCTGTGCAGCTGAGCTTTACAGATGAACTACAATAGTGCTTTACTGATGTAAGTATATATTGTCGGTTTCATGTTATTGTGATAGAATTACTGGAGCCATCTTTTTAAAAAAGAGGTCAAAGGTAAATGTTACTTCTTGACTTATTTATATATAAAAAACATTAAAGCCCTCTTGAACCTACCGTGTAGTGCTTCTATTAGTATTGATTTATTTACAATCTATTAATTGTGGCTAAATCCCCATGATGTCTCCAAACTCTCTTTTTTTTAACCAAAACCCTTCCGTCTCTCTCTCTTTTAGCCCTAAAATATGCAATTTTGTGTATATATAAATTATGCCAATAAAGTCATTATTGAACTAGATGGCAGTTACATTAATAGGTGACAGTAACATGGAAAGTCTTGGTAAAGTCTTTTCCATTATTTGCGACTTTAATCCAGAAAACAAGAATGTCCCTCTTTTGGTGGTAGAAATATAAAGAGATACATATATGTTCCTAAAAGGCATCAGTGCCATTGGTAGGGTGGTATATTAAACAATATTGAAGAGATTTGGAAACATTTGGAACATGTACAATACCATTCAAAGGTTTGCAGTCACTTAGCTGTTTTCATGGAAAACAAGGATATTTGTATCTGTGCTGATATTATTAATCAATTAGCCATTTACTGTAAAACTTGGATTGGCTAACACAACGTGCCATTGGAATACAGGAGAAATGCTTGCTAGTAAAGGGCATCTATTTGCCTATGAAGATATTCCATAAAATACTTGCCCCCTGGGCCAGAAGGTGCCAGCACTCCCTTGTCCACTGATATCACTGTCCACTGACTAGTACTAGCCAGCTAACAAAGTTGACATTCAAGTTAAGGGTCTACATAGATCAACTGGCGTGACACACAATCGATTAAATTACCATAAAATGTAACCTATAATAATTATAAACAGAGAAAAAGGCAATCAATACTTTATTTTATACATAATTTACTCAAATTGATGAGGAGAAAAAAAGATTAAAATTCACCCTGGTTGAAAACGTGTAACTAGATCCTATTATACCACCTTAAAATAGTGACTTCACATACATAAAATGAATGAGAGTTCTATATGGAGGTAACCTGCTCACGTATTGCTGAATAAATGGATAATGAAAATAACAACCAGTGAAAATAAGAGAACCAATAGACATGGAAGATAAAAAAACGGTGGAGGATAGGGGACATGGTTTGTGAACTTTTGTAAACTTCAACTAATTTCCAGCTGTAGAGGGTGATGCTAAAACAAACAACTTGTGCAGATTTTATTTCTATTACTAATATCTTTCTGGTTTCAAAATCGTTATCTTTTTATAATTCATGTAATGTATTATTTGGGTTACCCCCTGCATTATTTGTGTCTCATCTGAATTATCTTTATGTACACAAGCAACCATAATACATCTTGTATATTTATTAAAATACAATTAAATAAATGAATTAATAAAATAATTGAAATTGTTTGTGAGTTGATGCGAGCGCCTGTGAGTTTAAAGTAAGAGAGTAACTTGCATTGGTAATGTATCAAACCAGTGTTAAAATGCTACTACAACCTCACTTCCAACTGGTATTCATTTGACCTTTAGTGAATACATCCATCTGCCTGTAAACACAAATTGGTGCATTTATTCCATATGTTTTTATGGACGTATCTGGTTAACATTCTGTTTTTTATGAAAGTTGCACAGGTAATAAAAATGAGCTAAATATATGTATTTTTATATATGCTTATGCAATTATTAAACTCTGCATAGATTGCAGCGCCTGTTTACTTACCAAATCATTTCAAGATTTGGATTAAAAGTTTTTTTTTCACTTCTAATAAATTAGTGGAAATTACAGTCTTTCTACAGATTTAGAGTGAAAGAGAAGATTTCTGGAAACATTTTAAGTAGGTTATAACCTAGTGTTATTTTTGTGTATGCAAAACATTAATGTCATGGTAACTGTCAATTAGGAATTTTGGAGGGGTTAGGGGAAATTCAAAGTAATTGAAAGAATGAGGGGCAAACCTATCTTGTGCTAGGTATTCTGTTACACAGATTATGGATTATATATCCTGGTGGCGTTCTTGAGCTCTGACAGGTTCATGCGATAGGCCAAACCACATAATGTTTAAGAATTTAAATTGGTCTTTTGATGTCAACATAAAAAATTACATGTCAATGATGAATCCAGGGCCTCGTGATAATGACCTGGAATTCTAGGTAAGAAAGCTTTACAACATTTTGGTAAAGTGTGTTGAATATTTATTATGTCACCAAATGAGTTTTTCTATCCAGACACAGAGTATAAATTATCACTCAAGTGCTGGATCTGGCCTGCAGTTTTCCAAATGGACCTCAATGGTTTATATGATTATGGATCCGCTACAAAGAACATCCAACTTGATCATTAGCTTGATATTTTTCAGTACCCATACAGCCTTCTTCTTCATTTTGCCCTTTTCAAATAAATGGTGCCAAAGACATTAACAGCTACTATTCTACTACTGATACATTTGAGTTGATTCACAAAAAGAAAGTATCACCCAAATGCCAAAGTAAACCAAATTACAAAATTTAACTTGAGTAATCTCTAACACACAAGCAACCACCCACCCTAACAATCAAATAATTATTCAAAAAACAAAGATTTTTTAAATGAAATAAAAGAGAAGTAAAAAAATACTACTGGCAAATCCAACCTTTCATGTTTTGACTACTAGCAATTCTTCTTCGATCCTTTTAGTCCCAAACAGCTTAGGAACAAAGCAACATGGGCTTCTCTAAAAATGAAAGTGTTAAAGATCTTTCAGTGCACCTCTCCTTATTATAATAATGCATGTGTCATATAAGAAATACATATTCCATTAACATCCTGTCTTGAGTGTCAGAGCCTTGCCCCAGGGATCTAAAGTTAAGAGGTCTGAGCTTCAGCATTGCTCTTGCCAACGTGGGGCTTTTCAACTTGCTGCGCAAAGCTTAAACATGTAGCATCTGACGGTGCATGAATGAAGAAATGTGATCAGTAAAAATCTAGAGACAGCCGTTTTCAAACCGCACACTAAAGCTACTTCCTTTTGATGTGGCTCAGCCCTATACAATACAGAAAGGATTACAGCACTGCCTTATGATAATAAGGAATTGTTAGCATATGGGATCGGATTAAAATACGTTGATGTGATTGTTATTTTGTTACAAATGTAATATTGAACTATCTACCTTACGCAAGAGTGTCAACAATATGTAAGGTACTTAGGCTTGCTTTATTTATATATTCCATAACTGAAGCTTTTGAACAATAATTGCATTTTTCTGTCTATTCTCATTTTTGTTAAATTGCTTAAGATCTTTACTTTCCAGTCTCAAAAAAAATGACATACCCTATTTAATAACAATATTTCTATAGATGCAAATCCGTTTGTAATATTAGTTTCATAACTAATTTCAAAAAGAAATTTAAGTTGATTTAAATTACTGCACAACAATTCTTGCTCAGGAGTAATCTGGCCACTGGAGGGCAGACGCATTTATTAGATATCTATGACATCATTGGGACATTTTATGACACTGGCTGAGGCATTTTTTAAAGAATGCTTCATGGTAAAGTTTTCATAGTAGCTATATGATTTAATGAGACAGTAGCAATGAAATGGAAAGGTTCAGTTTAGCCTCTCAATGTGAGATTGAGAAAAGGATGAAATAGGATTTTGGTAAGGTAAATCTCAAAATAAATGTGTGGTTTTGCTTTTTCAGTGTTGCTTGTTCGCTGACACAATTCAACTCTGGTTTTGCATGTATTGACATTATGAAGCATCTATTTTGATTATCATTGGTAGACATTGGTGCTATTTTACTATCAAAAATATACACATACAAATAAAATTATGGCAACATTAAAGGACCCCCTTCATTATTATGGCAACATTAAAGGCCCATCTCACTTGTTGCTTCAATGGTCAGCCCTGGGAAACAAATGATTCAGGTCTACTATAAGCAATCTTTGAGGTGTGTGGGGTGATCCCACTTATAGATCCTTTGCTTACTTGCTGTGGGTTTCAGACCTTGAAAATATAATACACTGATGCAGATTATCTGCTTACCACCTTGAACTGCAGACCACTTTAGGAGATAATTGTTAATGCTGCATTACTGCAACTGGTGTATGTTAAGAAGTAGATACTGGCCACACTGTGCACAGTTTCATAAATGGAAAGAACCAGTTAAGCTTTTAGGTCTAGTTCCTCATTAAGTGTATATCCGTACCCCTGATGTGTTAAAATATGGTTCTTGTCTTTGTATTGCTTGGTCTTTTCTTAATTGGTGAGGATGTCACTTGAGCTTGGAGCAATTGATGCATTGGCAAGGGCTACCCACCAACTGAACTGCCCCCTTAGTTATGATTTATAGAACCCAAGGTGATGTTACGTCTACCAGCTTCCATTTGCAATGAAGACAAGTAACCAAAATAAATGAAATAAATGCCTAGTATTGATATCAAAGTGCAGAATGAAAAATGTACTGTACAAAAGTTAAAATAAACCATGAAGTGAAGCACCTAAATATCACATTTGATTTCTGAGTGCACTTAACTAATTCCTAATTAGAGACAAGCCTGTTTGTTTGTCACAAGTGTAGATAAATGATGCACATGTATCTTATCACCAGACCAGCCATTTCTTGAGATTTACCTACTTAATAGACCCTATTTTTCTTGCTAATTGGTTCCAAAAGAGAAAGCAGTAAGAAATGAATGGTCTTAATTGTACCCCATCACAGATGGTGCATTCTAGGCCTGTGTCTGGCATTTGCCAGCTGAAGAGAAGCCTGTGAGGTACCATCAATCCTCAAAGTACAAAACATGTATCAGAATACAGGAGCTGTGGATACTAAACTAAATAGACTTCACTCAGGGCTGCTGAGAACTAAATTGTACTAATGACACGTTTAACTCTTGCCAAACATATATGAGATACACAATTGGCAAAGTGGTCCCAATATGCCAATGTATTTCAAATGTGGTGGCACTCTTTAGCCTCTTAATCACGTCTTCTGTGTGCAGTGCGGCTGTTGACTTTCCTTCCCTTCACCTCGCTCAGTAATCTTGCATTGCTGAGATATGTATGTCTTCTAATACAGAGAGAAGCCAATGCAAGGGGCCATTGGAGAATGCTGGTGATCAAAAGATAACTCCAATCCTTGCCTGAAATAAATTAGCTTGTCGGCATGCAGAAACAATTGTCCAATCCCTGCTAAAAACACATGAATATGGAATTGTGAGATCACAGATGCCCCACCTATCAAAGTTCATTGTGTCCAATAGATATTTATGTGTTTTATAATCTATTACTTTGTACATTTTTACCATTTTATCATCATGTGATGTGATGCATGATATGAATATTTCAACTTATTAGCATTTTCTCCCAGGGATGGAAATGAGTCCAGTTCCCCAGTACTCAAAGATAAAACAAGAGTGAATCTAGAGGTCTTTGGTTGTTTATATATCTCTATCAACCATAAATGTAGACATTGAGGTCATAGTTTTGCTGCAGTTACAGTCATTACTACGGTTTTACATAATTTCAATCATTTGTTCCTTAGCTGATGAAGACCATCTCCAAACAATTTAAAGTCCATCATTCTGCAGTGAGAAAACATACTCAAAAGTGGAAAACATTTGCCAGACTTCCCAGAAGTGGATGTCCCAGCAAATTTACCCCAAGGTCAGACAATGCAATGCAAAAAAACCCCAAGAGTTGTATCTCAGGCTCTACATAACAGTATAATTAGAAAAACACTGAACAAATATGGTTGCCAGGAGAAAGCCTCTTTTACTAAAAAGAACATGGCAGCATGGCTTAGATTTGAAAAATTGCACCTGAACAAACCACAAGACTTCTGGAACAATGTCCTTTTGGTCCTTTGGACAAACAAGACCAACGGGGAGATGCTTGGCTATAACGCATAGGGTCACGTGTGGCGGAAACCAAACACAGCATATCACAAACATCTCATACCAACTGTCAAGCACAGTAGTTTTGGGCTTGTTTTGCAGCCACAGGACCTGGGAACCTTGCAGTCATTGAGTCAACCATAAACTTCCCTATATACCAATGTATTCTAGAGTCAAATGTAAGGCCATCTGTCCGACAGCAAAAGCTTGGCCGAAATTGGGTCATGCAACAGGACAATGATTCCAATCATACCAGGAAATCTACAACAGAATGGCTGAAAAAAAAACAATCAGGACCCAGTCAAAGTCCAGACCTCAACCTGATTAAAATGCTGTGGGGGGACCTGGATATATGTTATGGCAAACTAAACCATTCATGTATACCTGTTTAATGGGACCATACGCATCCTATCATATTACCATGCCAGTTGGGCTTTACTCGGAGTCACCAAATAAAGGGCCCAAGTTAATATTTTTCACTTCCCACCCACTTTATGACCACTTCCTGTCCCTTTAAAGTCTACTGGGACTAGCAACTAAATATCAGTTTTAAAGGTAATATTCTAAAATGATGAACCAAAGGGAACTTTTTATATCCTTTTGAGATCCAGTGTGGTATCCTGAAGAAACCATCACATTTGCAGTAAATTAATATGAGAAGCTGTAACGGAGGCAGTAAGATATTGCTTTACAGCTACACAGCCACTTAACACTCTGAATTAAAAAGCAGATTCCATAAGACTTCCCTTAATTAATCTGGTGAGGGATTATACATCACAAATACTCATTCCCTACTTATTAAATATCACTGTTCATCCTCCCCTCCATATTGCCTGCGGACAGAAAGAGGAATTTAAATGTAAATTTTTGTGTTGAAATTGTATTCTTTTACGCATTACAACAATCTAATACTTTATTTTGACATGATCTACTTGAGGGCAAAATAGGTTCTGCATTTTAATTCCGAGCTGTTTTGTATTAGACATACAGAAGTAAGACTCTGGCTGTGTTTTTGAGAGGTATTATTATCCTGGCCAGGAATTGCTAGCATTTATGATAAGTGCTTCAGGAACAAACCTGGTGGCTTCACACAATATCTACTCTACAGATGTTAATGTAAATCAAGTGAAACACCCTGCAGGTATTATCTGGAGCCTGCTCTCTGTTACGCACTCGTCTACCTCCGGGTTACAGAAACAGTCAGATCTTTCAAAATCTTATATTAATAAGAAAAGTTTTGTAGGCTGTGTATTTTTCCTTCCCAAACTATAAAATCGGCTTCCAGCTCTCATTTACTTAAACAAAAATGAAACCTTAATTTTAAGCCCAATGACCAATTTTGGTCACAATTAAAAAAGGAGATCATTTATTACTAATATTTTGATATATATGAAAATATGCATGAATTCCAAACATGAGGGCACAACTTGCCTTTGTTTCATGAGACCACATGTTATGCCGCTACAGGTAAAGAAAACTCTGAAGGCTCCTAATGCATGGACAAACGGAAGGCTGTATAGTGAGATTCTATATAGTTTACACAAAAAAGAGTAAACTTCCAGGATATAAACAATTTTCCCTATTGGGTTTTTATGGTATTCCAGTTCTTATTCGCTCTGCCGCTGGTTATTGCCGATCGCCTGGGCCTTGCTGTCCTGCGCCAGAAATACTTTTTTGTACTAAAAAAAAAAAGAAAAGTAATGTGTTGCTTACCCTTCTGACATTCACCATTAACAAAAAATACCCATAATAGTCATATTATTCCATGTGCAATGCAATGCCAGACAAGGCCTTGTTGAGGACGCAATGAATGCCTTTAGGTTTCAGAACTTAGTGCTGTATCTGATAAAGTTAATACAGCATTTGAATTTTTCGGCTCATTAGATAAATGTTGGAAATCCAGCTGGAGGCTTTAGTTAATCCAACTTTGAATATGTTAATCGGGACAATCTGTAACCTATCCTGCAAGGCACAGAGTCACTCGCTGGGGCTGCTCTTATTGGCTTCTAAAATGCACCCTTTTCTCTCTTCCCACCCAGAGTTATCTGTAAGGCAGCGCTCGTCTTTGCAGGTCATAATAAAAAGGGACAGATAAAATTGAGAGGCTTAGTGTCAGCCCAAGACCGGGCCGTGCTGGGTTTTATTTGATGCGCATTTCAGCTTACGAAACGTTCCTGCATCCTGCTTTAAGGCTGGATTAATATGGTTATGTTAATAAGACACAAGTAAAATTTGCAATCGTCGGTAATTAACTCTAACTTCCTCCCCTTTAATGATTAGAATTTTTTCAGCTTTTCAGTCTGGATTAACATGTTATATGAGTAAAAACATATTCTGTTCAATGAAATCGTATTCGTATTGTATATATTTGGGCCTGTTTGGTGATCACTCATTAATAAATGTACATCACGATGGGTGGAACCTTGTACAGAGTCTCGTCCCATCATTTTAAGAAGGTGTTTAAGAACACTACGGCTATGAGTTGGCAAACGGGATTGGTTAATATTTCCAAGAATTTAGGCAGGTAGCACGTGATAAAAAGTGAAGTCATAACCCATTTGTTAATATCGTTTTTTTCCCCGGTAAATCTGCCAGCATACCCTCTGGGAAGCAGGGTATCTATGCCACCCCAGAGCACATTTGCACTGTGGCTGGGTTCAGCAATGACAGGGCCATTGGTGAACAGACTAGAGATCCAGCCTGAGGTTTTCCGTGTGTTTCTTACACAGTATCATGAATAAATGTTTCGGGTAATATGTGCGGGCAGCGTGTAAGAGCAAACACATGGTTTTGTTAATTGAAACAAAATACTTCTCTATTGCCTTGTGATGTTTACTATGCAATCCCAGGAGAACTACTATTGAGGTTCACAGTTAACCGGCAGTTACTATACCGGCAATGGCACCCCCTGTCTCCCCCTAACCCATCTTTAGTCTGACCCACATCTACCACTAAGAGATGGACCTCTAAAAAAAAAAACAGAAGAAAAAAATCCATTTCATTTGATAGTATTTCTGCCTATGAAACAGAGAACTGCAGATTGAAAGCATTCAAGGGCCATTGAAGATGGGAAGAAAAGAGGCCCTCCGAGTTTTATTAGAAATAAAGATCCGCAATAAAAATCAATTTCTGCCTCTTTATGCAGTTTAAATGACAAAGTAAGAAACCATTGTGCCCCAGCAAAGTAATTCAGCAGAGGGGAAAAGGAATGTGACCTGCAGTTGGCAGATTTAAATGTGATATGGTCTCCCTAGATAATAGGACAAATGCTTTATTTTCACAGAAGGAGGGGTTAGCAAAGAAAGAGAAAACTAGATGTGATTTTTCAAGTAACTCGGCTAAGTTTTCACTAGAGAATTATTACAGGAATGGAACACTCTTGGGGCTCCTAAGGAATTGGCTAATATTGTATTTTAATCTAATTATAAAAAAGGTTCCATATTTAGAATTCTACAGAACCATAAGTTATGGGACACAACATATTATTATTAGTTTATAGAACTAAGCAAATCTTCAGGTTTTAGGTATTTAGTTCTATAACAATAATCATTACTGGTTCCCACATGTCTCTGGTTTTGAACATTGTTTGCCTCATATACAAACAACTCTTTCAAACCTTTCCTTGTGTAAGTTGTTGTTCTTCCATCCTCAAATCAGTATTTCATTCAATAATTCTCTTTTCCTTACCATTTATCCTGCAAAATCATTCACAGTTTTAGTAGCTCTGATCTGAACTCTCCCCAGAGCCAATTGTCGCTCCTCTTCCATTATTAGCATGCCATCAATGCCAGTTCTTCACCCATATACACCTTGTGTCAGGTTTGCATTCCACATAACACTAAGCAGGCAGTGTAATGCTGGCCATTTCCTTAAATAATCTTAATGGATTGGTGTTCATGTTCTCGTGTGTGGTTCTTCAGGGTGCCAGCTTACTTTGCTTTGGTGAAGGCTTGCTTGTTTGGGGGTTTAGTCTGCCACTATATCAAAGTACCTAAATTTAAGCAACTTATAATGCTTTACTGCTTAAGAAAGAGCTGTATCAGTGTTAAAAGTATCAGTGTATCAGTGTACCAAGTGTTAAAGGTCTGTACGAGCGACTCTATTGGTTGCTGGCAGGGAGCTCCTCTGGCATCAACCAATGAAAGAGTCTCATGCCGGTGGCCAATAGAGTCGCTCGTACTGACCTTTAACTCCAGGAGCAGGGAGACCCCAGGCGGAGTTTCGCAGTCAGAAGTTAAAGGTCTATACAAGCGACTCTATTGGTTGCCTGCAAGGGCCTCCTCTGACATCAACCAATTGGACCTTTGGTTGCCAATGATGCTCCCTGCCAGCAATTTTAACTCCTGATGTCGAAACTTGGCCTGGGGAGGGAACAGGAGTTAAAGGTCCATAAGAGCGACTCTATTGGTCACCTGCAAGGGCCTCCTTTGACATCAACCAATTGGACCTTTGCGTGATCCTACAGATTTCCACTCCCGTTAACCCCTGTGATGCTGCGTAGATAATGTAGGCTAGAGGGGGAAGAGACCAAGGAGATTAGCTGGAGATATTAAAGAAGACGAAACAAAGATTCTTCGTGTTGTCTGTCTTCCTCTTTGTGTACGTTTTGCCGTCTCCATGTTCATTTTTTCGGGCTGAACAACGAAAACGCACCCTTCGTGTGCCTAGCCTAGCCTTACAGTGAGAGCAGTAAAGCTCTGTAATACACTGTCAGTAAGGGTAGTGACTACATAAAGTAATAATAATGATTTTAAGAGAGGATTAGCTTCATTGACAAGAAAATGCATTCACAGGTGCACATTTCCATTTCAGTATTGGTTAATCCAGGGAATTATCTGACTCCTTTGAAGTCAAGAAAAAAATCCCTTCCTACTCCTTTTTCTGGCAAAATTGGGCTTTTGTCAGCTTTCATCCGGATCAGTGCAATTAAGAAAATATTGGACAGGTTGCACTCCATCAACTTTTGTCTTTTTTCTTAGCTATATAACCATGGCACCATACATATATATGAGGAGAATTATATAAATATGCTGTAAATCTTTGTGGATATGATTGTGACATCATATATTTCACTTTTACATAACATTCCAAAGTTGTTTTTTGGGTTTGGCACATTGGGTATGATTTTTATTTTACATTTTGAATAAAAAGTTCTTGTTGATTGCTCTGCCCTTTGATTTTTTGCAATGTTTTTTGTTATACAAAGGTCAAATCTACAGTTACATTACAAGTCTTTTATGATTTCTGCCTAATTTATGATTTATTGCCCAGATTTTTGGACAATGTTTGTGACAGAGTCGTACCAAAAAGGTGAATTGTCCTTGGCCTTTTAAAATGTTCCTAAGTTTATGACACAGAGATGCGGAACAGAAGAAACATAGAATTTTGATGGCAGATGAAAACCATTCAGCCTATTTAGTCTGCTCATTTTTCCCGATGACCAGTCATTGCCTTAGGTTCAGGATACCTATATGCCTAACCATGCATGCTTAAATCCCCTCACTACTATATTAGCCTCTACCACCTCTTCCAGTTTACCGTTCCATATACTCATCACACTTTGCATAAAGTAAAAACTGGTAAGAGGGTTAATTAGAGCTTACACAATAAAATTCAAAACACGAGCTTACTAGATGGGATGTAGTCATCAACTGGAGCTATGAAATTGAGGAAATATTTAAAATTATAAAAAAACCCCCCACAGTGCTAGAATGCTACAAAACCTACTCGTTATTCAACAGAATGGGGATTACCTGTGGAACACATGTATAAATACATGTGCAATAACCATTCTACTGACCGCAAAAGACAACTGTGTGTGTTACCGCAAAAAATCTGCTGACATATGATAATTACATTTTGAAATCACGTTGAACTTTTAACGTTAAATTGTGTTAACGTCTTGCACTAAATCACCTCTACCTCACACACCCTGTGATGCCTTCCCCTTTCATTCTCAAATAAATAGCTTTTTATCTGTCTTTTTTTTTTTTTTATTCCTCGCAACAGCCATCTCAGCACAGATAGTGCATTCGGGCACATTCATTTTTCAGTCTGGAAAACTTGACACTAAGGGGATTATTCAGTCTTAGACTTTCTCAAGTCCCTAGTAATAGCCAGCAGGGGAGTGAGGGAAGCGATAAGACCAACAGGATGGCAAAGGGAGGGTCGGCAGAGAGCAAAGAGGGGTATGAAAAATAGGAGAATAAGGGAATAGCAAACAACTGCGTAAAATGCTTGCATAAACATCATAAAAAAGATTTAGCTATTTTGCTTTTTTTCTTACCATCAGCACTAAAGAGAATAAAGAGGGGATGGGAGAAGTTTTTTTTTAATTTGTTTCTGCTGAGGCATAGTGGAATATGACATTCAAGCTGCAAGCTTATCATTTTTGTGAATATACTTTATCCACGCTGGAAATATCTCATCTTCCTTGGACGATTAATTATAAAGAAGCTTCTTTGAGAAAGCCCATGTCAACTCTGCAATTGCTAACATGTACTTCTTGTGCTAATGTCTGCTCTTATTACCTAGTGAACGGCTGAGTAACACGTAAGGCTTCAAACTGTCGGATAAAACTCGTCTTAGGCGTCCTGAATGTGATAGGAGTTATAGTATAACAAGAACAACAAATATAAATCTCTACGCTAAGAGCCAGATATTCTTTTATGGATGAGTCTATGGAGCCTGCATTGAAATCTTTTTTTGGCTCTCTTTTCATTTATGCTCATATAATTCTCAAAAATAACCCAGGCACAACCTCCAAAGTATTTATTCATAAAACAAACAGTCCAATAGCAGATGGATCAAGACTTTTAGTTTAATTGCATCGATACACAGCTTTAGTTTTATGGAGTGGTCAAACGTGTGACCATCCTGATGTTGTAGGGCTAGGACTTCTATTATTCTCAACTAGGTGGTTGGTCATGGAGAATGATGGATGGATTGGAGTCGCATTCTCAATGTCTCAACAATAACACTAGCTTCAAATTTTTGCTTCTTAGTACCGCTAGCCAGCAGCACTTTTTTTTCTAGTAATTTGCAATACCGGTAATTGTGGTATGGTATGTTCTTAAACTATTTCCAGGTTCCATCAGAAGGAACAAAAAGTGTTTCTTAAAGCATTGCACCTATAGACACCCCTTAATGTATATAGTGTTCTCAATACAACTCAATTACAGGAGTGGTTCTCCTACATGATATACATTTTAGACACAGCTTTAGTATAGCTTGTTGACCAAGTACATAATGGGGAGATATACTAAGGTCGTGTAAGATGAGCAGCTTGTACACCATGGAATTTTCAGAAGAAAGTTCTTGGCCTTAATAACACTACACAACAAAAAAAGCATTGAGCACTGGCCATCCAATATACTGTATGTAGAGCAATGGGCATCAGTTACAAAATGCCTTAACAATGTAGCAAGACAGGTCTCAGAAGATCAGCGCATTAACCTTCATAGGACTGAATATCCCGTTTACACGCATACACGCTCATAATGTCATTTCACAGAAAAGGGAAAGGTTACTCGTGTAAAGATATTTCCTGAAATGTTCAAATATTTGTTTAGATCTATGTTGCTGATCAGTTGCTCAGTGGGGCACTAAGCATTAACATAGCAATTGATGATCCCAGTGGGAATTTTAGATTATTCAAATGTGTAGGGAACTGAAAGATTAGTGTTACTTTGTATGGTTTTAAAAAATAGAACATTTGATTAAATCTCTTTGATGAAGTATATACAATGGATAAAACAGAAATGCCATTGATTTTCAAAGCAACTTTGTCTTCAAAAAAGTGAAACGCTGTTAACTCCAGTTTATGACTTTTTTTGTTTTGCTTATGTAGCACGTATGGTTTTTATTGGAACTGTCACAGTTTACATGTATTTATTGGCTTGCGTATTTGGTTTGTCAATTATTATTTAGAGATCATCTAAAAGTACCATCTTATGGAAGCAGCGCTATTAATTTTCCTGTTCTGAAGTTCTCTTACCCCACCAAAAGCTGCCAGAACCAACAACCATCAGCAACAGAGTAACGATAACTTTATAAAGAGGAATAATCATGCAGGTCCATAGTATATCCCTGCATTGGGGGCTTTTAGAAAATCTTGTGGTTTAACTCATCTTTATACAGAGCTAACTTGGTTTTTCTCCCAGGAGAAGCTCAGAGTCGTTAGCCCCTGGTAGTACATAATGAAGTCATAAGCTGAAAATTAAATTATCTTTGAAACTCATCTCCGGGCCCACATTAGTGAATGTGGCACATTTTACTCACAACACAAGATTAACACATGTACAAACTAAACTCTGTATTATGTGATATAGTACACTTGTCGCCAGCGAAAGATGCCACCATGCTGCATATGACGTTTTTGCACTTCTGATCTACTAAAAGCAGTTTATTTACAATTTTATTTTAAAAGTTTTTTGGTTGTTTTCAAATGCACTTTATGAACACACCAACCAGAAAATGTTTGTAATGTTTTATATTTATCTCTACATTCACAAACGTACAGTGACTTTGATGACAGAGTTGTCCATCATTTGCAAGTATTTAGTTTTTAGAAAATTTCACTGAAAAGTCCAAGAAAACTCACCTAGCGTACTAAGGATTAGACAGACAGTAGAAGGGTCAAGAGTGAGAAAGGTAGGGTTTGTACAGGTGCTATTTACTTAAAATGTCTTTGCACATCCGAAGCTCTAAGGTTGATATGTGTGTGTTAGTTATTTGTCCCTCAAGAGCCAGAGACATGCATTCTCTGCACCCTGCATTTCACATCAGCCACCAAAATCCTTTCTCACATCAGACTAAGCAAAGTTGTTACATCCGAACCTTGAAGGAGAAGAGAAATCAAAGCTGTTATTATGGAAGAATGATTCTCCAAGCACAGTTTTGCTTCAGGCTAAAGAGTTAATCCAGTCCTGGAAAATGAGAGATGGTGCTTTTAAATGCCTTTTATGCCCTGAGTCTTATGATAATTAGCCCTGCCCTGGAGCTAGCTAATACTGAGCCACTCCAATTTGAAATGGATCTTGAGACACTGCTGAGGCCCTTAATCCTCATCACACAATAAAAATTCAACTAATTCACTGAGTAAACACTTTCTCCAGTCACTTACAAGCTGTTTTCTTTTCACTTCAATAGCAGTGATGACTTTTCAAATTGTGTGGAAGGAAGAGAGAAACTTTACATCAAGGCTTCTCTTAAATGAGATCTTCTCTCTTGTCTCTGGCCCTCAAACCTTATCCAACAGCCTTCTTGCATCTTGAACTGCGTTGTACAGATGAAGAGTTTAAGTTGAGGTGAAACGCGTTCCCTCCAACTTCGAATTCTTTTTATGCCAAGGGCCAGCCTTAAAGTGCACGGTTAACACTTAACAGAGGTACCTGGTATTGCATTTTATTAATAGAGCTCAAGCTGATTCTGTGGTGCTGTTATGAAAGGGAAGTGAAAACTAACAACAATATTGGTATTAATATATAAATGGACAATAACCTTAACACACGCTATGATATACTGGTACAGATTGAGGAAAGTACCCCCTTGGGGGGTTAACTGTTATGCAGGGCCCTCAGAGGTCTGTAAGTAAAGAGCCACATCAGTCATATTAGTATCTTTAGTAGATCATTGGAGTTAAGTGTAATGACTTATATTATATTAGTAGATCATTGGAGTTAAGTGTAATAACTTTTATTATAAAGTATACTGTTCATTAGTTTTCCACAAATCTTGATTCTTAAGTTAATTAACTAGCCAATTATTGCATGCATTACAACAGTTGTGCTTGAAGTGCTGTAAACATCTATATAGATTGCTATAGGGTAGTGGGCATATCAAGACTTTATTATACTATAAAGTGTAAAGAGCTAAGTACACTCGTTAGTGGTGTATAAACAAAGAGAAAACATAATTTGATGTCGCTATAATGATTTTTGTTAATAAGTGCGATCATAAGCCTCGTGCTACTTTTCACATCATTATAGTTTTCATGACTCATAGTATATATGGCGTCTAGAGGGTTTAAAGAGACACATCATATTTCTGTATTATTTGGAATGTATGCAGAATAATACTTCAATTTTGAATTTTATAATATTTAAGTAATGTCTGTATTGCAATTCAAAAGGATTCTGAGCATTCACATTGAATGTTTTCCGCATATTGTACACAAATACTATATTGTCATAGAACATTACTTTTATCACTTTGTATTACTATGTAGATCAAATTGAACCCACGTATGAAATGGCAAAATAGAACCTGATATGAGATGAAAGGACGTATTTGTGATGTCAATGCTGCGTTTTGTGTGTGTCTGCAAACTAGGAATTATAGTGCAATTCAGCAATTAGTGCAGTTTTAAAAATAGTGCCACCAGTTAAATATGTATTACTTTGTTTCTTCCTCTTTTTTTTGGCGTCCAGGTGTTTGGTTTTTTTTGCATACCACTTTCCTTCAGCCAAAATTGAGGATTGGTGACTTTGGTGATCATCGCTGGATGGGTGAGGAGCATCAGTCTATTCACAAAATGATTTAAACACAACATAGCATGTAATAAATGGCTATGTTCATGATAAAGTAAAGAAAATGGCTGAGACTCCTGCATATAATCCATATAATCAGGACAACCAAAAAAATGTCACCTGTACTGTGATAGAACATTTAGTTATTATGAAAATACTAAGCAATAATGAATTCAACGTGTTTTTGTTAAGCAGAACCTTAAAAAGAAGGAAAATTATATTATGTATCATATTATAGAGGTAATAACTGCTTGCTTAGCTGGCTGTGGGAAACTCAGTTCAATCTCCCTATATATATATATATATATAATATATATATAGAATATTTTGTACATATATAATATATATAGATATATATATTATATATATATATATATTCTCTCTTGCGTGCTGGTTATCTGTAGTATCGGGCATCATAACCAAAAATTATAAGATGCAGCATTTACGTCTGAGGAGACATTTGTGCTTGATAAGGTTCAAGGAGCATAATGGGAAGCAGGGCAGTGATAATAGGATGTGGCCAAGAGACAGGCATTCACTTAATGCAAATAGCAAGTTCTTTTCCCACTACAATTCCTTTCCATTTTACCTTGCATATGAAAAAAAATTACATCTCTCTATAGAATTCTGCATTTGCATGGACCTGAAAACAGATGGTGCTGCGGGTCATGTTACGCGTGGATATTAAAAGCATTCATTTCAAAAGATTTTTGTATTTTAAAAGAATTAAAATAAATTAATTTAAAGTATTACTACAATTAATCACTTGTTTTCTTTGAACGCAACTTTTGTAGTTGAATGATGGAATGGTGAGGGAAGGGAATTTCCTGATTACCAATGTCCCTTTTGTCACTTAAGAATGTGACATTATATGCAGAAATATTCATTTCGAGTTTGAAGAAAGGATCTCAACTATAGGTGTCTGGAAAAGGTATTAGGAACTACTTCTATAGAGGTCAATATTTAATGTTGGCTAAAGGGCACTTTTTAGTTTTTTCAGCCTCCTCCGATATGTATTTTTTTTACTCACATGATATACAGTATAAAGTGCAATGTTAAAAGGGCATACCTTTTAGCAGAAATTATTATATTTAGCATTAGTGTATCAAGTAACAATTTGTAAAGGTGAATGAACCTATGTTATAATCAGAAACCAACATAATTTTGATTAGTGATCATGCCTGAGAACATTGTGGGAGAAAAAAAACGTTTTAAGGTTTTTTTTATATATCTTAACGTAAGACACCGAAGACATGTGTCAGTCCACATGCTTGGTGTCCACCTTTGCTCTTCCACACCTATGTAAGAATACATGTAAAAACTTGTGGAAATAACCATTTTTGTCCCATTATTGCCCAGTAGATGACATAATGTGCTAGGAGTTCCCAAAGATAGTATGAATAACCAATACAGATTAAAGGTTCATATACTTTCCAGTAACCTTAGAGGTTGGCGCACTAGGGACAAGAAACTTTAGTTGTAGTGGGTTCCTGACCCACCATGTTGCCGGTGGTATTTGATGCAACACTACTTGGAGAAGACAATTCTGAAGGTTGGTTATATAAAGAAAGCAAAGAAAAGTTAAGTAAAATCTATATTTTTGAACTGAATATTCTTATGGAAGGTTTTATTTTCTGAACACTAAACATGATGCAGAGTTTATTTACAAACCATGCATCCTTTAAAAATCCAGCACCTATCTCCATGACTCAAAGGTCATCAGTGCAGAGGTCATGACTATGTCTGTCTTTTTAGAGGCCAAACTTTTATAATTATTCATCCCTAGCATATTTTACCATATTTGCTGGAAGATTATGGACCCTTATCAGAGTTTTAAGAGGAAATTGGTTGAGCTAGGGGTAGTAAAGTTATCAATATCTCTGCAATCTACAGTATGAGGCACACAAAAACAAAGATTTGGACAGAGCAAGCTATTTAGGGTTTGTAACGATTGTATTAAGGATACTCAGTGCTTTAGAAATAAAGCTAGCATTGTATATTGTGAGGTAGGTCTGGGATCACCCCTCGCTGAGGTCAAGGGACAAGCGCTGTCTTCATTCAAACCAGGCAAACAGCAGTTCGTGCAAACTGACACAGGGTCAGGTTTATTAGAAAGGTTGCAAGGACAAAAGAAATATAACAACACAGCAACAAAAGAAATACCTTGCCTGTCCGGCACTTACTATACAACGGATGTCCCTCACTACCAGTAGGAGAGCTTCTCTCTTCCAACTTAACATAATATGTCCAGCAACCTTTACTCACATGTGTCTTCCAAAGTCAGGCTTTCTGTGTCCTCAGCCAGAGCTACCTGCCCTCCTGGCTTCCCTTTTATATCCACCCTCTACTTCACTTAGTTAATCACCTAGCAGGTGGAAGTCTCAGGTGTTACTCCACATAGGAAAGGAATCTAGGAGAAACATACCTCCCTTCCACCACCAATCCTACATGACTGTCACAATATCCATATATATATATATTGTTGAATGTTACAGAAATGCAAAGTCATTATACTTTGAATTTAAAGACAAGCCATTAAAAGTACCTACACTTCCCTTTTCTTAATCATTTTTATAGAGAAGCTTATTCACTCTTGTCCTACTGGGAAAAACTATTGCATATACATGAAGCACAACGGCTTAAATTATTACCATTTAACTGATATTCAATAGATTTGCCCTGCCTCTCTCAATTGTCATTGCCTAAATACTTCAAAAAGAATTCTAATAAAGTTGAAATTAATAGGAGGGAGGATTCTAATCCTGATATCGCTTAATATTTCAAAGTCTCTCTCACTTCATCATATGCTGGTGCTGATTGTATTAACTGTCTTTATAACTGGGTCCTAAAAGAAAGAGATTTGGACTCGCTATTCCAAATATATGAGAATAGAGCTGAGTTTGTAGCTATAAAGCCATCTTTCTTCTCCAACTTCCAACCCTACAAAAATGTGTTGATCCGTATAAACAAGATAAAATAATTTAAAAAAAATATAAATTTTGCAATAATCCCATTCCAGACATATATATACTATCTTTAGTGTGCACATTTTAGGAGATGCAGGCATTGCCCAACAGCTTGCCCAACATTACTTCTCTGCACCTACAGAGCAGCTGTACGGAATATGCTGAGATTGTACTGCTTTTCTCACTACTCGTGCTGTAACTTTAGAAGTTCCCTAGTGTATTGAACCTACTGGATAGGAACATAGCAATTTGTACACTACTGTATAGTTAAGCTTCATGAAGTGGTCCTCATGCTTACCTACTCAGCAGTAATACGTGATGACCCAAAAATGATACTTTGTCATCTTGGTCACAGAATTATGTTGTGCTTAGAAATGTGGTCACTACAGACATGGGGGGGTCATTATAAGTCATGATTATGTGATACATTAGCTTTTTTTAAACGTCAGGAGCATCTACCATTTTTAAGGAGCTTATGGTAGGCCATATGTGCCCAGTTCCAATTGGTGTCAGAGGGAGTACTTCTGCGCGTGTGCAAGACACATGTAATTACATTTCCTGATTTCGATGCAAACATCCATAGGAGTAAAATGCATTGCAATCAATGAACTTCAACATGCATTAAATATAAGATTAAACAATACTTTTTAAAACTAGACTGTTCCTTTTTTCAAGTTGCTGATTTTTTTTACATTTACTAAAGCACACTTGACTAACAACTAAACCAGATTTCAAGTTTATTTTCACTAAACATGACAATATAGCTTCCAATGGAAAGCACTCATCTAGATAAACTAGATCTAGATAGTAATCTATTTACTGAGTGTCTGCTTGAGTCAACTTGATTGCTGAGCTGGAAAATGGCTGGAAAATCAAGTTAACTCCTCAACGGGAGATGAGTGCACCCAGCACTGGTTAAGCACAAACAAACAAAAAAAAACTTGGCTGCCAACTCACATTCAGTAACCAATACAACAACAGTTCAAGTCACCTTGAGAACTTCTCAAGTTTAAGTGGCAGCAAAACTGATTTACTTTATATAATCCCATGAGAATGGTAAACATATCATGTGATTTTCCTCCATTGTCAGACATAATCATAGACTCAATATGGAATGTTTGACATACAAGGCCACCTTTATAGCTAATTGGACCTAGGACAAGCTGCTCCCCATGCCCTACCCCCTACCGTACATGAGTACAAGTAAAGGAAGCGGTCTGTGCATCTGTCGGCACAGATCTCTGCACCAAGCACTTTTTCCTTTGCATGTCTGCATCTGGGCACAAGGATATGATGGCATATTCCTGTGCTCTCAGCTACAAGATGATGCACATACCTTGGAACTTCTGGGCTCCGGCTACCAAGAGCCTACCCTTGTTGGATGCAGCCAGTGGGCAGCCCTGCTGATATTTGTGGGCGTTCCCGCTGATCTCGGTGGGGAAATGGGTGGGGAGTGGGTGTGTCAAGATCCTGACCCGTGACCTGGAGGACTCTGCGTTGACCCAGAGAAGCTGCCGGTCAAACTAGGAGACTTCCAAGATATGGTGATGCAGTTGCATAAAACACCACCTACAGTCTTTAATGGGCCGAGGGTCAGCTGGCATTGGGCCCTAAGGTAAGCTGTGGCTCAGAGCAGCTTCCCCTTTTGCCCTGCCTTAAAGATAGGGAAAGGCTCTGGTATATGAATGGCATTTCTGGTAATAATCTGTGACAACAATTACCAAATAATCAGTATTTCCTAGTCTTAACTGAAATGTAGCAAAGTGCTAGCTGTTAACCCTTTTCAGGTCCGAATGCTCTGTTTGCAGCAAATGATAGCACTGCTTCAGAGTGAAGGTGAAAAATAGCCACTGTTTAGTTTTGTTCTTGTTTAGCTAGCATTGACTTCAGATGATACAGAGATAGCAATACAAAGCACCGTAAGAGAGTCTTGGACAACTCGGTATACCCTCCCGGTCCCTGGGGTAACCTGTGGCGCAATTGCCAGGGTTCAAATAACTAGAGTTCATTTTGAAACTGTATTTTGTGCGGCCACGGAACAGTGGCCCGTTCTTAAAAAGTTCTCTCTTTCTCCCTCATCCCCCATCTTTCTCCCACTCCCTCTCTCTCTCCTTTATTATTCTTGTCTTTCTTCCCAAAGCCATGTGATATCTGTTAACCCTTCCTCACCTTTGTACATTTCTTTTTGTTACAGTGGACAAAGCAAAATGAATTCCTTTTTCCTGTCAATGAAAAAGGGGTCACTAAAATTCATTAACGATTGAACAGGGAACACACTCTCCTATCTCTTCTTGCTCTGTCTCTTGCATTTAATTTCAGCGCAGTGTTCAATTAAAAAGAAGTGCTTCCCTTATTAAAGATATGATTAATGTTTCTGATAAGGCCCCTGATTTATGGCTTGCTGGAGTATATATTTAAGGATCCCTTTAATGGAGAGACACAGACCGGTATTATCTGCAAGGCCACAGATCCTGCATGGAAAGTAGGATCAGATGGAATGAAAACCCTTGGGATTTTGAATAATCTTCTGCATGGGACAGAAGCAACGTGCAGTTACTGCTGATCCTCTAAGAATTCGTTTTGCTGTCGTGTTGCTCTAATACTTTCCAAACTTCCAGGAAAATACTTCTAAAACAGACAAACGTAACCATTTATTTGCCAGATTTTACACAATTCTGTTTGCCAGATTTTACACAATTCTATTTTAGTGCCTGTGTGTTTGTACCAATCTTTTGTATGCCAGAAATCTTAAAAGAAATCAAATTTTTTATGAATGGGAAAAAATATTTACAGGATACATACATTCCGTCTCTTGGTTGTTTTTTTAACAAGTCATATATTCCATCCTTATGCCACTTTTTTTAGCGGATGACCATGCGCGTTCTTGCAAGCAGATTGCTTAGACAAACCTAATTCCAATTTACATATGCATTTACTATAAATCTGGCTATTAAGGAGCCTTCAGCCTAGTATTGGCTGATAGAATTTCTTTAAAACATTAAAACCAAATATAATGTAGTATGGTTAAGAATTTCATCACTTTACATTGTGAAGACACTACAAGGACACTCCACAACTTTTCTTTCCGTTTGCTTATTTTTGTTAAATACTAAATGTATACATTATTGTAGAGCACTACAGAAGTTAATGATGCTATCTCAATAAAATCTAATATTAATAATAAAAATATTAATCTTTAATTCATGTTACTTCAATTTCTATTGAAATATGTCTCCAGAAGTGAGCCACTGCCAAGTGGTAGCAGCGTGCAAAAACTTCTCACTATAAGCAATAGTCTCGGTCAACATCCAACAATTTCACACATGGACCAACTTTCATTGAATGTGTGCTATTCTTCATTATAGTACACGGACCCCGCAGCCAAGGCTGGAAGTCACATAGATACAGACAACACTGGTACTTGGGATAGAGGGCAACCTTTTTTTTATCAAATTTGTATGACATACAATAAAGGTTTGCTAATCCTCCTGACACTTAGGAACCTATATGTTATGTATGGCCCAGACGTGATTTCACACCTTCTGTAAAATGACACGTATCAATGCAAAGGACTTGTATATTAACACGACTCTCTAGATAAAATAAAATCTCATTTTGTGTAGCATTGTGTGTCATATGCAAGGCTTTGTTTGCTTGCTCTCTCTGAGCTGTGTTTAAATAGGAGGAGTGGGGTCTGTTAACTGAACCATCCCCAGACACGAATGATAAGATCTCGCCTGTTGCTCCCTTCGACGCAGATACTCTCCTTGGTCCAGCAAAAGCTTTAATTCTGTTGCCTTCTGCTTTAAGATAAGGATCCTATCAGCACTCAGACATATTTCATGTGTAAAATAACAGCTGTGCATCCATTTTCTCTGTCCCATTATGCTTCTTGGAACAAATTCCCGTCACTTTCCCTTTTCATCATGATCAAACTCTTTGACGTGAAACCCTCCCGTTTGTCATTCTGAATACAATTGACTAAAAAATTATTTTTGCTAGAAATGTTAAAGATGGACCAAATGTAACAGCGGTAGGAGTGATTTATTCATTAATGCAAGACTTTTTTTGAGCTATGTGAGTCTACAATATCCCAAAATAAACTTGTTAAAAAGCCTGTAAAAGAACAGAATCATGTGGTTATTTTAAATGGATGTGATCTTGTTGATTCTATGTCGTGCTGCTCTTTTTTAGGGTTAATAATGTATTATCCAGACACGATAACTTTCCTAGTAAGCGCAGGTTGACTCCATTTCAGCAGGAAATATAACTACATTGTTAGATCTTCTTTAAGGGTAAACTAGCTGGTGATATTAAGCTGAGAATCATCCGTGCTTTATTTACTTCTGAAACAGAATTTTCACAACAATGTAATAGGCATTGGGAAATATCTCTTAAAATGGAAATTGCTTGTTTGACATACTTTTAAATGGTTTCCTATTCGATTCCACATGTACATATACTTAGCTAGGTCTGATGTGATTTATATGTCAAGATAATAGGGTGTAAGTGGTCAGGTTACTCCTGATAAAGGACCCGTAGCAGCTATCCCCAATGGATTTTAAGATAGGAGGTCGGACACTGGTTGTACCTCACCTTGGTTTTTCTTTAGTCCTGCCATATAAGAATGGTTATAGGCATACCTGGGAACTTGTAAGTGAGCTGATGCTGAGACTCTTGAACTATTAACCATTTAATAGCCCATTTTGAGGATTCTATCTAGTGACTCATCAAATGTGTTAACCAAATGGCTGTAATACCGCTCCTAATGGAACCTTGAATTGGCATTATTTCAAGATACATTTAACTGAGTCAACTGCATTCAAGCAAGGATATCAACCTTAACCTAATGGTAAAAAGGATCATTTGGAAGTCTTAGATACGTTCAGAGAAGTGTAGCATACAAAAAGTAAGATCCAGATTGTGGGACCTTGATAATCTTCCCCTTCTCTTTGAGATTGATGGAAAAGCCCTGAGAATCAGTCGAAACCTGAGAGTTCCCAGGTATGGTTATCTGATGCTCTATAAAGTCCAGATATTTCTAAGCAGCTAAAACGATTTTTAAATGGAAAAAAGAAAGAAGAAAGTCCCTAAACCAGTCCCTAGTTTGGCTAAAGTGTGAAAATGCAAATCTGTCTAAATACATTACATAGTACTATAATGTTCTAATTCACTACGTGGTTCTATTATGAGGTAATGTTGAATGTACTCCCAATACCTTTTGCTCAGGATGGATATTCACATTTTAAGAAATCATTTGGCAAATGCTACCTATTTCTCGGAGACTTGACTATACATTCAAATGTACACAATTCTGAGTAAAAGTCCATAAATGGGTGACCTGAATCCTTATCTTTGAGATGGCCACAGAAGAAAGCTTTTGGAAGCTACGAAATGCCAAAAAAGTTATTAAATGCACAAAATAACACTCTAATTAACCGCTAAAATAGGTTACAGTGCTTCTTACTAGTGAACAAACTGGCTGTTTGCCATACAAGATTTTGCCCTACAATACAACAAAATACAAAATCATTTTAATATGTTTGGTTCTAGGTTCTGCACAACCTGTCAAAATTAAGTGGTCAATTAATATTTTTCTATCAAAAATTATATAATTTAGTAAGCAGAACAAAATCCTCAAACTTCTGGTTGGTTAAATTTCCTGCTGTATCTACAAGACCTGCACAGATGTGAGTATGGACCGTTATTTCAAAAAAAAATCCATTTTGTCAATTGTTCTGTGCTTTTTTGTAGGATGTGCTAAAATACATCTACTGAACAACCTATGCAGCTGAACCTTTTCCCTTCTTGACATATCCTTATTAGTTATCACCATCTTTGCTCTGCCGAGAAGCCTTAGCTGATGGCCTTTTAACACTGGTATTAAGTTTGGGGTCTATAAGGATTAACCTCAGATGAGAAATGAAGAAAAACAAATTGTAGCTTTTCTTTTCTAGCTCACTTGATGAAGATAAAGGACAACCCGCCTTATCAAAGTGCTCCTTACCCATAAATCATTGCAGCTTCTCTCTGCAACTCTCTGATTGATATCGTTAATAGAAAAAAATACCTTTTATCAAGTTTTTTGTTAAAGGTGCAAACCTGTATAGTCTATAGGAAAAATTCATTTAAATAAATAAAGCAATCATTTACTTCCTTTGGAATGAAAGATTTACAAAGCTTTAACTCTTATAATGCAGATCAAGTTAGTATTACAATGGATTTCCTAATTAAAAGTTTTAAAGAAATTAGGATTATTTTTTCCCAATTAGCAACATCTCGAGAAGAGAGGGCTTTTTCAGACTGTCATTGTGCCATCAAGGGTCTTGAGAGAGACCAGCAGTTTCCATGTGAAAAGACTGTAATGTGACTAAAAATAATCCAATATTAAAAGTCATATCCATGCAACCATATAATAATAATAACAGGGAGATAGGGTTCAACTTATATGTATCATAGTTTTTTGCTTGCCCCTGGTAAACTTGATGCAGTCCAGTAATAGTGGAATAATAGAATAAAAACGTTGAAGTATTTGGGTACAAGTTCCCACACTTCATTAGTTTTAGGCTGTGTTCCTGGGTATTATGTTAGTCTCTGCAAAATGTTTCTCAGTTGTGAAGAGGGGTTCACGAGGCGAGCCCTACCATATAGACAAAATAGGCCATCGCCTAGGGTTCTGAGCTGGTAAGGGGTATAGCCAAGGACCTTTATATTATGTTAGCGAGCAAGGGGGTGCCATAGACATGACTAAATATAAAAGACAGGGCTGCACAAATAAAAGTCAGGCAAACTTCTCATCTTCCCTTCCTCCAAGGCTAATTCCACCATCAGTTTCCCTCAATGTTAATGGTGCTATCATCTCCCCGTCTCCTCATGCCTGCTGTCTTGGTGTCACCCTCGACTCCAACCTTTCGTTCACCCCGCACATTCAGTCTGTCTCTAAAATCTGCCGTCTCCATCTTAAAAACATTGCCCGCATCCGCCCCTTCCTAACACAGCATGCCACTAAGGCTCTTGTCCATGCCCTTATTATCTCCCGCCTTGATTACTGTAACTCTGTCTTAGCTGGTCTCCCTCTTACCCGTCTCACCTCTCTACAATCAACCATGAATGCTGCTGCCAGACTTATCTTCCTCTCCCACCGCTTCACTAACACCTCTCCCCTCTGTCAGTCTCTTCACTGGCTGCCTGTGCGCTTCAGGATTCATTTCAAAATCCTTACTTTTAAAAGTCCTTCAGAGTGGTTCTCCTTCCTACATCTTCTCACTCATCTCTAAACATATTCCACACCGGTCTATCCGCTCATCCGAAGATCTCCTTCTATCCTCTCCTCTGATTTCCAGCTCTCATGCGTGCTTACAAGATTTCTCAAGGGCTGCCCCTATCCTCTGGAATGCTCTCCCCCGGCCTATACGCCTTTTTCCGTGGCTTTATTCCTTCCAAAAATCCCTCAAGACCCACTTCTTCAAGGACGCTTACAACATAGCACATTAACCACCTCCCATATTCCTTCAGCACACCTTTCCTAGTCGATCTACTGCAATACCTTTACTAGTGTGGCTGGTCCAACCTTAACAACAGCACTTTTACCTATTGTGTAATACACCCAAAATCCCTCTAGATTGTAAGCTCGTTTGAGCAGGGCCCTCATTACCTGTTGTCTCTGTTAGTCAATTTGTCATGTTACATACTACTTGTTGTGTTCTGTCCACCCATTGTACAGCGCTACAGAATTTGATGGCGCTATATAAAACAATAAATAATAATAATAAAAGCAAGGTAGTTTAGGGTCAAAAGTTCATTTTAAAAAAAGAGACAAAATATTTTTTTTTGCCCGCCTAGCACTCGTGGGTGTCACGCTGCGCAAAAGGTGGGAATTTGCAGTATAAATAAACACGTTTTTAGCTGGTGAGCAGCAGGATAGCAGGTGAGCCAAGGGTAGAAGCATTGAGGAGCTTCATTTCAGGCGCCCACCATCCCACACCATTCCCAAAGGAATATTCATTTTACATTATACTACTTTGTTGTGGCTTTTATTGGGGTTAAAGTCGCCCTCTTGTAATGGTGAACTAGTTGTTTTAGTAGGCCTTCTGGCTTATGAGCGGATGTCTTGGGATTAGATGAAGTTGGTTTCACTCTGGATTCACTGTGGATATATTTTGTTTGAATAAGTTCATAAGCAATACGTTATTTGTAAATATGTAAAGTACAGCTAAACAAAAGACCATGGTCTGTTTATCCAACATTCATGATCTATATACAGTTGTACTGGAATGCAGAGACTGACATTTTTTTTTCTTACACCCCTCCCCCCACATCCCTAAACCTCCTTTGGTTACTTGACTGACACTCGTGCTGTACAGATGTATTGTAAATTGCCTACAAGCTTTGGTCATGCTAAACTTAGGCTGCTAACCCGTCCTTGTTCAAGGAGAAAGTATTAATAGACCCTACCCAACTCCTACGCCTACTCTGTCCTCGTGAGCTCACTCAGGAATATTGCAAATAGAGCAATTTTTATAGTCTTCTAAAGAATTCTATAGTGCCTGGGTTGTCTCAATTTAGAGCAATTCAACTTGTAGTCTATTTTTATATTACTAAAACCTTCGTTGTTGGTCCATTTATGTTGCATTTATATTTTGGTTATTGACAAAATATGCGTTAACTTATTTATTGTAAGAGTGTATTCCATTTTCCTTGTTTACATTTGCGTACACAAAATCTGAGTCTGTTTAGTGTTGCTAAAAGTAAAATGTGTTTGTAACGTCCACTTTGAATAATAAGAATCCAAATGTGAAAGAGCTAGTGTCTTATCACAAGTCGGGGATATGGTAAGTACTCTCTATCTACCTTCCCTTCCTTTTTTTACCATTAAAAATCCATTTAAACACATAATTCTGCAAAGACCAGTCATTCACACTTCACTGCTTCTCAATCCAACACTTCATATGCAGATGGCTCCTCCATTTCCCCTGGACGCATGAAGCCATAGCTCTTTTTTCTGTCACAAAACAAATTTAATCTAGTAAATAAAAACTCCATTTACCACACGGTTACTTTTTAGCTTATGATGTTTGTGCTTGCCCAAAACATTGTACCTAAACTGCATTTTTAAATGACTAATAATGTTCTATTTTCACATTGACGTCTATTTTTGGCACTAGATTACAGCTAAATCATTGATATGCACAATATATATGTATATATATATATATTATTAATATATTATAATATTATATACGATACAGTATCTCACAAAAGTAGTACACCCCTCAATTTTTGTAAAATTTTTGGTACTTAGCTTTCATGTGACAACACTGAAGAATGTGTGTGAAGTGTACAGCCTGTATAACAGTGTAAATTTGGTTTTCCCATCAAAATAACTCAACACACAGCCATTAATGTCTAAACCTTGGCAACAAAAGTGAGTACACCCCTAAGTGGAAATGACCAGACTGGGCATAAAGTGTCAATATTTTGTGTGGCCACCATTATTTTCCAGCACTGCCTTAACCCTCTTGGGCATGGAGTTCACCAGAGCTTCACAGGTTGCCACTGGATTCCTCTTCCACTCTTCCATGACGACATCACGGAACTGGTGGATGTAAGAGATCTTGCGCTCCCCCACCTTCCGTTTGAGGATGCCCCACAGATGCTCAATAGGGTTTAGGTCTGGAGACATGATTGGCCAGCCCATCACTTTTACCCTTAGCTTCTTTAGAAAGGCAGTGGTTGTCTTGGAGGTGTATCTGGGGTCGTTATCATGTTGGAATACTGCCCTGCGGCTCAGTGTCCGAAGGGAGGGGATCATGCTCTGCTTCAGTATGTCACAGTACATGTTGGCATTCATGGTTCCCTCAATGAACTGTAGCTCCCCAGTGGCGGCAGCACTCATGCAGGCCCAGACCATGACATTCCCACCACCGTGCTTGACTTTAGGCAAGACACACTTGTCTTTGTACTCCTCACCTGGGATCCGCCACACATGCTTGACACCATCTGAACCAAATGAGTTGATCTTGGTCTCATCGGACCACAGGACATGGTTCCAGTAATCCATGTCCTTAGTCTGCTTGTCTTCAGCAAACAGTTTGCGGGCTTTCTTGCGCATCATCTTTAGAAAAGGCTTTCTTTCTGGGACGATTTGCAATTTGATGCAGTGTGCGGCGTATGGTCTGAGCACTGACTATTCTGAATGGAACCTGTCCTATGAAACCGATGTATGGTCTTGCACAACGTGCTGCAGCTCATTTTCATGGTATTGGCAATCTTCTTATAGCCTAGATTTTTTTTTCAGATCCTCAGAGTTATTTGCCATGAGGTGCCATTTTGAACTTCCAGTGACCAGTATGAGAGAGTGTGAGAGTGATGACACCAAATTTAACACACCTGCTCCCCATTCACACACACACATATATATATGTATATATATATATACATATCATGCTCATCAAAAGTCAAAGGTATGTAGGATAACATCTATCTCAAGGTGAGTTGTAATCATTTTGGTAAGATAATCTGTGAAATATTGAAAAGAAGACAATAGTGTTATTTTTAGAGCTAATAACTAGACAATTACTACATAAATATAATATTGTTTCCCCCTGTATTTGTTATTAGTACCGGCATACCCCACAATAATGTACATAATGGGATCCAGAGGATGTATGTAAAACGAAAATCTATTTAAAGTGAAGCACTACCTTTTTCCACTTATCATGCATGTACTGCCCTGCAGGTCATTTCCACCACAAAATGTCTGTCAAAAGACACAAAAGACGTTGTATGCTGCCACTATATCTTTACTCGCAAGTGAATATTCTTAAAGCGGGTGTGACTGTACTACATTGTCTTTTAAAATAACTTATAGTATA